>JAUTXW010002990.1:4022500-4470000 GCA_030620095.1 Kuschelorhynchus macadamiae
GCATCAAAACTGTAATTATATAGATGTTATACAAAAAAAATATCAATCAATGATTAGCACACCCACTATTTCTAGGAACTAGCAAATACATTTAGAAGAAAAGTATTTTGCCAATCAAAATAAAATTATTTAGTATGATTAGTGAACTCAAAATATTAGATTCAAAAATAATTTGTTTTACATAACAATTTTTATAAAACAACACAAATAATAAATTTGACTATCAAATTAGTGCAGAAATACAAATTCAACTTATCTGCTATAGAGACAAACAATATTAAAGTAGTAACGCAGTAGTTGAAACAAAGCTAAAATATATACTTGGATTACAGATTAAACAATATGGGTTTTTTTTTGCTGATTCTGTCAGTAACCATTTTGGTCCTACCTAATAAATAAAAATGCAACGTTTAGTGTAAAAGTTAACTTTATGGTTATCTTTTAGGTATTTCAATTATTATTTTTATCTTTACTCTTGATTAGGGTATTTTAAATAATGCTTCAAAATTGTACCTATTTATTTTTATTTAAACTATAATATTTTCTTCTAGACAAATTAACAGTCATTTCAATAGAAAAAAGAAATAAAACTATATAGAAACAAACAATGCTACTAAATTATTTACTTAAAACCACAGTTTATTCTGTGTGAGTGTAGCTGCATATATGAACTGTGTTATCCCTATTAACAATAGTCACCTTATACCAATGACGAAACAAAATTGGCATCAGTCCTAAAATATCCAATGGGAGTAAAAATCAGTAAAAAAAATCTGGGTTGTTCAATTAGCAATCCAAGTATATATTTTAACTTTGTTTCAACTACTGCATTACAATTTTAATATTGTTTGTCTCAGTACGAGATAACTTAAGCTCATATCTTATTTCTGCACTAATTTAACAGTAAAATTTATAATTTGTGTTTTATAAAAATTGTTATATAATAACAAGCACTAGAGTAAATAGTAATTTTAAATTTATTGCTATTTTCAGTTTTGGCATATTGAGGATAAGCCACTATTGCACACTTGAGAACAAATTCATTTGAACATTTGGATTACTATGTGAAATTGGCTTTAAGCTTTTAAAAAATTGCCTACGTTTATGAATTAAATTGATAAATGTCTCATTCTAACTTAGATATATCTACATAGAACACAACACATATGGGAATAACAAAATAACAAAAAAAAATTACACAATAATTAATCCATGGCTACTATCACATAGCATTACTTTGAGTTATTTACTCGATAAGCAGAATCCAATATTAGGGGTGTTTGAAAGTACTATAAAAGTTATTAGGAAATAAAACACATGCTCTTACCCATCTAAATATTTAAGATTTGGGAGCATCTTAAAAACTTTTTCCCGGTAGTTTTCCGTACTAGTGGCTTCATTATTGAATAAATCCAAATTCCTTAAGTATTTAAAACTCTTCAGGGACTCCAGAGATTCTATGTCTTTAATTCTGTTACCACTCAAATTTAAATACGCCAACTTAGGACTGGTTTCCAGTATGTCAAACCCACCAGATATTCTAAAATATAATATTTCACAAATAAGTTCACATTTACCACTAAAACACAATAATGTGTTATTCATATCTATTCAAAGTCACCTTTAAATTACAGAAATTATTATGATTGATAATAAATATTACATATGATTAATATAATAAAGTTGAATTCTACATTACCTGTTATCACTTAACTCCAACTTCTTTAGATTGGGGAGTTTTGGAAACCCTTTAAGTGAAGTGAGGCCAACATTTATGAGGGAGAGTGTTTCCAAATTTTGAAATTCATCAGTTAATCCAACAATATTTGTACTTCTGCAATTATCCAAATTCAGTTCCTTAATCTGAGAATGAAAAACCAAAATAAAATAACTAGGAAAACACACTTTAAAAGTATATATTTAATGCTTTTATTTTTAAAGAACAACATCAAAGTTAAAAAATTTTGGACTTATTATAATAAATCTAGTCATATACAGACTTAATAACAGTAAACATTTTCAAATTCTAATAAAAAAAGTAAATAAACACGAAAAGTAGTTGAAAAATTCAACATTATATCTACAGGGATAATATTTAATTTTACAGCTCTTATTGAATAAAGTACTGATCTCCACATTGCACTTCTGGGAAAACTTTTAATTAATTAAATAATACATACAAAAATTGAAAACACACCTTTACAGAGGGGTCAAAATATACCAAGTATGAGGCAATAAAAGTATTCAATAAATTACCATTTTTACATTAAAAAAAAAGAAAGTTAAGAAGTAACTAAAAAATAGTGCTCGTTTCAGAGTTGTTCAATATATGTCATTGTAACAATTTGATGGTTTTTTTAACTTTTGTGTAAGATAGTGCTGCGAGCTGTGGAGGATTAATAACCAAAATTATTCTAGATATACCTTTTTATTAACTGTATATAAGAATTTACATTATTCCTGATATTTGTACCTTGACCTATGTAAAATTATATTTTACAAAAAACAATTACTATGTAACGACAACTTAACAAGGGGCACTCATTAAAATTTTTATAGGATGGCCATTTTTACTTATGAAAATGAAACAAAAAGGTCTGTCTGTATAATGTGTATAATATCCACTCCAAAATCATAGCAAAGTGCTTTTGACTAACTAGTCATCATTCATGCTACTCATTAGTGAACAGGTAAAAAGATACATGGTACTAAATCAATGTACTAAAAACTTTTACATGACAGCAGCATTTAAAGCTGACCAATTTCTATTCATAATAACATAATACATAAGAATGTCTTTTATCCATCTCCTCCTTGAGGTAAGATCATGTAGAGATGTTTTAAACCCCCTCTTCCCTCACAGGATCCTTAGTTATGTAATTTATTTACACATACTGTACAGAACAATAAGTTACAAATGGTACATTAAAATAAGTAAAAAAAAAAAAAAAATTAATTATATACCAGTTGAAGAACTCTTATTTTTAGGTTTAAACAGAAATGTTAAACAAGTCATATTCCGAAAAAAAGCTAATATAATTGCTTAACATGCCACTTACGAAAACTGTTAAACCAACATTTGTCTGATGGGTCTGTTCAGAGAATAGACAAATTTGCTTTGTATGACTGGCAGGTGATACGGCTTCAACTATTTGGTTGCTGCCAATATTATTGTTCAGCACTTTGTATAGAGAAAGAAGTAACAACTCCTTTCTCCTTTGTTCAAGGTTTTTAAGTTCACAAACAGGGAAAATGCTGCTTAAAAATCAGATATTAAGTAAACTTAAAAAGTTCTGGACCCGCTTGATTTTGTTGATCTGACAAACATATGGCAAATATATAGAGCAATCTCTATGCTATACAATATGCTACTAACAAAACAATTGTAGAGACATGTTATGGCTTTGATGTCAACCATGTGTTTTTTGTCTCTTAATAAAACCAAGTAAACAGAAAGCTTTACGGATGATGTTATCCAGATGCAAATTAAAGGAAAGATCATTATAAAAAACTATGCTTAGGTCAGTTACAAAGTCCACATTCTCTAAGTTCTGGCCATCTATATTGTATAAGGGGTTAACAGCTGGTGACAGTTATAAAGTACATTACCTAGCATTTGTCAATGTTTAGAGGAAAAAAGTTAGTGCTGCATCATCCAGAGAGCCTGTTTAAATCCATCTGTAACCCATGACTGCATAGAGCAAACACCTAGAATATTTGAGAAATAGGCCAAGACATCACTGATAAAAAGAAGGAAAAGTCTGTGTCCCAGGGGAATCCAGATGTTTTAACAAACTTCTCCGATGTGGCACCACATATGGTGATATGTTAGTGTTCCTCCAGTTTCTTAAGCAGTAATAAGTAACATACACTATCAAAGGCCTTTGACAAGTCTATACACGTAAGGGCCCTTAATGAGTGCTTCAATTTGATACCTCAATATAAATAATAAAAGTATTTATTTTTTTAATTTACACAAAATGGCCTCTGACTTCAACAATTTTAGTTTTTTTAAGCAAACATAGTCAAGAACACAAAGGGAATATATGTAACCTGTAGGTGATAACAAACAATGAATACATGCATACCTACATATATACATAATTGTTAAATGCATTACCCTCCTTTGTAAGCACAGTAGGGTAAAAGAAGAAGTATATCTTTGAAAATTCACACATTTTTAATATTCTTTTAATTTATTTAACTTGATATGTTACAGACAAAAATCCAAGAAATGTTACATACAACTTGGAAACTAGTCACAGAGTTGTTTTTTCTCAAAAAATAAGGAAGTTATAGTATATTAAAATGTGGACAAGTTCAAATGACCACGCTGTATACCGCAATTCCATTCAATTTAACATAATTCCATCCAATCCCAGTCCCAGTTGCATGTACACCATGGTTCAACTAGTGGTGTTTTGAAGTTAATAAGTTGTACCAATCAATTATCTTATCTGGTGCTCAAGTTTATAATTCTAAATGATTCTCAGCAAATAAATTATACTGTCAACTGTAGAACACAGGCCCTAAAATGTTTGCCTTATCCTATGTAAGAATAAATATTTTTTTGGAAAAATGGTTTCAGTTCGTTAATAATTCATACTGCCCTTTGTATGTTTAATTTAAAAAATAATGGTTCTAGGATTATACCTTGTTGAAGTGGAATTTTGCCATTTACAATTGGAAAAGGCACCATTTAGGGATCTCTACTCTGGCAACTCTATCTTTACTTCACAAACTTAGAACAGTATAACTTTGATTTAATACTTTTGTGACCTGTACAAATAGAAGTAAAATGCTAAAATGTTTCCAAGTTCTAGATTTTCAGTTGTGAGAGCCTTAGATACTTCAAGTTGCTAAATATTCATATAAACAATT
Source organism: Kuschelorhynchus macadamiae (assembly GCA_030620095.1). NCBI lineage: Eukaryota > Metazoa > Arthropoda > Insecta > Coleoptera > Curculionidae > Kuschelorhynchus > Kuschelorhynchus macadamiae. The sequence goes on from JAUTXW010002990.1 coordinate 4,027,382, forward strand.
TTCATGTGTGAGATCAGCATTGAGTTATCAGAAAAAAAGTGACTTCATTATAAATTGTGTTGGGCCAAGTGCTATCTTTTGAACAATTTAAGAGTCAAATTTACCAAAAAAAAATGTAACCTTATGAATGATTGCCCTAGAAACCTTTTATGCCCAAATATGTTTTCTGGAATACCAAATAAGTTTTATATGTTTTGTCTTTCCTATGCTTTTTGATGTATCCTTATTTAATGTCAAAATAAAAATTTGTTTAGTCAAAAAATAAAAAAATAAATAAAAAAAAAATAAAAAAAAACATTTCTTAAAATGATGAAATTGACTCAGTAACTTTTTCTTATGCATATGAACATCCCAGTAGACAATCCTTTTCTTTTATACTTAGAGTTATGGCTTAATTCTGGTATTAAATAACTGGCGTATTACTTTTAATCACCTGCTATCAACTTGCTTTTATTGTTAAACTTTAAACTCAATTTAGATTTAGATTTCTACTGTTTTTTAGTGATCATATAAATATTACATTTTATTTCATATGAATGCCCCCATTTAATTAGACTTACCAACTACTGTGATTTTAATTGTTCTATAGTTTTAAATTATGGATGTGTAAATTTCAACTGCTGTGAGGCACAGTAGTTTTGACCGGAATAAAATTATTTTTGTATATAAGTACATTTTCTTTATTAGATCTAGATTTAACTTAAAGCATTAACAAATGATGATTTAATAATTGTTTTGAAAAAAGTCAAAACTTCTAGCTCTTAATCTGTCGAATCTTTGCCTTTGTGCAATCAATATATGACAATTTCATATCATAGATGTCTCCTTGCTTTCAAAAAAGTTTAAATGTTTTTTTTCAATCTTAGACTATGGTATGATAGCAATAGGTTACTTATTATTTTTAACATTTTTAATATTTTAAGAAATCTGAGATAATAAGATATTATTCTTATTAACAAAAAATACGTAGGTATTATGGTTAGACAAATGTCTTAAAAAAAATTAGAATACATGATTTATAAAAATTACACAAAAACTATCTGAAATTCTGACTATTTTTGTTTTGTGGTTATTCAAATTTTTAAATAAACCTTAAAAAATACAAATTATTCACTTGGCATTATACCTACATATATGTTTTAGCAGTGTAACCTTCAATGTGCTAAACGCTTCATACTAAACGGGAATAAAGAAAAATATTTTAGCCTATCTATCAACCAAAATCTGTTTATGTTACTGGCTTATGAAGTACTTATAAAATGAATATTTAGTACAGTTTTTTAATTCATCAATGACACCTTTGCTCTTTTCAATAGGTACATAAATTTAGATAAAGAGGGAACAAAATTGAGTGCCTGCAATAGATCTATCTTAGAATTTTCAAACTTTATCTTTACCTCCTATACAACCACATGGATATGGTTATGATCTTGATGTCGATAAATACATAAAAACTAAATAAATTCTTCAATTTTTCTTTATGGTAGAGATGGTAAAAATTTGCTATCATATCAGCTTGGCTGCTGTTGCACTTAACCCCTATAGGTATCCAAATTATTACATAAAAGAAATATTTAATCAGTGCTTGAAATAGAATTTATAGAAACTTATCTTTAAACGTGAGTTACCTGGTATTTAGGAACAGTGTTTTTAGTCAGTGCTAAAACATAACTTAGAAGCCAGAAGCACCTCTTATCAGTTTTTAGACACTGGTAAAATTTAAAGCTGTAAGCAATTTTTTTTAAACAATATCAAACATAAAATTAAGCCTTTTTTGTGGCTGTCGCCATGATGATGAAAATAGATCAACAAAAAGTAATAACCATATTTAAAATGAAATATAAAGATCCAGAAAGTATTGAATTCGGATGAGCGTTATTTCCAAAACAATTCTTTGATATTCCAATTAGTCTAATGCTGGTCATAAAGATGATAAAACGATAGATTCTACTTACATCTGCTGGGTTTTTGCCTCTCTTTTCTAGCTCTACACGTTTTTCCATATTAGAATTCTTTTAAACTTACTCCAAACACATGAAACGAGAAGACTACACAAATTTATGTTTGTATATCAATCGAAAAACTGTAAAAGACGACCGCCAAGATTAGTAACTAAACATGCGCTAGAGTTTACCGCCTGACGTCATCGTTTCCCTCCAGTTCGTCAACGTAGCTTCTACCGATGCGAGGAACCAAATCCATTTCCATTGGTAGAACCAAAAGAAAAATTACTTCAACAAAAGCGACGAAGGTTAGAACACCATATATCTGCTTGGACTTCCGCCAATCACAATACAGATTATTCAATGTGCTTTCTTTCTATTGGTTGGCCGTTTATTTCCGAGGAGTATAACCAATTTTTGTTGAATGTTCAGCATGGGCTTCCTCGCTCGGTGGTAGGATATTCGGCTTTGTATGCAGTGCATATGTGTTTAAATCCCCATTTAAGAACTCAACTCAAAAAGCTTTATTGTCGAAGAAAATCTTATCGACAAAGCTGGAAAAAAAATTATCTCAATAAAAAGTGTACAATAAAAATTAGTATACTACAATCTTAAAGTAGATTAAAAGTACATATAATTAATTAGACAAACAAAAACATACATATACTACTAAGACCTATTTCAAATGAGGAGGCAGAGAGCACACACCAATACAAACAACAAACAAATAAAAATACTAAAATCTCTCATTGAAAAATTCAGATACCTCATAGTATGCTTTCTCAATTAGCAGTCTTTTAACTTCCCTCCTGAAAATTCTTTCTGACTCATTGATCTTTATATTTAAAGGAAGATGATTAAATAGTTTTCTGCTGTTAAAGATGGTGGAGTTCCTTACCAAAGTAGTTGATGGTATAGGTAGCACAACGTTATGTGTTTGTCGAGTCCTGTAATTTCTTTCTTCAAATATAGTATTTTTGTACTTTTTATGAATAAGGCATACTGACTCAAGAATGAATAGGGATGGTAGGGTAAGAATTTTATTTAAAATCAAAAATAGTTTACACGAAACCCGTAACCCTAACTTATACATATACCTAATGGCTCTTTTTTATAAAATGAAAACACTATTAAACAGTTGTCTTGAGCACACCCCCCAAAAACATACTCCATATCTAAGATGGGACTCTATTAATGCAAAGTAGCTATTTCTCACTATAGATGGATCTAATTCCCTAGCTAAAACTCGAAGGGCAAAACAATTTGAGCTTAACTTAGAATTTAATTGGCTTATGTGGGTTTCAAATTTAAGTTTACTATCTAAGTAAATACCCAGGAATCTGTTCTCTGATAAATTGCTAACCACAATGTCTTCTAAATATACATCATTTAGGTTGCACCTAAAGTTCATAATACTAGTCTTCGAAATATTGAGAGTTAATTGATTTGCGTCACACCATTGTTTTACTAGAATTATGTCATCATTCAGAGTATCATTAAGACTAGCGGAGTTGGTATCATGCCATAAAATGGTTGCATCATCTGCAAACACTGTAAATTTTCCTTTAATATTTAATTTTGTTAAGTCATTTACATAAACTAGAAATAAAATTGGTCCCAGAACAGATCCCTGAGGCACACCATAACCAATAAAGAAGACATTAGTTTTTTCTTTAACAAGCCTTATGATTAAGTCAAGTGTCCTGTAAATAAAGCGCGCGGTAGCCCGCCAAAAAAATTACGAGTCTATATTAAAACTAGGTTTTTTTTAAATAAAACTTATACTGTTAGGTGGATCTGTCCCGTTAGTGTTCGGTTAGCTCAGGTTCGTCGATAAAACCATCATTAAAACTGTAAACTATCAATAAAACCTTAAAATCAAATCTGAAATCATCGAAAATTAGATTTGAAATACGCGCGCACTCTAAAGTGATTGGTGGGAATGGTTGCAGGTCTAGGATCTTGTGGTTTAGAGAAAGAAAGATCAGGTTCGTTTAATCTCATTGACGTCACGTTCCTCCCTTCAATTTAATCAATGACAAACCGACTCTGGGCCGCGAAAACGCCGATAGTAAAAATAGACAAGATTTTTAAACTGTTTCCATTTTGTGGGTGATAAGCTAAGTATCTTTTTTTATTTGTAGTGGAAAATGGAAACCTAGTTATGTTTCTGTGGATTTTTAACAATAATTACAAAAAACAAGCCAAATACTTCTCGTATTGTAAAAATTCACTCATAATTTGTATTTTTGTTTTCATAGCATATTCCAATACAACTTGCTCTATATCAGTTTATAATGGATTTCCAATGTAAAATACATAAATGAAGGAACTGCACGTGTTATAAAAATTCAATCTTAAAACGCCATTTATTTTTATAACGTAACGGTGTATAGGACTGAATTATATTCTTTGCTCTATTATTTATTGCGGCTTTAATGATGGTTTTGTAGACGAACCTAGGCTATCCTAATGCTAACGGGACAGACCCACCTAACAGTATAGGTTCTGTTAAAAAATCCTGGTTTTAATATAAACCCGAATTTTGTTCAATCCTCATATATTCCTTTACAATAAAAGTAATCTATAAATAAATAATCCACATTTTTATTAATTATAAGTTTTGTTAAAAAAACTAAAAAAGCTTTCGTCCCAGTCGGAATTCGAAAATACATGATCTATGACATAGGCCAAGGACCTTATCATAGAACGCAATAGATAAAAGTTTCCTTACGAGCTGCGTCACCAGGCTTCACATAGAAAGTGTAACAAAAAATTTCCCCCAAATAAGCCTATCTATTAGAAAAAGGCATCGTCGGAGTCTGGCGGGCTGTACACCGTAAAGTCTAATATCTGATCTTGTTTATGCTTGGTTAATCAAAAATGACACGAATATGACGTCATTATTATTTTTTTATCATACTCTATTCCGCGGAAACGGTAAATTATGCGGTTAACCTAAGTCGGCTTTCGAACCACCTCGTGGAAGGTAGACCTCTATGTTTTTAACACAAGTGGTTCTACATGCGGCGAGAGAGTTGAAGCGTAAGACTCAACTGCTGTAGATGCAGGGAACATGTAAAGCCTAGTTTTTTCTGCGTTCTATCCTGTTCGTCAGGTTCGTCTACCCAGTTCTACATAGAATATTTACCTAATGGCCGCTATGAGATGGGATAGCTTAAATAAAAAGGTCGTTTCGTGATACCAGTACTATTCTCAAGGAGCACCTAGTGGAAGCCAAGATGTATTTCAAAGATTTAAAAACGGAGGAATAATTTAAAAAGGTATTTGTAAGAATCGGGATATTCCGGGAGCTTAGAGCTCGCCATCCAGACATCCCGTTGATAACGTCTCCAAAACACGAATAAGGTGTATAAATCATCTGGGTAGGGATGTCCGTTAAGACTGATATTTTCTTTAGATACCAAGTATTTTGGTATTGATACAAACTTTGATATAGTACTTATAACGATACAATCTGGAAGTATAAATAGTAATGATACCACAAAAAGCAGTTGTGAGACTAGTGAGAGGAGTGTCTATTCCGGATTAAAAAAAACTTATCTAAACATATCTAAACATATGCCCTAATAAATTTCCAAAATATAAATTTAAATGATCTATTTGTTATTCCGGGTTAAAAAAAATGGTTGGGGCTCTTGTACTAATAAGTATTGGAATACGTGAAAAACTCTGAATTAAAAAAAAATCTGTTTTTATTGCGGATGTTTATTTTTTAAGCACCCGTATAGTTATCAAATTTTTTAAGCTTATTTGAATGATTTTCCCTGTTTTAATAAAATCACCTTGATATTCTTAGCAAAACATTGGATGCGTGAATATTATTTAGATCTAATTTTATTTGTTTTTAAAAGAGTCAATACTTGGGTATTAAATGATACTTAAAAAAATCAATTGATATTTGAAGGTATCGTATTTTCCTTACCCGGTTCTTCCGATACCGAAGTACCGGTATTTCTCAGGCACCGGGTAACCCTACATGTGGGAGGGACGATCTAGCTCTGACTAAGCCCCGGACGAAGAGCAATCTGCCAGACTATTATGAGACAAAAACATATCAAATTCAATGAGGCAAAAATTTGCTTGATGTAACGCATGGAACATATCTTTTATCTAAGGCATTGAACACAATGCAGCTTCCGAATTTGTTTTACGTAAAAACTAACCTAGAAAAACGGAACTTAAAAAGAAAGTACACATTTGTGTTATTAATATGGGTGATAATTTTGACGTTGGAACTAAATATAACCCTTAATAACCCACCCAAAAACTATTTTTTGAGTTTTTCGCCACAAACAATATAAAACCCGATAATTACCTGGTAAGTTTAATAGAGAGCCTTAAGTTCTGGGTCCACTATGAAGGTACCCAGGAACTACACTGAAAAATATCTGTTTCCTGGAAGTTTCGGGGGAAAAGTCTACCCGTCTTCAGCAAATCTAAAAATAAAAAACTAAAAGAATGGCTAATCTCTGATAGAATGTCGATGAATAACCTATATATCAAAAAAGCATGTAACAAAACACCGAAAAACATACAAAGAAAAATAAAGTTTGACGTAAATAAATGACGTCACTTCCATTGTGTTATATCAACCACCAATTGAACCTTCAATCAACGGTTCCGCTTAGTTAATCCATAACGGTGAATATACACTTAAAAAAAATGAGATGCAAAGGGATGCCCGAAGCAGTGTTGTTAATCGGTGGACAAAAGTCCGATTTTCGGATTTTTTTTACATTTCGGATATTTTTCGGATCCTAACTTATTTCGGAGTTCTTGCGGACTTTTTGATCAACTTAAAACTAATAACTCTAATAGGTTAATAAATTTTCAATTTTCTTTTACAACAGGATTAAGTTTTTTGAACGCAGTAAAAAGAACAATTGTCCAAAAACTGAACATACTATTTCGCTTTATGATCCGAGATTAGCGAAGCCGATTCGTGTATCGGTTTTCGGGTACATTCGATGTCAAATGCCATTTGAACGGTTGGTAACACTGGTGGATAATATCCGATAAAATCGGATATTTTATAGATAATCCGTGGACATTTAGAACAGAAACGTCAGACAACACTGACCCGAAGTGCCCGAACTCCGAAGTGGACATTCATTACGTTTAATTCGATTCAATCTGGCGATTTTTATTTCTTAAATAATGAAAAAAGCTCTTTGACAGGTGATAGGTATTATCATTGACTTTTAATTAATTGAAAGGAAATTTGTGAAGATACAAAATGGTTTGTATTCAGAGTGTTTTTAAATGATGAAGATAATTATTAGGACCGAACGACCAAAGCTTTTCTTACAATGTTTCGAATTTCTTTAACATTAAGTTCTGTCATTAACGGTTCCCGAGCCACAGCTGACGTCCTATATTATTGGGCTACCAGACTACCCTGTACAAGAAAGTTAGTACTGTAAGTATTGACATTCTTGATGATCAATATGTACAGATAATGGTAAGTGCAATAGTGGTTCAGTGAGTACTTTTTATTAGCTGAGCGGTATATTTTTTTATCACTGCGTTTTTTGGTTAGCCTAGCTTGGGCCTTTTTCTTTGGTTTTGTTAAAAACACGAGTTCTGTCCTTTCCATATATCATCCGGAATTTTATAGTGTATTTTTCTCACATATCTAATTTTGCCGGGGTTGCACAGAAAAGTTTTTCGCACACTTCAATCATAATATACATTTGACAACGTCGATTTTTTGGGGGTATTGCCACATTTGGTACAATTGTGTTATATCATTATAACACAAACGATCATGAGGCAAAGTCGATTTTCGGCAGTGTTGCCCATATCTAGCAAAACTGTATTATATCTACTACAATCGCCTATACTCTAATACGCTAGCACATTCACAATTCATTCTAAATCTAGGATAACCTTGCATCTGGAAATTGAAACTTTTTATTCAAAATTTTCTCTTCAATCAGAGAAAATTACAATTTGGTTTAAGTAGTAACTTATTATTATACCAAGACTCTTTAAGAAATAAGTGACAAGTCTCTTTCAACACATCAAAGCATGTTTAAGAATTACTTCTTATTTTAAACACATTTTCCTAATCCTAATACATAAAATTTCGGCAGATTTGAATTTAAGTAATATTTTGGGTTTATTTAACGTTACGTCATGATTTCATTGAAACATAAAAGTCAAACAATATGTGAACTAGTTATTAACCGTTATGAAAAACTGTAATAACTGTAACCCTGATCTTAAACTTTCGAATTATTATTTTTTAGAAGCTTTAAAAAATAAGCTGTATACAAGTAGGTACTAAAATATTGAGCCACTTAAGCTAAAAATAAGTAAAGAAATTCAATTACACAATCACAAAAAGCAGTAAACAACTTGTGGAAATTTACACTAAAGTTTAACGCGCGAATCTTCATTTATGAAAATAACGCAAGAATCTATGGAAACGTGGCATTACTCATTAGTGCTTGGCTAAAACCCCACATATCCATAGAAACGGCCTGCGTTTGACAAACCTCCCCCTTTCGTCGGGGCTTCAGATCCGTGCGGCTCCGGCGTACTTGTATTGTTTAAAATAGAAAAAATATAGGAAATGTGCCTTGGGTTTATTTAATATTTTACAGTTATTTATCCTTTTATTACTTAATTTAAAGCTACTAATTTAGGTCTTTTTATATTGTATAAGTGTAAGCAAATTACAAACCACACAAATTTAATCTAAAAACATTTTAAATATGTTTTTCAAGGCCAATGCTAGTCCGAATTATACACAAATTCAGTTTCATTCAAGTTTCCATCTTTTACTGATTCTAGTTGATGTAACTTTTATCAAGATAATGAACAAGGGTGAATAAAGTATTATCTTCAATAACTATAAGTGTACAAATATGTATTTTATATGTTTATGTGATGTATGTTTGGAGCTAGTTACTGTAGCACACGTTATTTATGAATGTCCGATTTATAATGATCTGAGGCAAACATCCAATCTCTCCCAGAACCTGATAATTTTCGAGAGTCACATAAAATAACAAATATTCTAGATTTTGTTAGAGCAACCGACCTTTTTGACAAGATATGAAGCAATATAAAGTAAACGATTGTTTCTCTATGTAACTTTCCATTAGCAGCACTAAGAAGAATAAATTATAATTTTTAAATTTATTAGAGTTCAGAAAACTCTCTAATGATCTTGGTAGTTGATGCCCTTTTTAAAACAAAAATTCACCCTAGTACCTTTCTATTTATTTCTGCAGTTCCCCTGAGGGCAATTTTTTGAACCTCATACATGGATGGTTGGCCAGGTATAATTTGTAAAGTGTTATTGAAACTCTTTTTTAGTCTTTCTAGTGCTCGGACGATTTCAGGTATGACTTGAGATTTTCAGTTTCGTATTCTGTTTCCAGGTCTTTTTATTCGCTTATTTTTTCATTTTCCCTAACAAAATTGGCATCATTTGGAATGGAGATATTAATAAGTAGGCAAGTGTTTTTTATTTTACCTTGTATCACTATGTCAAATCGGTCCTACATAAGTACAACATTATTTTCCCTACAAATGATCCAGCAATTTTATTATGCCTATAGGTCTATTTTTTTGGATCGTGTGTTGCGCAACCAGCTATTATCTGGCTTATATGTTCATCTGTACTACCACAAAGTTACATTTACCTTGTAGAAAGGCAGGACTTGTTGCGATTATACTACAAGAACTGCGGAACCATGCCATGCTTCCCTTTTTATTATCACTGTCTCACTCTTTTCTCAATATTTCAGTGGGTTAAATCAGTATAAGCGGCCATTAGTAAGATGGTACCTTATAACGTGAACATTTAGGAAAGCTCTAACTATTGATGGTGTTCAAAAAATTACCGGTCTCTGCATTTGATTTCTTAAGTTGGTGTCAATTCCTAGCTTTTGGAGATTTTTCGTTAACAAATCCATAACAATTTTTGTAGTGGAGATTATCAGGGGCAGATCCTCTACCTTTTACTGCCGCCATAGGCAAATTGAATGAATTTGTTAAGTTTGTCAATATAATAGTGTACAAGTTGTTGTTTGTCCATTAAGATGAGATCTGAGAGGTTACTGGGGGGAGGTTCTATCTGTGATAATCAACCGGTCGCAATACAAGTTTTAGGTATTATTTTCTAACGCTGCATTGGTGTTGCATTGATAGTAAGGTACTGCCTCTTGGATCAGACCATGTATTTGAACTAATGATTGAGGCAGTATTTTTGCTACCTGATTATGGCGCTCAAGATGTGTGTTATATTGGATTGTTAACAAAGCTTTCTGGCAACTTCTGCACGTAACATTGGGTATGTGTGTCTTTAGAGTATATTTAACGTAGTTTTTTGTGACAACCACTTGGTCTTGTATTGCCATCATAAAGTCCCCAGTATTTATAAATGTACCTCCATTATATAGCCATTCATTTAAAGCATCTTCATCTACATGAGGCTGCTTAAAGTCAAGCATGCAGAGCGTGAATCTGCTTTCCAGCCCATCGTTATATTGCAGGTTATATTTACAATTGTAAGGTTATCTGTTACCTCAGTTCGTGAGTTGGCATTATGGAGGTCAAAGAAGTGTAGCACTTGTCTGTTTGGACAAAGTTCGATTTAACCGGGAGTTCTAGCTTCGAAAGTATTGCTGCCGGTTATTTATCTGCTTCTGTTGCAACCACCAGATGTCCATCAATCCATCTCCCTCCCCGCTTACGAGGCAGCATAACTTTTTCTAGTGATGATTTAGGATGATGAGTTAGATACTTGGCTAGCAGCACTCGTGTGGATCTTACTACGTTTCAGATTATTCGACCATATCAATTGTATACGTTAGCACAGGAACAGCGTAAGTATTAATATCTTATTATTATTATTAGTATTCTACTATTCTATTATATCTACATAGCAGCAAGTCGGCCATTCTTGGCAGGACAGGAGCGGACAGAGAGATAGAATGACAGATTTTTGCATTTGGCGGTAGGTATTCGCAGGTAAGCCTAATGTGATTAATTTGTGTTTCAGCTGTTTGGAAATGACACCAGTAATAAATAGTATTACTGGTATAATTTCCACCTTTTCACTATGGTCGATTTCCTCAACTTCTCTTCCTAATTCGATGTATTGGGATCTGAGGATAGATATATCAACAAGACAGTTTTTCTTTTTTATTAATTTATTGTTATATCAGGCCTATTATGCTTCACCTCAGTATCGGTGATAATAGTTTGGTCCCACTATATTTTAGCATTATCGTTTTATATTACCGGTGGCGGTAAGTAATTGAAATAGGGTTTTAGGCATTCAAGGTACATTGAGTGTTTTTGCTTGGGTTCTATGTACACGAACAATCAAACCCATATCGTATAGGGGCGATTATCTTTCATCCCACTCTGGTAACTGTAGATTTTCTTTTATCACGTCTCTCGTTGGATTCTTTTCTTGACAGTTGTATATTCTCCTTGTCTTCTTTTGCCATCTCCAGGTGATAAATCCGTTGTACGGGCCTCATAACACAACCACTATGTCTTCACCTTTAGTACCATTGACTTTCCATCTCTTCCAGGTATTAGCTCTTCAATGAGACCCAAGGGCCAATTAATTATTTTTTCATTGTCACTTCCAATTAAAACTATATCGCCAACTTTCGATGCTACTTGTGAAGGTTTGGATTTCGAAAACAGTTTCAGCTGACTCCAGTATTCATTTCTAAACTTTATTCTTAAGCATTTTTTAAATTCTTGAGATGTTTTCTAATGCTTGTGGCTTCAATCTGGTTCACAGCAGGTACTCAAACGTCTTTATTTTCTTGCAGAAAGATTAAAGGTGTCAATGCTAACAAATATTCTTTTTCTTCTGAAATATAGGTCAGAAGGAAGGAATTTATAATTATTTCGCAGTCACAGATTATCGTCAAAAAATCTTCAAAGTTTAAGCTCGATCTTTCCAACGTCTTTTTTAGTAATGACTTGACCAATCCAATGAGACGCTTCTATCATCCTCTCCACTAAGGAGCTTGTGGCGGAATAAAATTCCATTTAATTCTTTCTATTGTACTGTGTTCTAAAATCTTGTTCCAATCTAGAGCATAGACAGTTTTCAAGGCTAAAAAAGTATTTCCCATTGTCGCTATAAATAATAGCAGGCCTCTTGATATAAATATAAACCTCCTCAAAGCTTGAAGAAAGGTATCGGTTCACAATGACGATACAAACTCAAAATTAATGGCTTTGTAAACTGCCCAGGCATACAAGCCTATCTACACCTTCTTCCCTGTTTTCAGGTATAGTGGTCCAGATAAATTTACACCAATTACTTCAAACACTGCAGACTCATGAAATCTATCTTCAGGCAAAGGAATTGGTATTTCTTCTGCCTTTTTGCGCCGACAAATCTTCTACATATGGTACCCTTGGAAATAGCTTTTTTACTATTTTTCTGCATTTCAGAATCCAAAGTTTCTCTCTCAATCTGCTCATGTTCTTTAAAAATTATTTTGGTCACATGATCAGTTGGCAGTATGTATGGAAAACGAAAAAAGCTACAATCTAGTCTATCAGAAATATTTGTTTTTAGGCTGATGATACCGTTTTCGTCATCAGCAGGACATAAACAACTATCGACCAGTTTCGTTGCTGCCAATTTTTTCTAAAGTATTTGAAAGGGTGATATATTTGAGATTGTTAAACTATTTTCTGAGGTTTGATCTGTTCTATATAGGGCAACATGGCTTTTTACCGAAAAAGTCTACTGTTACAGCCATTTTTCAGGCTTTAAATTCCATCATTGAGGCCTTGGACCGCGGTGAAAAGGTGTCAGCCATCTGCTTTGATCTTAGTAAGGCCTTCGATCTTATTGACCACGAACTGTTGCTCTATAAACTAGAATGCCTTGGGGTGCGTGGGCCTGCCAATGAATTAATTAAGTCATACTTAACTGATAGATCTTTTAAAATTTCCATTACTTCACCAACTAATGGGATGAATTCCCTATCTGAGTCAGTTAGAATGAGCAGGGGGGTCCCACAGGGTTCAATCCTGGGTCCCATTTTGTTTCTTATATTCTCCAACGACATGCACTTAAAGATAAATATAAGTTCCCTCATACAATTTGCAGATGATACCTCATGTATTGTGTCTGCCCCTGCAATTACTTCACTGTCCCCGAAAGCATCAGACATTGCTCAGACGGTGTATGTGTCAAAATAATAACCTCACCGTAAATACATCCAAGACATCAGTCATTTTGTTCAGGCATAACACTGTCTCTGAATTTTTGTATGTGAGAGTACAACATAAGAGTCTTCAGCAGGTGAGCTCAGCGAAGTTTCTGGGTGTATTTTTGGATGGAGATTTGGCTTGGACAAATGAGGTGAATTCGATTGTGTCAAAATTAAGTGTGGCCTGCTATGTGATTCGTTACCTAACAAACCATGTAAATGTGAATAGTATTCGTGTTTTTTACTTTGCCTCTGTTCAGTCGGTTATTGCGTATATTGTGATGTTCTGGTATATGTCCTCTGTGACCCATTCATCTAGAGTTTTTATAGCGCAAAAAAGAATCATAAGGGCAATTATGGGTTTACAATTTCGCCAAAGTTGTCGACGAGTTTTTAAAACGCTCGAAATTTTAACAGTCCCCTGTTTGTATATCTACAATTGTGCTGTATTTACCAGAAATAATCTACAATTGTTCACCACTAATGGCTTCTATTCTAATAATTTGAACACTAGGGGAAGGAATGATCTTAGTGTACCAGCTCATCGTACAGCATTGTTTGATAAGGGACCTTTGATGTCTTGTATTAGGGTCTATAATGCATTACCAGTAGAAATTAAAGAAGTTCAGGGTAATGTTAGGTTTAAGTCAGCCCTAAAAAAGTTTCTACTGGAAAAAGAATATTATTCACTTAATGAATTTTATGTAGATTAGTTCAAATGGCTTGTGTTAGTTCATAAGTTTTTTTTTAACTGTAATTCTAGTATAGCTTTTATAACGAATTTTATGTAAATTAGTTAAAAAAATGTTGTGTTAGTTTATAAATTGTTACTGTCCTTTTTTTAATTGAATAGTTTTAATATAGAATTGACAATGTCGATGTTCATTAAGAATAATGTATGACAAATTAATAATAAATAAAAAAATAAATAAATAAAATAAAATAATAATTAAGTGGAGCTATTCTCGATTTTGTCTGAACAAATTGGATATTCACAGCATTGAATGATTTTGTTCTCAAAAGAAATACATGTAGCATAAGACGAACTGGTAACCTTAGTAGACGACAGCAACCACCGTGGAATCTTTACATTGATAAGAAATGTTAGTTCTTGTATCCAGCTATGAAAGATTGTCTAATTTCTTCACTCACTTCCGTATCCCATCCAATTTTTGACATCCAGGGTTTCTGTAACACATTCTTAGAAAGAAGTGACACTGAACAAATAAATCTAATCGGATGAAACAACTTCTGGTCTACGGTAAGAATAACTTTTTTGGCGATGGTCTCCATACTGATTTCATTTACTACGCTGTCCCACATTAATTCTAAAACTGGTGTCAATTTTGATGCTGTTAAATTTTCTTCGAAAAACGTGTGTATTCACAATTTAAGGACAAACTTTCCTTCAGCAAGCAACCTGGTGGATTCTTTAATAAACTTTTCACTTCTTTGGAATTCAAGCTAGCAATGCAGTTAACTACATAAAAACTATTTAATAATTTGCAGATAATTTCAACGTTATATAACTGATCCCCAGAATGATACATGCCAAACACTACTCTTGTATGCCGAAAAACTTTAATTTTCACTTGATCATCGTACCAGACAGGCGCGTATATAGCTTGGAGTTATAGGAGTGGTAATTTATAAGTTTTCCATGTATTAGATAAAAACTGACGACAAAAAAAAGTGTGAACCTTCATATAACATAGCCTTATAGCCTTCTTCGTGTAATATACTATTGTTTGAACTTTAGTGTTCAGAATCCGTGGACATGAATTTTAAATTATTTTGTCATTTATTCATATGGGGGGGGGGTAATTACCCCATTTATTTAACTTTACGAAGTCACGATCAGCAACACAGGAATATTTGCAAAAAGGCCTTTCGAATATCAGCAATTGCTCCTAACATATCTAGTCGAAACCAAAGAAGATGTTATCATTCAATTAGATTAAAGCGTTTTTCCAAACACTGGTTTAAAGAAGGATATCCATTTTGTCTCGCTGATGCGTCAAAAACTGGGCGAATCTTTGTCATTTCATTGGACTCCTTATATGCAGAGTGGTGTCCTAAAAAATGACCACTTCTTTTAAGGACCTCTAAATTCGACTTATATACGCCTTCTTTTAGCCATTCATTGAAAACTTCATAACGTCCCCCTGCAGTTTAAGTTACTGTGGACAAAAATGTTTCCAAAACTTGAGCTGTATTTTCTTCTTCTTACTATTTCTCAACTGTGCCTTTTATTCCTGAAACACCCAAGTTCCATAAGTCTATTAATTGCGTATTATTAGCAAAGAAGTTACCATAATTAAACTAGTAGGCTTCTGATTATAAACTTCAAATTTTTTCCATTAACGACCATCCAAGCAATGTCTCCACTATTTTACCAAAAGTATCAGGTCCGATCAGGACATCTATTGGACTTTCCATTGTGTCGGAAATATCTCGGTATACTCCGAGCTTCTGCAATTCAGCCATCCAAAGATCATTTCGCACGGCTGGGGTGTAATTACAAAACACAGACTGGCTTGAATATTTAAAATTACACATAAATGTGTTTTGTATGTCGCTCACTCTAATACGGTAACAGTTATGGTGTACGATTGTCTGGATTCCACCAAAAAAGGTATGTAATCTTTTCTTGTTTTGTGGAAGAATATTCCATTTCTGCTGCCGCTGACTTGGTTATATATGATCCTTGAGATCCTGTATCTATTATGAACGAAACTTAACAGCTAGCGTCTGCAAAAAGACATCAGTATAAGACTGATTGTAGAGGCTGGTTTCGAGGTTAACTTCGTGGTTGACTTCACGTTTTCTGGTTTCTTCTTTTCTATTGGGACATATTATACCTACGTGTAGACAATGACGTCAGCCCTATTTGAGGTCATATTACCTTCTGTGTTTATGTATGGCTTAAAATTTCATATCTAAAAGCTTGAACTTTTGCAACATATCAGCTTACAAAGGTTCTATTAAAAAATACGTCACAAATATCTTGGTATATACTACCAAATAAAGTTTTTTATACTTCTAACGATTTCCTTGTATTTTCCATTCCAGAAAATATAGACAGCACCAAGTCCTATCAGTCCTGCCACGGTCACCATGTTCTTTAACAGGAAGCACCTACCTTGCTACTATTGTGTAAAAGACCTAATGGTACTTTCTCTTAATACACACACCACAGGATTCAAAAATATATCAAATAAAAACTGATCTTTAAGACATTTTTTTTAATGACACACAACAATCGGCATACACGTAAAAAAATATAAAGGTAACATATACAATAATGACTAAAAATTATTTCCAACAGTAATGATTAGTACCTGACAATATGTTTAAGTTATTTCCCTTCCTGATGGGGGATAGTGATGTTAATTAACTTCCCTCGTTATGATTTTTTTCCATTTGTTAGGAATAGTGAAGTGTGATTCAATTTACTTCAATACATAGTCACAATATCTGTTACATAATATACTATCTTTTCAATTCAATTTTTATTGGGCGCTATTTTGTTCCATCATATCGAATTCCTTCCAATATTTTACCAGTTTCATTCTATCTATGCCATACTGGATTTTTGAGCATGATTGAAAATAAATTAAATAAGTAGTTTTTACTTTGACACATACCTCCATTTTGTTACGTCATATTGAATTCGTGCCACTTTATCCCATTTTCACATCAATCAATTGAACAAGATTTTTTAGGATGATTTTTGAAAAATTTTATTTGACCGCTATTTGGTTCGCCATCTTAAATTCGTAACCCAACTTTATCAGTTTATCTTTGTCACATTTAATTTTTGCAAAAAAATTGAAATTAATTCTATTAAGTAGTATCGTGATTAGTAGTATTATCAAGCTGATTTTTTAAATATTTTATTAGGCCGCTATTAAGTTTTGCTATCTTGGATTCATATCAAAATGTTACCAGTTCATTCCTATGTAACATTTGATTTTGGTGCAAAATTTGAGGTAAATTGGATAATTAATTTTTTTAGTAATCATTTTTTTAATATTTTTCCGCTATATTGGATTTTTACCAAAATATTACTAGATCATCCCCATATGACCCTCATTTTTTGACTAAAATTTGAAGCCAATCTGTACAAGTACTTTTTAAACTATGCCGCGAACTGACACACAGAGCGACGGAATTGATAAAACATGTTTTGGCATCTAGGGACACCGTTAAAACGTGAAAATATGTAAAACCTGACATGGTGATTTTTTTACGATTACATACATTTTATATCGCCGGCATTTTGCTACGCCATTTTATTACGCCATCTTGAATTAGTAACACAGTTTTACTAGTTAATCCCTATACCACAATTAGTTATGACACGCAATTTGATATCAATCCATTAAGTAGTTTTCTCAGGTTGAATTTTTAAATATTTTATTATGCCGTCATTTTGGTCCGCCACCTTGGATTCGCACCAACATTTTACCAGTATATTCCAACATAATACCTTTTGATGTTTGCGCAAAATTTGAGATATATTGGATAAGTAGTTTTTTATTAATAATTTTTTTAACATTTCTCTAGGCCGCCCTTTTTTTTCACCATATAGGATTATTACCAAAATATTACCAGTTTATTCACATATGACCCTTAATTTTTTATCAAAACTGGAAGACAATAGGGTAAGTAGTCTTCAAGCTACGCCGCGATCTGACAGACAGACTGCAGACGGACTGACAGAATTGATAAAGCATATATTTTGGCATCTAGGGACGCTACAACATGAAGATATATAAATCCTGAGAGGGTGATTTTTTCACGATTAGAAACAATTTATGTGGCCGCTATTTTGTTATGGCACAAAATTTCAAATCATTCCATTAAGCAGTTTTTTCGGGCTGAATGTTTAAATATTTCATTAACATGCCATTTTGTTCCGCCATCTTGAAATTTTACAAGTTGATTCCATAATAATTCATGTTTGTGCAAAATTTGAGATAAGTTGTATAAGCATTTTTTTTAAAAAAACTGTTTCAATATTTCACTAGGCCGACATTTTGTTGCGCCATAATGGATTTTTACCAAAATGCTAGCAGGTCATCCCCATATGACCCTTAATTTTAATCTTAAGTTAATCGAATAAATAGTTTTTTAGCTATGCCGCGAACAGACAGACAGGCAGACCAACGGAATTGAGAAAATATGTTTTTCAGCCTCCAGGGACCCTGAAACGTGAAAATATGAAAAAATTTCGGAGAATGATTTTTTCACGATTACAATACTTCACTTTTACGAGAGAAGTAATAAAAACATCTAACATCCTAATTTGTTTACAAGAAGACCATCTTAGAAATAGTAGCAAAGTCTGCGTGGAACGTTTTAAAGGACTTCAAAAATAGTTTAATAATCAAGTGTCAAATTCTTTATTAAAAACGTTCAGCTTTCAAAAAGTTTAAATAGTGCATAAGTAAAAGTACTATGTTTAGACTATACTGTCACAAATGCATTTTTTTAGTAAAGACATATTTATATGCTTTTACGCAACAAAGCCAATACGAGATAGGTATCATTTAGAATTCGAAGATATAATTTGGAGAGCCCTGTACGGTATTTAAAGCTAACAATCATTGGTACGTAATTTTTTTCCATACTGTATTTAAATGACAAATTGCTGGTGGGTATCATGGTCAAGAGTTCAAGGTGCTCGAACTGGTATTAAGTTTTATTAATTTTTTTTAATATTTTTACAGCGGTTTTCGAGTTCCGTGAGAATTTAGATAATCTATAGAATTAGTGACAAGCATCAGAAATGAGTAAATGATGACTAGAGAATACAACAGAGTTTGATACGGTACTTTATTCAGTTGAGTTATATCTAAATAATTATAAGTAAAAGGGTTAGTTAGTTAGGATATAAGTTATATAACGACTTTGAAGACCACTTTCTCTTTTGAATAAGTAAAAATATTCCCATAAGAACAAGTACTACAAAATTTAATTACATCGCTGTTTAACCACCTTCATTTCATTGCTTAGAACTACGAAATCTAATTTTCCGGGAACAAATTACCACTTAGCACATAGATCTTCGAGGTTAAAACTGGGAACACCCTAAAGCAAAAGAAAGATTTCGGCTCTAAGTAATACTTGGCTGGGGGAGGGTAGGACGGTTTATTCGTCAATACTGAAAAAAATGTCGGTACTTTATACTATTTCTATCATTTAACCCCCAACCCCTCCTTAAATACGCCACGGTTGGGCACTGGCTTAGAGCGCCGCTAGGCTAATTTTTTGATTAGAAAGAAATTTTATAAAGTATTACAGATTTTCACAAAAACCAAAAATATTTAAATTTAAAACTTTACACCATTTTTGTTAATATAAAGATCAGGAGAGGCTTGATCAGCTTATAGCTGTGTACCATAAGACCAATATTTAGGCAATATGTAAAAGGGAAACTTTACTAACAGTCCAGGCATATGGGCATGCTTTTTACTAATTTTTCTGAAGTTTGACCGTTTGGACCTCCTCCACCCCCCGAAATAAAAATCTGGTTTGGACCCCCTCCGAATTGAATTTCTGGCTACGTGCCTAAATAACACATCAATCTTATGGGAGCTTTTGTAATTTTTTCCACCTATTTTCAAAAATAGACAAATGCGAATCTGTTTTTCTGTCCTGTATTAATGTCTATCTGTTTTTCTGTTTGTAGGCCTTAAAGGTAAACGACCTGTTGTCGTCACTGAGAGTCATTTATTTTTACCAAACGATGCTCCATCGCTCTGGTCTTGGTTTTCCAAACATTAAAAAACCAAAACCCCTTTCGTTCCTCGGTATATATCCACAGTATTCTAGGTTTCCTGACTTTAAAGTTGATAGGTAGTGTTTCCTGCATATTTCCCACTCTTCTCAGAACTACGATTGGAATAACCACATCTCAAAAGCCTTACTTTCTTGGGGTTAGCAGCTTCTCCCAAGTTCATAACTGCTTTCCATACAACAGCAGAAGCTGGCACGTAGCTAGAAATTCAGTTCGGGGGAGAGTCCACACCAGAAATTCATTTCGGCAGGGGGGGTGTCCAAACGGTCAGACCTCAGGAAAATTAGTAAAAAGCATGGCTATACCAACATATTTTCAAAGTTTCGTGGGGGCCCAGACCCCCAGGATCAGCCCCAGGGTATGTGTCTAATCAGAAGCTCATAACATATGTAGAATGAAAGGAAAACAATTATCCACTAATCCCACTAATATTTCCTATAAAGCTGTGACATAATACGCTTAGCGACAACGTGTTAAGTCTTATGTTTTAAACATTTTTAAAACTTCACAACTGTCCCCTTAGGGACCCAAATCACCCCCACAATATTTCGCATGGTAACTATTTACAATTAAAAACGATACACTGGACGACAAGATTTTTGTAACACGGGCCAGCTCATTATTTTTACAATGGAAATACCCTCCAAATAATAAAAAAAATATTCGGAAAGCCCTAATAGGTTCCATTTTTTAATAGCCTAATTAGAACCTTTTATATTGGCAGGTAAACAATTTTATTGTGGGGCGGCTAAAATGGGTCCAATTTACAACGGAAAAATTACCTAGACTGGGTTGTTTATAACATTAGACATAAAATAAACGTTAAACATCACTCTTGTGTTGAGTTTCGAATTGAGTGGTTCTCTGTGTATCGATAAGCAAGTGCATGTGACGACGAGAATGTCGGGTCAAACGCGCTGAAGTTGCAAAATTTTTCCTGACAAATTTTGTTATATTTGTGGAGAATTTCTGGTGAAATCACAAGCCAGGCCAATTTCCGAAAATGTAAAAAGCCTACTTTAAATATTTTGGTGTGTTAATTGGGGATCTAGATAAGCGGGGGGCTCCCCATGTGTGCTGTGTTAGTTGTAGTGTATTATTGGTGCAGTGGATGAAGGGAAAGAGAAAAAGTATGCCTTTTGCCGTTCCAATGGTATGGCGAGAATCCACCAATCATTCTGACGATTGTTATTTTTGCCTGACAAAGACTGAAGGTTATTCCAAAAAGGAAAAGCACAATATAGAATATCCAAATTTGCAATCTGCCATACGACCTGCTCCTCATAATGCAAATTCGCCAGTGCCGCTTGCGCCTTTAAATTGGCAAGCTATTGATTTGGGAGATAATGGAGACAACGCATTACCAGGCAGCTCAAAAGACCAGTGCATCTATTCCACTTTTACCACAGGTCCCAGTTCCGTTGAGCCACATTTGATTGTTCAACGTGAATTAAATGATTTAGTACGCGATTTGGGGTTATCCAAGCAACAGTCAGAACTTCTGGGTTCCCGTTTTAAGGAATTCAGAAAAAGAAATGCTATGTTTTTTGAATTCTACAGTATGGAAAATTCGTTGTGCGCGTGTACTGTTATAGACAGTTTAATGCAGGAACTTGATATTGAACATTCTCCCCGTGAGTGGCGCTTATTCATAGACTTATCTAAATATAGCTTAAAAGCTGTGTTATTGCATAATGGAAATTTAAAACCCTCTATACCAGTTGCCCATTCAGTTGCATGAAAGAAAATTATGAAAATATGCGCACGATTTTGGATAAAATAAACTACAATAGATATAAATGGCAGATATGTGGGGACTTAAAAGTTACAGCGATTTTAGTGGGACTTCAGGAGGGATTTACAAAATATTGCTTTTTTTTTGTGTATGGGACAGTCGTGCAATAAATCAGCATTATGTAACAAAAATTTGGCCAGAAAGAAGCGAATTTCAACCGGGATCTCAAAATGTTAAATTAATACCTTTTGTTTGCCACAAATCAGAAAATTGCTGGACGATGTCAATTTTACGCAAAAGCTTACTAGGCAGAAACTTAGAGCATGGAATTCATTTGTTAATGTAGTAAGAGGATTTTTAGGCAACAATATGGATGAAAATTATGGACAATTAGTTAATGAATACTTAGATGCCTATAAGGCGCTTGGTGCCAGAATGTCATTAAAAAGTCACTTCCTTCAGTCCCATCTGTCATTTTTTCCTAAAAATTTGGGAGCTGTTAGTGGCAAACAGGGTGAAAGGTTTCACCAAGATGTCAGAACAATGGAAATTCGGTACCAAGGACGATGGGATCTAGCCATGATGGGTGACTACTGTTAATAAGGTTTAATTAGTGTTTTAGGTTAATATTTTTCTCGTTTGCTTTTCTCTTAGATGTATGTTATGTTTAATAGGCGAAAACTGTAAACATAGTCAATAAACAGGGTTAAGAATGTTTTAAAATAATTTTTTCTATAGATATTGAGTATCGTAACATTCGATATAGTTCTACAACTCTATTCTCTAACAAAAAACCTTACGTGCTACAACTTTTTATTTGTCATTTTCGTATTTGTATAGGTCCATTCTATTAGATTATGCTATTCTGATTTGTGTTACAACAAACATTTTTTTTTGTCGGCCAATTATCATTTGAGTTTAGTTAATATTATCTATTTAGATACTTTTGCTGGCGATGAAAATTTATAGGGAAAACCTAATATAACGCAGTAGAGAACTAAGTTCTTTCGAGACATGTAGCTTCAGCACATTTTAGGTTAGGTTAGGTTGTTTAATAATTTTAGTAGAGTGTTTGGATGGTTTTTTTTTGTTGCTTGTTGTTCCGTTTTAATTTTATGATTACATTTTCTCTTTCATTTATTTACCATTTTGGAGTTTAATGAATCATACAGGCAGGAACAGACATGTGGGGATATGGGGAGAGTGCCCCCCTCCCCAATATTTTATTCTGTTTTCAATAAATTGTTAAAAAATTTAAATAAAAATAATTTGTTTCAAAGTCGTCCAGACTTAGAAAGCATGAATGACAACAGCTACACAAAAGTGCGGACCTTTTTTTTATGTCTCGGTTGGGTTTTTCTCACTTACTCTCCCCCCACCCAATATTTTCTCTTCTGTGCGTCCCTGCATAAAGGTAAATACCTAAATATTTTATTGTGTTATTTATTATTTTCTAAGGATCAAGAAACTGCACCAATAATTTTTTAGCAGTTTCCTTGTTTACCATGAATTTATATTAACAGACAATGTAGCTTGTGTGTTTTAACTGTTTAAATTTCTTATAAATGAAGACGAGAGGGGGGAGGAGAAAGAATTACCGCATGTAAGCTGACAAAAATTGCGTGTTCAGTATACAAGCATTTTTCACACAAGTATGAATAGTGGAAAGAAGGGAATTTTGTTTTCGTAAATCATGAAATTAACTTATGACTGATGTAGATCTTAATCTAACCTCTTTTGATTCGACACTCCCCTGAGGTAAAATGTTTGCCATCCCACTTCAGTTTCTCAAAATTCGAGGCTACGGCTACAACCACGGCCTTCAATGAAGAAATTGGAAGTTTGTTGTCCAAAACACGCAAATTAGGGGAAAAGACCTTTGTTAGTATCAGTAACAGCTTTCATAACCTAGATATTCTGGAAACAATGGATTGAAGAAAAGTGATAACCCTTTCTCGTGGGTAACTAAAAAAACGATATTTTAAAAGGGATTGTTTCTATTTGTTGAAATGATCTGCATAATAAATAAAATAGTATATTGCAGAACAAGTGTTGAAAGTGGTAGTAAACAGAAGGTTTGTTGAGAGCAGAAATCCTTCGAGTTTGAAAACGATAACTTTGACAAGAGGAATGACACTATTTTTCCTGTGACCACTCAAAATTTTCAGTACAATTATTGTATTTTTTACTTTGTATATTTCAAAGGTGGTTGGTTGTTGAAAAAATTGTTTCAACACAAATTGTCATCCATTACGTCAGTTGTGACATTGTCACAAGATTGTCTTTTTGAAAAGCGTTTTTCCTACGATCACTTAGAAACTGGAAAAAACACACTGTGTTGAAAAATTCTTTTCAACACGAAACTCTTGTGTGTGTTAATGGAGTAGCGCAACCAGGTTTTCATTTTGGAGAGAGCTCATCATTTTTGATGACAAAAGAAGGTCCTCACTTTCATATATAAATGACAAAATCATACCCGTAATGTATGGCAGTGGGGTCCAGAGCCCCGGAATAATTAAAAATCGTTATGCCTTACCTTAATATGCATATAATATGTTTTGTCTTGGGAGGCTGCAGTCCCATAGCCCCCCTGATTGCGCCACTGTGCCAATGTCACACTGGCGTAACGGCTGACAACTTTTTCAATATTAGTGAGGAAACAATTTTTACGATACTATTGTTGAAATATACAAAATATTATACATATACAATGATAATTCTGCTTAAAATTTTGAGTGGTCGTAGGAAAAATAGTGTACATTACTCGAGTCAATGTTATCGTTTTCAAATCCGAAGGATTTCCGCACTCGGCTAGCTCCTTGTTTGAAAACTACCACTTTCAACACTTTTTATATAATATACTATTTCAACACAGGTCTTCAAATTTTTTTTTCAATATGCGTGTGAAATATGGCATTTTCTGGTCCCAAATTATAGTGTTTTTTTGTTTGTGGTAGTAGGAAAAAGTAATAGGTAAACGATTTAATACTTAATGGAGGATGAATCTTTTTCTTACGGTTTCGATCTTGAAAATGTATTCTTATTGAAGAAAATTTCCAAATCGCCGCACTTCCCACCCAACCTGGAGATAATCTGACAATGTTATGGCTATAGATATATCGGCAATCGTCGGATGATATGAGTATGGATTAATCGAAAAGTTATAAATAAAAAATCGATAATTTTTCCCTACCCAGAACATCCCTTGTTATGAATCTTTCCTTTTAATAGGAACAGTGAAGTTTGACCCAATTTAGTTCAGTACATAGTCATTTAGTAACACATATATACTGCCTTATCAAACATTTTATTACCAGTTTCTACCTATGGCACACTTGATTTTTGGGCATAATTTAAAATAAATTTAGTAAGTACCTAGTTGTTACATTAATACACAACGCCATTTGGTTAGCTCATGTTGAAATCGTATCAGTTTATTCGTATCACATATAATTTTTCTGCAAAATTTAAAGTCAATTGAATAAGATTTTTTTTAAGTTGACTATTTAAACATTTTATTTTGCCACCGTTTTGTGCCGATATCTTGAATTGGTACCACAATTTTACCATGCTTGCATAAAATTTGAAATTAATCGAATAGTAATAAGTAGTGCTTTTAGGCCTAATTTTTTAAATATTTTATTAGGCCGCCATTTTGTTTTGCTATCTTATATTCATACCAAAATATTACCACTTCATTTCTGTATAACACTGGATTTTTGTGCAAAATTTGACGTAAATTGGATAATTAGTTTTTTCAGTAATATTTTCACTAGACCACCATTTATTCCGGTATATTGGCCTTTGGTCAAAATATTACTAGGTCATCCCCATATGACCCTTAATTTTTGACCAAAATTGGAAGTCGACCGGTAAAGTAGTGTTTAAGCTATGTTGTGAACTGACAGACAGACATACAGACGGACCGACGGAATTGAGAAAAGATATTGTTTGCCATCTAGGGAGGCTAAAACGTGAAGATATGTAAAACCTGAGACGGTAATTTTTTCACAATTACAATTATTTTATTTAGCCGATGTTTTTACTCCGCCATCTTGAATTAGTATCATAGCTTTACTAGTTCCTCTGTATACCGCAATTATTTATGGCACACAAGTTGAAATTAGTCCATTAAGTACTTTTTCAACACAATTTTTTGCTGAATTTT
The DNA here is from genome assembly GCA_030620095.1 of Kuschelorhynchus macadamiae. Lineage (NCBI taxonomy): Eukaryota > Metazoa > Arthropoda > Insecta > Coleoptera > Curculionidae > Kuschelorhynchus > Kuschelorhynchus macadamiae. The sequence goes on from JAUTXW010002990.1 coordinate 4,053,267, forward strand.
TAAACATTTCATTAAGCCGCCATTTTGTTCCCCCATATTGGATTCGTACCAAATTTTTACCCGTTGATTCCTAGATAATACTTGATATTTTGGTCCAAATTTGAGATATATTTGATGAGTAGTTCTTTAGTAATATTTTTTAACATTCCACTATGCCTCAATTTTGTTTTACCATATTAGATATTTACCAAAATGTTACCAGGTCATCCCCATATCATCCTTAATTTTTGACCAAAATTTGAAGTCATTTAGTTAAGTAGTGTTTAAACTATGTTGTTAACTGACAGACGGACAGATAAATCGACAGAAGGAGCGACGGAATTGATAAAAACCACAGTTTTACAAGCTCACCTGTATACCACAATTATTTATGGCACACAATTCGAAATCAGTCCATTTAGTAGTTTTTCAGGTCGAATTTTTAAATATTTTACTAAGCCGCCATTTTGTTCCGCCATCTTGGAAATTTTACCAGTTGATTCCTACATAATACTTGATTTTTGTGCAAAATTTTAGATAAATTGGCTGAGTAAAGATCTGAAAAAATCTCGGAGGGTGATTTTTTCACGATTACAGTACTTTGCTTTTACGAGGGAAGTAAAAAGAGTGAAACAAATTTAATCTGTCCGTGAGCGTAGCTGCGAATGGCTTAGTTATTCCGGCTTCGGCAAATTTTGTATTATAATAGGCCCTATTAAATAGAGCTGGAAAAATCTGAGTTATTGGGACGTATTTATTTATATAGTGACATGTGGCAAGTACAAAACCCTCTAAAACTGCATTTTTTTGCTAGGGTTAGGCCTAAAATATTCTGGCAACAATGTGTCTCCCCAGCTTCTAGCCTAGCCTAGTTTACCGTTAGAGAGACCGAGAACCTGAGCAAGCTGACGAATGCATCGGCAGCCGTCCAGATATATACCGCTTTCGTGCTTTCAGTGATCGGCGAATCGCTGGGCGTACGAGTTATTTGTGTTACCGTGCTGCCGCGTCGCCTTTGCTGGGGAATTTGGGTACAAACTCGTAGTGTTGTGAGAAGTGCATAAGAATTAGTAATAAGGATTTATTTTAAAAATGGCTGAAAGTAGAGGATCTTTATTGGCCAAATCAGTACAAAAACATGCGGGAAGAGCCAAAGAGAAGGTCAGTGACACTTTTTTCTATTAATATTAAGATTATGGAATACATTTCTAGTCATATGTCAAGTCTAAAAGGTGTATTTATAGGCCGACTACAATGTTGTCAGAATGTTTTAAAATTCATGGAGACATTTAATTCTAAGGTGTTTAAGTGCAGTTCGCTCAACTCAAGTAAAGGTAAAATTCAACAAAACTGGGCTACTGACCCAAATGTTCTTTATAAATTACTTCGCTTATATTGACACGAGAAAGAATCTGGAGTTACAAACTTTCACATTTGGGTTTAATTGCTTTTTGTCAATGAAAAAATTAAAATTATACAGGATTGTTAGAATAGAAACCGTTTATAAACAGCCTTGGCGTTCCTATCTGAAGTTTCCTTGGTGCATTCGTATGGTACCTATGCGGTGAAGACGGCTAAACAATTAGAACTTTGATATGATACATTTTTATAGGTCACGCGGATAAAGCAAAATTTACGTAATTTGTACCTTCTAACAGCATAGCCTAGTTCACGAACTCAAAATGGTGTTAATTCTTGCTACTGCTTATAAAAATATGAGGGATGATATGATTCGGAGACGTATTAGAAAAGGTTTCAAACCCGGACATAAACAATTTCAGAAGTTATTAACAAATTAAGATTAAAAAGAGTTTAGATTTTTCAAAAAATTCGGAACCTATTAACGTTTAAGAATTTTAAAAAATTTTTCCTAAAGAAAAAGAAATTTCTAACCAAAAAGTCCCAATTTCCTGAGCTCTATGTCTATTATTAATAATTTTAATTTAATGTTGGAAATAGAGTTCCGAGTAGAGTTCCGCGCGGCGAGTGCTAAGCCTTTACAATGCGCCAAAACTGACCGCAACAAGTAAAAAAAACTTATTGCTACTAAATAATAATTCAAAAAAATATGGTATTATTCTCGGTATTATCTAGACACTTGAAGAAACAATATCCCACTGAAAAAATTTTTTTTCACCGATTTTTTCATAAAATAAGCCTATTAACTGAATTCTTACTTCTCTAATAAAAGGGAACTATTGTAATCGTAAAAAAATCACACTCCCAGATTTTTTCAGATCTTTACTTTTCAGGGTCGCTAAATGACGAAAAACATGTTTTCTCGATTCCGTCGGTCTGTCTGTCTATCTGTCTGTCGGTCTATCGGTGTGTCTGTTCGCGGCATAGCTAAAACTACTTACCCCATTGACTTCAGATTTTTGTCACAAAATTAAGAGTCATATGGGAATGACCTGGTAACATTTTGGTAAAAATCCAATATGGCAAAACGAAATGGCGGCCTAGTGAAATGTTAAAAAAATTATTACTAAGAAGGTGCTTATCCAATTTATCTCAAATTTTGCACAAAAATAAAATATTATGCAGGGATCAACTGGTAAATTTGGTATGAATCCAAGATGGGGGAACAAAATGGCGGCTTAATTAAAATATTTAAAAATTCAGCCTGAAAAACTACATAATGAACTGATTTCAAATTTGTGCCATAACTAATTTTAGTATAGAGATGAACTAGTAAAAATGTACTAATTCAAGATGGCTGAACAAAATGGCGGCCAAATAGAATTTTTGTAATCTGGAAAAATCATCCTCTCAGGTTTTACATATCTTCTTGTTTTAGCGTCCCTAGATGCCAAAAAATATGTTGAATAAATTCCGTAGGTCCATCGGTCGGTTTGACTGTCTGTCTGCCAGCTCGCGGCATAGCTTAAAAACTACTTATCAGATTGACTTCAAATTTTAGTCAAAAATTAAGGCTCATATGGGGATGGCCTGGTAATATTTTGGTAAAAATCCAATATGTTGGAATAAGATGGCGGCCTAATGAAATGTTAAAAAAATTATTACTTAAAAACAAATTATCCAATTTGCAGAAAAATGGTCGATTAATAAAATATTTAGAAATTCGGCCTGAGAAAAAACTACTTAATGAATCTCAAATTGTGTGCCGTAAATAATTGTAGTATAGGATCTAGACAACTATTTGTAGCACAGAGATGAACTAGCTCGTTAACTACTAAAACTGGTAGTAATTCAAGATGGCGGAACAAAATGGCGTTCAAATTTAAGTAAAAAATTAAGGCTCATATGGGGATGACCTGGTAATATTTCGGTAAAAATTCAATATGCCAGAACGGCCTAGTGAAACGTTAAAACATTATTACTAAAGAAACTAATTATCCAGTTTACCTCAAAATGTTGAAAAAAAAATAAAGTGTTACATAAGAATGAACTTATAACATTTTGGTATGAATATATAGCAAAACAAAATGTCGGCCTATTAAAATATTTAAAAAACCAGTCTGAAAAAACTACTTATTAGATTAATTTCAAATTGTGTGCAAGCATTAAATTAATTAAATTGTGGGAAAAATTAAATATAATACAAGAATCAACTGGTGCAATATGACGTAACAAAATTGCGATGTGTGTCAATCTAAAAACTACTTCTTGAATTAATTTTAACTTATGCTCAAAATCAAGTGTGACATAGATGGAAACTGGTAAAGTATTGGTAGGGATCCAATATATTGGAACAAAATGGTGTCCAATAAAAATGTTGGATAAGGCAGTATATAGTTATTTCTAAATAACTATGTACTGAACTAAATTGGTTCACACTTCTCTATTCCTAATAAAAGGAAATATTCATGAGGGAAGTTCCGGGTAAAGGAAATTTACCGATTTTTTTTAGAGTTTTCGTCACGGTTTTTGTTTATATTCCAAGTTGGATAAATTGTTAAACAAAAGCCAATAAAATTATTTTGCTTTAAGGAAATTATATCATTAATTATACTCTAGGAGATTATGATATTTCGATGCTTCTAATTGTTATAATCTATTAGTTGTTAATTATTCAAATTAACAAAGAACGAAAATTAAATTATTAATAATTAGTAGATTATAAAACTTAACAATTAATTTTGGTGGCCTTTGTTTAAAAATTATCCTACTACTACAAACATAAACGAAAGTAAAAAAATTGTTAATTAACAATTAGCCATTTTATGAAAAGTCTGTGAAATTTTTTTAGCGGGATTTTGTTCTAGATAGATTATAATCTTTTTAAATTAATATTAATAGTAGGTATAAACAAAAATATATTTTGTTTTGGGTTTTGGGGCATCGGAACGGCTTAAACGCTTGCGCGCGTAGCTGTATTTTCAACATTAAATTAAAATTATTAGAGATCCGGGAGTCCTGATTTTTTTAATGGTAATTTCTTCCTCTTTAAGAACCTTGTTTTAAAAATTAATTTTAATAGCTTTCGAGATTTTTGCAAAAAACTAAATTCCCCTCGTAAATGCCTTTTTACTTCCCTGTAAGTATTGTAATTTCGATGGTAATCTTAAAAAAATCACCCTCCGAGATTTTTTCACATCTTTACGTTTCAGGGTCCCTAGATGTTGTTTCATGTTGTTTCATGTTTTTTCAATTTTGGTCAAAAATTAGCGGTCATATGGGGATGAGCGAGTAAAAACTACGAATTCAATTTATCTCCAATTTGGCACAAAAATCAAGTATTATGTAGCAATTTACTGTTAAAATTTGGGGTCCCAAAAAATCCTTTTTCTACTACTTACTAAATTTATTTTAAATTATGTCCAAAAATCAAGTGTGGCATAGGTTGAAACTAGTAAAATATTTGTTAAAATCCACTATGATGAAACCGAGGATGGGACATAATGGCGTCCAATAAAAATGTTTGAAAAGACAATATATGTATGTTACTACATGACTATGTAATGAACTAAATTGGGTCACATTTCATTATTCCTGATAAAAGGAAAGATTCATTACGAAGGAAGTTAAAGCCTTGTTCCGGGTAAAATAAATTTACCGATTTATTTTATCTTAATTTGTCGAGTAATTTGTTATAATATATAAAAACATATGTGCTGTTTTGAAATTTTTGCAATTTTTTCTAGATGTCATTCAGAATCCAATGAGCCCTAACATATATTTTTACTAGCAGTAGTTAGAGTTAATACCATTTTGGTTTGTGAACTAGATTATAAAAGCATAATAACCGAGCTATACAATTTTGATATTTTGTTAATATTTGCTCTCGTATTTGCTATTATTGCTATTGGCACAATCACTAACGATTATCACAACCATGCGACGTCTGGCACGATTAGTACTTGGAGGGGTGACCTTAAAAATCGGAACAGGGACTGGGACATGAGAGTCAACTTTTATTTTTTAAATCACACTTCTCAAAACAATTTGGAAAAAAAATTTACAATAAAAAAACTAAGACCGACAAGGCAATTTGTTTTCTTTTGCCCACAGTCTGATATTCTCAACTTTCACACGTGAATATCCCCGAAACATTGGAAAATGGTATATGAAATATGTTCAGAATCTAGAATTACAAATTCGAGAGATAAATAGAGGATTTCATTAAAACATATATATTGTCTTAGTGAGCTGCTCGGGCAGCTGTTTAATTTGATACCTATCACGATGATTTATAACAATATTTAATTTTTTATATTGGACAAAATTTATTTTGATTTTTTGTGGGTAAACCTAGCTAAGAATATTTTCGTGTAGATTATAAATAGACTATGTTTTATACCTAAGCAAAAACCCTTTTATATAATTATTTGTTAATAACCTCGGTACGAGCCTCAGTAATAAGTTTTCAAATCCTATAAATTCTAATTTATATCAGTTTTTTATAGTTTTTAATATGTTTATTATTATTATTATTATTATTATTCTCGTTATTATTGTTATTTATCTTTCATAACATTATTTATGTAGTATACAAAAAAATGTGTTACTTTTCTTCATAAAAAGAACGTTTTATTCCAGGAAATGGAATTTTAGCATTTTATTAGGCCATTTTCTCCGCCTTTATGGGTGTACCTCGGTGTACACAAAAATGTTACCAGTTTATCTGAGTTTATCCCTATACCACACTTTATTTTGCTCAAATTTTGAAGTTCATTTGGTATGCAGTTTATTAACAATGATTACATTTTGTGAGGCCGCTATTTTGGCTTTTTATGATGATCCTTGATTTTTGACCACAATTTTAAGCCAAGAAGAGGCCAACAACAGGACAGGCGCATAGATAGGTTTATGCGAGGGTGTAGGGCTTAGGGGGGATCCTGCCTCGCAGTCAAAATCGCCGCGCCGGGGCGAAAATTTGTGGCGGGTAAATAAAATGGGTTAGGCGAAATTTTTTGTGGTAGCTTCTATATATTTATTATTTTGCCAAAAAATTTTCCGACTCTGGAGTTTTCTTTCGTTTAGGTTACCCTCGAGTTTACACAAACTGGTAAACTTAAAGAATAAACACAAGAATATGCTGTTAAATTTAAGAACCTTATTTTTATATAAAAAAGCCTTAAATCACAAAAAGCATTTCATATTAGAAAATAGTGGTTAACAAAATTAACAAAGAAAAAACATCACATATCACTCCTATCAGACCGAGTATCAATCACTTAAATTAAAAAATCAAAAAATGTACAAAAACACACATTTTTTTCCATTGAGAAATATATAGGTAATACAAAAATTAACGTAAACAAAAAATCAACAATCAAATCAAGTTTTCTTTTACGTTGCTTGGAAAACTTATCAATATCAGCAAAAATATTTATTTCAGTTTCTTTGTGTATACTTAGTGGAGATCTTAACCAAAATTTAAGCCTTTTGAGTGTGGAGAATGACTGTTCAGCACTTGCAACACTTACCGGCATGGGGCATAGCAGAAATTATTTGAAGCAGTATTGGGAAATATTACCTTATTACAGAGCTTAATGCTATTTAAAGCCGTTTCAGACAAAACATTTGTTTTATTTTTTGTTTCTTTCCATTTCCGATCGCAATAAACCTAACAAACATTTTATAGAATCATTTTTAAATTTATTGAAATATTCGGAAACCTTACATGCTGAAAGTCGGTATCGCTTTGGTTTAAAACATTTATCGGTATAAAACTCTTGATATCCAAAATTTTGAAAAGATCAAAATTTAAACTGAACTCAAGATCTTGAAAAATGTTTTCTAGAAGGGGATAAAAATTGACACTAAAATATTCTATATAGGGGTTTTGGTTTGAATATTACTGTGATAAATCTGTCTAGCAGTTATTCTTGGCAGCAATATTTGAATATCTAGTTTTTGATGAACTTTTATGACTTCTTCAAAAATAACTTTAAAAATATTTTTATCGACCTTTTTTTCTTAAATGCTGATAATATATCATTCACTAAACATTGAGCAGCAATTTTCTCCAGACTTATATGCGACAAATGAAGAGAATCTAAAAAAATTTTTTCAGCATTTCGTCCATTAATCATTAAGCTTTTGAAGATGACTTCCACTACGTTATTAGTTGTAAAGTTTCTATAACAGCCTCAATAGAAACTGTGAATTTGAAAGGAGCCGTATGACGTTCTGTCCATCGCTCGGTCCATCGAGTTTCGCATAAGCTTTCCAAAACATTGGGGTTTGTAGATTTTAAAACATTATGTCTTTTAGATTGTGCGACAAAAAAAGCAATGGTTTCTTTTATGGTATCTACTTACTGTAATACGTATATCTTGGACATTGCTAGATTTTGATAATGATAAACTGAGTGAATGGCTATAACAAGGACATTTGCAAGCAATGGCGTGCCGAGTTTTAGACCCCCCCACGCAAGACTTTTCTTGGTGCCCACCTACATAATTTCTCCAGAAACTAAGTAAACAAAAAATGTAACAAATTTATTAACAAAAACCATAACATAAATGAAAAATAACTCTAGTAAAAAAAAGAAATAAAAAAAGGAACGAACAATATACATTTTGTGATTAATAGGTATAGGCATTGGCTTCTCGTATATAAAGTCAAAGGTATAGGTAAACTAATAAACACAAAACAAAAATTATCTAAATTTAAAAAAAGTAACTATAGTCTGGTTCAAGCAAAACTGGAAAATAAGTACAAGAATCGTTTTCTCTGGCGGTAGACTAGACTTTTTTGTTTTTGTATCGACTAGATAAATACATATCAACTAGTTCCTCAATATTTACTTCTCTAGACCTTTCGTGCTCTATTCAAATAAGAGCTACATAACTAAGACGACTTTGAGTCATGGTCGACCTAAGGACATTTTAAATTAATTTACACTTTTAAAATGACCTTTCCGATTGAGCTGAGGTTAAAGAAAGGACAAGAAATTGGAATGCAGAACACAGTTCTCGTATACTACTTAACAATAATTAATTTTTTTTTCGAAAATATAGTTTGCGAATTCACGATTTTTTTAATGTTGTTATAAAATAATGATTTGATCTGAATTAGCTGAGTTGCTAGTTGAGAAGTTAAGTCATTTGAATATTTCTCCACTAATAACTCAGCATTTTTCAGCAAATTTCTGAGTCATTTAGTTTAAGCAATATCTGAGGATTTAGAATTGAAAATGTTGAATAAACGGTTTTAAACGCAGTAAATCTTTCATCTAGCTGGCTTACTCTTACTTCTAAATACGCATACAGCAGTCACCTCCCTCCCTTTGGCTACGTCACTGGTTTTCGCCCTTAATTATAGTTATTTTCCAGCTTTTTTCCGAAATCGATGTATGTTTTTCGAGGAGTGAGACCCCCTTCGAGCATACCCATAATAATTAGCCACGTTACATCACTGCTTATAATTTATGTAATCATGATCTATAACGCGTCGTTGAAGAAATTGTTTTTCGGTTGAACTGCATTACCCGAGGCAATGCCTAAAAAACGGCGTCCTGCTTCCTGTGTAGAAGTTTTGCAAAATATAATAACTAACGACATTCGTTAGTGTACAAATGCCATGTTTACTCTCGGTAAATAAGTTCAGTTTTTGTTTCAAATTCAGGTTGACGCAATCTGTATACATAACTAATTATTAGGGGTTATAAATTATAATAACATGCTCGAGGGCATGCTGAAATGCTTGGCGCCTCTTGAAAAGGTATTATTATTTAGTCCTGTTCACAAACTCAAAATTGTGTTAGGTAATTCTTGATACTGGCAGTAAAGATATGAGTATGAGTGAGAGCTCATTAGATTGGGAATGACGTCTAGAAAAATGTGCAAAAGTTTCAACCCGCATATAAACACTTTCAAAAGTTATTAACAACTTATGACAAAAAAATGTGTTTATTAACATGTGAGAAATTTAAAAAAGGAATTCTTAAAGAGGAAAAAATTTCTAATAAGAGTCGAGACTCCCTGAACTCTATCTCTATATTCTCTATTATTAACGATTTTAATTTAGGTAAATTATTTTTTATAATATTAACTATTTAAAAATTTTAAAATAATATGATATCTATCTAGATAATAATACAACTTTATATATTTTATTATACTGTAGTTTTAACATTTACGATTCAGAGCCAATTATTTTGTTGATTTAAATTTATTGATACAGAGTAACATGTGGGTAAGACGGAGGTTGTGGGTTCGAGTCTTACTCGAGGGCAGACTTTTGCACTTTTCATTGCGTTTACTTTCAGAATTTGTTAGCTAAAAAAAATGTTTAATTGTTTGCAAATAACTCGAAAACTATTCACACTTTAAGAAATTAAAAAAAAGTTCTTAAAAAGAAGAAAATTTTCAATGAGAAAGTCCCGACTAACGGAACTCTATCTTATTATTAATAATTTTAATTTAATGTTGAAAATAGAGCTCCTCACGGCGAGCACTAAGCAGTTATGATGTCCCAAAACCGATCGTAACAAGTAAAAAAAATCTACTATTAAGTAAATATTAATTTAAAAAGTAAAAAAAATACGGTATTACCTAGATACTTAAAGGAACAATATTTAGCTGAATTTTTTTTCACTGATTTTTCCTCGGATTTTTCATAAAATAAACCTATTGTTAATTAACATTTTTTTTAGAGTTTTCGTTTATGTTTTAAGTCTGATAATTAATAAACAAAAGCCACTAAAATTATTTCGCTTTCTGGAGATTTTATCACAACTATACTATATGAGATTATTGATTGAGACATTGTGATGTTTTTAGTTATTGATTATTGAATCTAACAAAAAACTAAAAAAAATTAAAGGTTTTTTGCTACGTTCAATAATTATTAACTAACAGACTCTAACAACTAAAAACAATGTCATAATCTTATACAGTATAGTTCTAATAAAGTATCCACGAAATAATTTTAGTGACTTTTGTTTAACAATTATCCGACTTAAAGTATAAACAAAAACTCTAAAAAAAATTGCCAATTAGCAACAGGCTTATTTTATGTAAAATCAGTGAATAAAATGTTAATTTTTAAATTAATATTTAATAGTATAATTTTTTCTACTTGTTACTTGGCTTAGCACTCGCCGCATGGAGCTCTATTTTCCACATTAAGTTAAAATTATTAATATTTGTATTGAGTTCCGTGAGTCCGGACTTTTTTATTGGAAATGTCTGCCTTTTTAGGAACCTTTTTTTTTAATTTCTTAAATGTTAATAGTTTCCGAGTTTTGCAAAAAAACCATTTTTTTTAAATTAGCAAATTGTGAAATTAAAGACAATGAAACGTTGAAAAAGTTTGACCTCGAGTGGGACTCGAAGCCACAACATCTATCTTACCGGGATGTTACAATCTGTCACTAAATTTAAATCAACAAAATGATTTACTCAGGATTCTAGATTATAAAACTACAGCATAATAAAAATATGGTATGTAAAGCTAGTTACGAAAAAAAACTCGGGGTTTTGTATGCTTTGGGTATTATTCGAATTTTTGGATATTTGCTAGGTTATATATATATATATATATATATATATATATATATATATTATATATCTATATATATATATATATATATATATATATATATATATATATATATATATAGATATAGATATAGATATATAACTATTATTATTAAATTGAATTGAAATTAATTTTAAAATAGGTAGTATTACCTCTAGTACTACTAACTTTCCTTAAAATTTATTTTTTAACCGCAATTATTTTAACATTTTTATTTCATTTAGTATTTTTAATCTGGGTTCTGCTCGAGTTATATAGGTTTGAAACGAGCACCCGTAAAATATTTCCAGCATATCAAGAATTAAAAAAATCTCATATTCCGCGTATTTTCTTTTTGAAGACTGCTTTGCAACTCACTTTTACGTTATTCAGGAATTACAATTCATTAGCTGAATAAATCAATATAAATCTACCCCAAAATGTTTTTACTTGGATATAACAGCTACCCGAGTAAAAAAATGAGTTTGTAACACAAAATAGCTACTATGCCATACTTGATTTTTCTGCATAATTTTAAAGAAACTGAATAATTGGCTTTCATACTGATTTTTTTTATATCACATTTAATTTTTCTGTCAATTGAATAAGAACATTAAAAAAAATTTTAATAAGTTTTTCAGGCTGATTTTTAATCATTTTATTATTCCGCCAGTTTGTTTTGCTCATCTTCGATTCGTAACAAAATGTTTCCGGTTCATTCTTACATCACTTGATTTCTGTGTAAAATTTGAAGCAAACTGGAAAGTTAGTTTTTTAGTAATAACTTTTATATTTCACTAGGCTGGCATTTTATTCCACGAAATTGGATTTTTAACCAAATATTACCAGGTCATTCCCATATGACCCTTAGTTTTTGAGTAAAATTTAAAGTCAATCGGATAAGTATTTTTCAACTACTCCAAGAACTGATAGACTGACATTAAGGAAACATATCTTTAGCATCTAAGAGACTAAAACGTGAAAATAAGTGAAACTTGTGAGGGAGATTTTTTTCACTTTACATACATTTTTAGCGAATTTTTGCGAGGTTAATTTATCGATTTAGGTTAACAACTTAATCTAACGTTTTCGAGAAAAAGAGTATGTTAGGGGAAATTTAATGACGTCATGTAGAGTTCGCTTTTAGCATAAAGCCAATGCTTTTAGAAAATCAAACATAAACTGATCGGTGATTATGTTGTAACAATTAGAATACAAAATAGTGTTTTATGACAGAATTTTTACAACACATGCAGTTTCTTGAATTATATATAGTAATTGTTATTAAATATACATTATGAACTTATCTAGAGCACGTTTTATTGGAATATGCTATGATAACACGAATAAAAAACTTGAAAACAGAAAACATTTTTACAGTATAATTTTGAACTCCATTTTGAATTATTAGCCCAGGCCACTTCAGATCTCAAGTCAAGTCCTCCTAGATAAAACGTTAAGAACCAAATTGCATGCATTGCACAGACGAATATGGGTGATTTTGGTTATGAGACTGCACAAGAGACACTTGGCGGAAAATGAGCGCTACGACTGCTTTTGGTTTTCTGCTTATATCTATGTAGGATGAGCAAATAAAAAAAAACGAGAAAAAAACGCAGAATTTGATGCTTTAGAGTAGATGTTCTTAAACATTCGCACAAGTTCCGCCGCTTCCGAGTCTTTCGTTTGACAATCCTTGATTTAATTAGATGCACCTAATTTAATTAGATGTAAAAAATTACATCATCCCAAAAAAAAGAACCTAACCAGGGCTAACCTAAACGCAATCCGCTTTTTAAAACACATTTTTTTGTGCCAACAATAAAAAAACATTTCGACCAAGACTTGTCAAGCGGCGGGATTCGTGAAGATGTTTAAGAATACAAAATTTTCCGTCGGTACCGCCAAACAATTTAAAATTTCGTTAGTATAGAGATGGCGCCTGTTTCTCAGAAAACGTATATCTGCTTGCGTACTACTTTGAGAAACATCTGCCTACCACCGGTGTTATACCCGTTTCATAGTTAGAGAACCCCTGCTCTAGAACTTTCGTATATTACATTATTCAGTTAGAATCGAGGTTATTAGCCGTTTTCGAGTCAGAGGCGTGAGCGTAACGTAGTTTTCAGACGAAATGAAAAAATTTTCTCATCTTTGACTGCTGATTCTGTCCAAATCGCTAAAATAAATTTAATGTTTAAGGAGGTCATTTTTTTATACGTCTGATGCACCCTTTAGTAGCACGCCCCTTTTTTGCTCTAATTTGACTCGGCAACACCTGATTATGTGTATAACGTAATTTGATATGAGGTACCTAGCTACCTTGGTAGGTACATACACAAAATTATTTCAGCTATTCAATTTATATGCGTTGACTGAAAGAAAACAACACTATCTTAACCTCGATTTTAATCAGTTGTCATTGAATATCTTTACATGCGCAATTTGCGTTTTGTGTAGTCGAGTGGGTAATATTATCATCAGGGCAATACCGGTTTTCACTCGGACTTAATTATTTCATCTGTTTCGTAATGAATTTAGTGCATACGATTTGACGTAATGAAAAATTGAAAAAGTAAAAATTCACAAACTTTGAATTTAAAGCGTTTTTTAATTAGAAAATTTACGTCAAAAATTATAAAATGACCGAAATGTTAAAAATATTTTATCATAAACTTTAGATCAACTTCCCTCCCAATGAAAAATATCAACCGTTTTTCAACTGACTTATATTCTATTCATATTATATAAAATGACATTATTGATGGGTTTAAAGGAGTGTACCCAAGACTTCTTGTAAAATATGCCGCCAGCTCCCACCCAAACTGTTATATTTGTACTGTTTATTTAATATTATATCGAAAAACTAAGGAAATAATATGTCCTTCGAGATCTGAAATTATATATAATAATAAATACAATTTTTATACGTTCATGCTATTGAAATATTTCGCCGCCTATGTTTCATATTTTGCAAATAGCAGTATGTACACAACCCCGCTAAGTTATGCTTGAGTCACAACACTCTCTGCATTTGCTGTAGGCGTTATGTATCTTCATGTGCTTCAAATGATAGAAATATACTTAGGTAATACAATAGGTAAGGACCAATGGTTGTCGAGCAAGCTGATCTCCGTAAATCGTTGAACGGTATTATTATTTATGTTTCTTGATAAAGGCACATTGTTTCCGGTATCATAGGGTTAACTCCTAGGACTTCTACTGTTATCGACGTGTACTTAACCCTTTTCAAAGTATCGCCAGAATTGCGCACTTTCGTTGAACTTCAGTTCAGAGGAAGAATTCGACAATTCTCACGTTCCCTAGGAATCTTCGTCGCACAGCGAATAGCCCGTTATATAGAATGTTTTCCCAGTTATATTTCCACAACGATCGTTGGGCTGCCCTTCGAAAACACCGCGAAAAACTATACTACTTTCCCGCCGTCAAGGAGCCTCATACATCGCACAGCAGTTCGATGGATAAGGGAAAATTCATTATTTGCCTGTTTTTAAGAGAAAACATTTGGAATAAAATACACAAATATTTTTATAATAGTACTTTCTTGAATAAATTATAAAAGAAAATGGCAAAACACTGTCAACCAACAAGAAAAATGAAAAAAAAATTAGGTGTGTGTACACTGTGATATATATATATATATATATATATATATATATATATATATATATATATATATATATATAAAGAGGTTTTATTTCGGGTCTAGCGGCCGTGGGAAAAAAAAAGGAGAAACTCTTTTTATCTTAAGTGCCGCCTTTGTTTATTAGCTTCATCAATTGCTGGGACATGAATATTATCATTAAAAACGCCACATTATTTGAGCTGTTGTAAAGTAGAAATGTTAAAATTTAAAAATTATTGACTCTACCATCTTGTAAGTAATTTTTAAGTATGTATTGACTATGTGTATCTAGACAAAATTTTATTCTTTTGATTGTCATTTTAATGTTATAATTCTAATTGGACCTATTCTTTATAATTTTTGTAGTTGCTCCTGATGAAGCTAATAAACATTGGCGAAATATTGAGCACTTAAGATAAAAAGAGTTTTTTCTTTTTTTTCCCACGGACCGCTAGACCCGAAATAAAACCTCTTTGTAATTTCTGTACGGTCGAAAATACTTATATATATATATATATATATATATATATATATATATATATATATATATATATTTATACATATATATCTGTTTAACATTTTCAAGCTGGTGACAAGGCATGCCAAAAGTTACAGTTACGGGCGCACTATTATTGTTTTTCAATTTTGAGGCTATGGTCAGAGTGGCACCGTTTTCGGCCGAATTAGTTTTCGGGCGTATACGGCCGAATTCATCGGTATCTTTTAATCTCATTGTATTGTATTATCGTGGTCATAGTACAGCCGATGAGTTCGGTCGAATACATCCGACGTCGGACCGATTCAAATGTATTTATTTTATTCGGCCAAGTTTGAAGACTTTATACTAATGATTTGCTTTATTTATTGTACGATATTTTGGAAAAGCAGTTTAAAATGGTGGACTGCGAGAAATTAATAAGCTTAGTATTTGAAAGAAAAAGTTTGGGACATTAGAAGTAAATATTACCATAACAGAGATATTGCTAGGAAACTATGGAATGAAATTGCTGTAGAAATGGAAACTACAGGTAAGTGTTTTTATAGAAAGTATACTTTGTTACCAAACAAACTAATGCTGTTGAAAATTAGCGTCAAGGTTATTAAAATAATATTTAATTGTTTCACGTATTTCATACGCTCTTCTCGTGGATCGATTGAAACGTCTTGTTCGTCTGTTAGCATTGGGGATAGCATTATTAATAGCAACATTTATTTCTGACAAAATTGACTCATGTATGCCTTCTTTATCGATTATAATATTGTGCAATAAACAAACACATTTCACAACAGTATCAACGTTATTTGGATGAAGTTGTAGCTCGGTTTTTAAGCATCGCCATTTGCTTATCAAATTCCAAAGGCACATTCAACAGTGCGCCTTGCTCTGCTGAGGCGATAATTAAATATTTCTTTTTCGTTGTCAACATTGTTGATATTGTCAGTAGGGTACGGTCTCATCAAATATTCTTTCAGCGGATATCCTTGGTCTCCCAACAAAACAAATGGTGCACTAATATGTGTATCATTTAGTTCTCTATTCGGTGGTAAATTAAATGAATTTGTTTCCAAACGGTGATATATGTTGGTTTGACTAAATACGCCACTGTCGCTCTGTCTTCCATAAGCCCCTATATCTACAGTAATGAATTTATAATTGGCATCTGAAAATGAATTGAAAAATTCTTATAATTATAGAACAGTTCAGAAAAGTATGTGTTTGCACTATCTGAAAATTCCATAAATGTTCAAAAAAATCATCAGAAATCATCAGTTTTGGGTTCGGGAATATGTTGTTGATAAAAGACTTTCCAAATAGTTTCCCACGTTTCATAAACAATAACTGCTATTGTATTATGACTCATTCTAAAAGAAAATGCTAGTGATCTGAACCCAATTCCCGTTGAAAGAAATCTGAAAAAAAAATTGAATAGGATGTTAATTTAAACAGCACACATGTATTGTTTTTTATTATGGCCACTAATTATTTTTATTTTTAATTTCAGGTGACGTAGTGAAAAATAAATGGCAGAATCTAAGAGATACGTATCGTCGGAAATATATGAAATCGTCGTTACCAACAGGCTCTGGTTCTGACTTTACTTCAAAATGGAAATTTTTTGAACTTTTGAAATTTCTTAATGATACATTTGCCTCAAGGTCTCTGGTTGGGAACATTTCGGAAACAAACTCGATGGAATATACACAGTCTTTCAGACACGCCAACAATGAACAGTGTGATTCAGAATCAGATGCAGATCTAGAATCTGCCACCGCTTCTGAAGTACGCTGAGAATCTTACAAAACCAAACAGGACATTCCAGGGAGTTTACAAAGATCTTCAATACACAAAAGTCATGCCAGTTCAACTTTTGCAGCTCCAAAGAGAACAAGGCCAAAAAAGTTCCTATTTCTGATGTGTTGGAAATTGAAAAAACAAAAATTGCTCGTTTGGAGGGAATCAGTTCTCAGCAGAAGAGACACATAGACGAAGATGAAGACTACTTTTTTCTAATGAACTTGCTACCACATTTACGAGCCATACCAGAGGAACGTAAATTATATACCCGTTTTAAATTACAGCAGGTTATAATTGAGGAAAAACAGCAGAGAGGACCAACTTCTTCAGTTTTGACATGCAGTACCCCAATGCCAAGTCGTTCAGCTGCAACGAACTGGAGTTTTAATGAACACCGTAATACCGATGAAACACATTTGTCACCATCGACATTATTGACAGGTTACCAACAGCAGCGATATCATGAACTACAAACATCAAATAACACTATGACCACTGAACTTAATGAATTTGTACATTTCCGGCAGTAGAATCAGTGATTTTGACATTTTGTTTTCTACTTTTTCTATTCTGGTAAAGAATAAATAACTTTCATTACGTTTACCTATTTATACGTATGCATACCACCCAAGTACAGGTTGTTGACAAATATAGCTTGATACGTGAAATCAGCTGGCTATCTTTATCTGTTTCGGCCATATCAGATCTCTATATCTTGTTTTTCGTTCAACATCAGGGATCAAGCTAGATTTGTCGACCTGTACGTTTTTATCAAAAACAGGTCTAATTTCAATTCCCAATAAACGACTGTTACATGGTATTTTTACAGTGCTCCAATCTGTCTGCACGAGCTATACAGTTTTTAAATAAGTTATATATACTTTATATAAGTAAATCAAGTGAATTAGTGGTCAAAAAATTATACTAAAAATCGTGATGTGCCATTTGCAATACTAAATATCTAGGAAATGACATGTTAGATTTTACTATAATACTACTAAAGTATAAGTTAAATCTGAACCTACCTGAGTGTCACAACAAGTCTTTCCTCTGGAGATATGCACTCACGAAAATTTGACTGCTTTTAAATATTAATTCGAATGCCGTTCAATATGTAGTAGAATGTTTCTTTGGACATTCTCATATATTCGAAAAACTTTTCTGGCTGTTCCAGCAATTGAGGAAAAAGAGTATGATATTCACCGAGTCTTTTCCTGCAGCCATAAATATCGTTTATATAATATTTTTTTCTTCTTTTTAATAATAACACTTTCAATGCAGTACTTGTCTCTACCGTTAATAACAATTGGCAGTTCATTATTCACATGTATGTATATATACAACTATAATATTATAAATATGTACATTTGACTTAATATAGGAAACAAACCACCACATATTTCCGAATTTTGGGGCTACTCTGACCATAGCCTGAGCCGTATACGCCCGAAAAATAATTCTGCCGAAAACGGTGCCACTCTGACCATAGCCTGAGACGTGACCGGTTTCAAATTCGAGGTGGCCATGACTTAGCATTGCTAATTTTGTAGCGAAAAAAAAGTAGTGTCGAAAAGAGGCCCAGTACGACACTATTTAAAGTCTTTATGATTTCAAAATAGAAAAAAATAGTGTATTATGTACAATTACCACTTCAGATAATCTGCATATTCTTAAAAAACTACGACAAAATCTTCTGATTATTCTTTTACTAGGCAGTGTAAGATTGCACTTAAAATATGCGTTAAATAACTTTTAATATGTTTTTAGCATCTCTCGTATCAAGTTATGTATGGATTTAAATGAAATTCGAGATGGAAATATAAAAAAATATATATAAAACTACTTAGGATAGGTACAAAATAAATTTTCAAAATCTGTCTTATATTTTTAAATTACTCATAAGGATTTCCTGCAGTAATTGTATGTTTTGATTTTCTATAATATAATCAAAAGTAGATATATACCCGTCTTCATACATTCTAAGGTCGTTATAAAGCAAATGAAATTTCTCATAATAATTTATTTTTTATTAAGAGGTAAATGAGTTAATAAAAAAGAACATCAATGCGATATACCGGCTATCAATGTGGACATTTGCTCTGTTATGGGCGTACTCTTATGCTATGCATTACGCAAATCTATATGTGATGTCCTTAACTTGGACCCTATTCATGATGACGTATTTGTGAACGGTGTAAATGGTTTCGATATAAAAAATACCTAGTTGTATTTATTTTTATTTAAAAAAATTAATTTGTGCGGTGCCCTATTTTCTTGAGGTCCGAGTTGGGGCCCTAGGCTTCAACCTACTCAGCCTAATAGAAGATCCGCGCTAAAAATATTCTGTTAGTATATATACATTTCCTTTTATATCCAACTAAAGCAAATCCTCTGGTAAACTACGAAATACTTTCTTGCTTTAAAATGTATGCAAATATATTATTTCACCCGAGATTGCTGCCTACTTATATTAACTAATGTTATGCATCGCATAGTCGTAGGTGCCCTGTCGAAATGAGACACTCCATATATGGTTAGTTGAGTGGTTAGTAGAATCTTTCGAGGATTCTTTCTTTATCTCAGATAGGCATAAACGCAGCTATTTACCTCTCTCTTCCTCTTACACCTATTTTATTAATTAAATGATTGTACAGAACAGGAGCATTACGGATAACTATAATTGTTAAACCCCGCTCAATGAATTTTATTTAAAAGTCCAGAAGGAATTTCGGAGCTGCAGGAAGCGTCGCCGTGACTGGCACAATCGATTTTTTACCTGCAAGTAAACTCTTAGTGAGTGCTGCTTATAAGCCGTACTTGTAGGGGGTATATAGCGTCTCGAGTTCCACGGCAGTGCGGCCAGTGAGTGCACGGCCAAACAAATAGCAACAAAGTTTGTCAAGATTGTGGCTCAATACAGCAAAATTTGGGCACACCGGGATCCATGAAGCTAGGAATAACACCACGTATTTCGGGGTCATCTAGGAAAGCCTTCCAAGCCTCTTTTTGCCCTTGCCGAAAAATAAAGAGCAAAAAGCGTCTAAGGGCACCAATTTCCGCTTGGATTTTTCTCACGTCGTAGATTTTCCCGGGCACTTTAGAAGTCCCTGGATGCGATACGAGCAGCGTCTTTTCCTTTATCTGGGCACGGGATATATAAGTACCACCAGGACGTCCGTAGCTGTGCTTGCGGCGAAGACATTTCGTCCTTCAGCCAGGCGTTGTAGCACTACAACTGTACTTACGATCAGTGGGTCGGGGTCGCCGTCAGACTGATGGACCACTAGGTGTGATAAGTTTAGCTTTGTTGTGCAGTTGCCTAAGAAGTCCGCATCGTTGAAGTTGACTTCTCCTGATCTACAACTAGGATTGTTGATGTCTTCTTCAATGCCCGTCGCCACTGTTTCTTATTCTTTTTGGGCGTTTTCCTGGTTTAGCCATCAAACACGATATGTACTGAAGATATGCAGGTGTCTGCTATCCACAACGATACATGCGTCATCACGCCTTTTATCTGGAGCAGGACCAGAGGAAAAGAGCGTCGTCGAAAAGGGCAGGTGGGGTGAGTTTATACTTTAGTGACTCGATGAGGTCTCCTTCTCTGTGCTGTATAAACCACACAAGCCGATTGAAGCGAAATCTTGTGTCAACCGTCACCACATCCTCGCGTATTGTGACGCTTGTGTTGTTGAACCCTGACAGAGGTAAGAAATTACTATTCCGAGATTTCGAAATCACCCTTTTTGCTCTCAACCTTTTCCTATTTTTAGCGCTAGTTCACAGTTTATCCTACTGTCCTCTGTGACTCCCGAAGAAAGTCCCAGATCTCTGAGACAACCATGACAGAAAAAGTTCAGCACGGCCTTGCAGAGATCCAAACAAGCTGCTGGACCAACACAACGTATATCAAAGAACTGTTTGTTAGGCCACGACCGCCTTATTATGTTAGAGACTCCTTACTTTTCGCAAATTTAAAACATCGAAACCTAGAAATTCGTTAACCCTAAATTGTCGGGACATGTTTACTTGTAAATCACGGTCATAACGGTTAGAACGCCTCTTAGCCTCTGATTTGCACTTAATGGAGGCGTAATGCAACAGGTTTTTAGAGGGTCAAGAGTAATTTCAAATGTGTAACAGGCAAACATCAGTACTACCAAGCGCCTATTTGGACTTAGTCTGCAGTTTTCAAAGACTCAAAAAGTAAGATTTTGTAGAAGAATGGGCACTTGTCCTCCTAGGGGACCAGGAACGGTGTGAAAGGTGACATTCTTGATTGCGCTTTTGCGCCACTTTGCACCCGGTTTCATCTCTGTTTGACATCGCTGAGGAGATAAATGGCTATATTTGAACACGATTAGACATTTGGTCTTCTTTTACTGAACCAGGATCGTGTCGCAGCGGGTTAAAAATTCAAGGGCAAGACGTCGTTTTGCACTTGTTCTACGCCAGATACGAACCTTCACGGGTGTGAAAAGGTGAGATTTGTAATTATGAAGCACTTGAAATAGCTTCTAAGAAAACAAGATCAGACAAACCATAACAAGCACATGTGAGGTTAAGGGACTTTTGATACGATGACTATATGATAGCATACTTCATAGAGCAGCGGTACCAATTTTTAGGTTGAAGGTATCTTTCGCCGGTTTTACATTGAGACAACTACTTTAATTGCTTGCAGCTGTTGAATTAGTCCCAAAAATCATATAAACGATTTATTTTCGATTAATTATTGAGGGTAAACATTGCTTTAATTTAGTTTAATACTGTGTGTTTGTTTTTTCTGCTGTCTTTATAGTTAGAGTCATCCAAATCCTATAAAATACAATTTCTATGGTATTTTTCTATTAGTAAAGTTGATTTCGCGTTGATCCAAGGCATTGCGGCATCATGCCCATTCTACTATAGTTTCAAACCCATTGTTGAATTCTTTTTGATTTATTCCTTAATTGTTTTATATTATATTTAAGGCTAATGCGTTAGCCAAACATATAGAATCTAGTATCGTATATCCTCGCCATTGTATTGTTTTGATACTTTTTTGATCTTTCGAAGGTTCTCAAACGGAAGAAATATTTTAATTTTTAATATATTTATACTCGTATATAATATATATATATATATATATATATATATATATATATATATATATATATATATATATATATATATATATATATATATATATATATATATATATATATATGTTGATTTTTACTCCTTCACGGATGGAAAAATACAATGTGTTTTCATTCCGGGTGTACATCATCCGTTCACTACTGTCGTTCTGAAAAGAACACGCGTTCGAATAGAGACTGTCTCTGTGTCTGAGAGAGTCTCTATTCGAATATATATATATATATATATATATATATATATTTTGAAATTAGAGATAATAAAATAAATATTAAATGTTCTATAAATTGATATGATTCTATTTATCCAGTTTTGTATATGTTAAAAGACAAACTTTTTGTTGCTTTTGTATTTTG
This sequence comes from Kuschelorhynchus macadamiae, assembly GCA_030620095.1. Taxonomy (NCBI): domain Eukaryota; kingdom Metazoa; phylum Arthropoda; class Insecta; order Coleoptera; family Curculionidae; genus Kuschelorhynchus; species Kuschelorhynchus macadamiae. The sequence continues at coordinate 4,075,612 of JAUTXW010002990.1, forward strand.
AGGTACGCCCAGTTCGAGGTCCCATGTCCTATGATTAATGTGAGAGCTAACAGGGCTATTAACTGCAATTACAAGTACTAGTCAACCACGAGTAATTAATGTAGTATCCTGTTCGTTATACATATAATTTTTGATAACATTTATAATTGAAGGAAGGGAAATGTGCTTGTATCATTAGAATAAGCGAAAGTTTCAATTTGCAACACGATAATAGTTTTGTGTCAATTGGTTGTTCTCGTATACCAAATACCTACTAAGTAAGCTAGATAATTCAAACATTGTTGAATCAAACTACATATGTGGATTTCTATTTACCGTAGTAATTTGTAGTTTCTAAACGTCAAGAAGATACGTATTTGCTTTTTACATTATCTAGTGTGTGGGTTATCCAAAAATACATATAGGCTTACCTGAATTATGTTACCGAACAATTTTAACCATTTTAATAATTTATTATCTGTCGAAGTGGAATTCAACAACCCTTAAAATATTTTTGACAATATTTGATTTAATCATTATATTTAGATGTGGGTCTTAAAGTTTATTCGCGTTTTGACTTAGATCCTCTATTATTAATCCAAAAAAAGTATGTGTGGTAAATAATTTTAAAAATCTAATTAATCCTTATATTTAACTAATTTAATGTTTAGTTGAGGTTTTCATGGATATTTATTTATTTAATTATTTATTGCTTTATTATTACAGAGTAGAATATAATAATTACAATGATATATTAAAAAATGAAATACTACAAATCTGCGATGTAAAGATCCATTCGATGTCGTGTCGTTTCCAAAGGTTAATCACGAAGACTAGTTGAAAAATGTGGAAAGTAAATGGTATATGATGGACTGCGCATAGATATTTACTCGTGATAAGATAAAGACTGAAATGTATTAAATAAGACTCTAGAAGCTCTATGCCTACCTAAATTTATCATAAAACTACGCGTAAACCTAATGTAAATATAATAATGAATAATTTGTACAGAAATGTACTCCATTCATCGAAACATAGATGCAGGGTAGGCATCATAAGCGGGCAGCGGAGCCCGGGCAACATCATGCAGGACTTAGAGGCGTTCAAAGTCAAGCAGTATTTTCGAGAGACGTAACAAAGAGATGACAGATCCTGTTTAATTTGGTTGCATGCTTCAGTAAAGATGTCTTCAGAAAATGAAAAATAGACCTGTGTGTCAGCATACATGTGATATCTACAAAATTGCAGAACTTTAGGGAACTGAGTAGTGCTCTGAGAGAAGAGTAAAGGGTCGAGTATGGAACCCCTGAGTTATGTAGAAGGGTTCAGATATTTTTCGACACAGGTTAACCGATTGAGATCTGTTGTGTAAATATAAATGTAAAAGACCTGATGTACCCCTTCAGGAAGCTACACAGTTCAAAAAAGCCAGCAGCAAGCTATGATTTATACGCTCAAACGCTTTCTAGTAATCTAGCAGGACTAATCAGGTTAGTCTGCCAGAATGTGATTAAATCTGGATGTCATCTCGAATTTTAATTAATGCCGAACTACAGCTGTAATGACTGCGAAATCCTGATTGAAACTCAGGGAGTATGGAGTTTTCCTCGACAAATCTCCTGATTTGATTAAATATGTTCAGTTCAGTCACTGGGGAGGCTAGGAGGCGCCCTTATACAATCTAGTTCGCTTGTCGGTTAAAATAAACATAGATTTTCTATTAACTTGTTATTTGCCAGATAATCCATTGTCTCTGCATCCAGATTCAAGTTCGAAAGGGCACTCAAAAAGTAATGATTTATCTTCTGTGTATCAGACAGATGCTAAGGCAGCTCATTAATTGGGTTTCTTTACCTCCCTCCAGAACACGTTATCATCTCCAGAAGAGATCTTATATTCAAAATAGGCATTTTTTTTCTCTTTTAACTGCGTGGTTGATCTCATTTCTCAAAATCATAAAGAAATTCCAATCCTCAGGCCTCTTGTGCTGTTTAAATTTAAGTAGGGCTTGATCGCATCTACTCATGATCAACTTCCTAACATTGGCTAGCTGGGGTGTCGAATTATTTGAGATACGAATGGTTTTAATAGGAACATGATATTCAAAAAGACTCAGTATAATTGAGTTGAATCGAGAAATCCTTAAATCAATATCATCGGCATAATAAACGGGTAAACTCGTTAATGTCAATATTATTTAGGTTTCGAGAAGTATATAAAAATGGTGTAATTTTTAATTTTATGCTTGGAATTAGTCAGGATACAAGATGATGTTTAGATATTTCATTAGAAGAGAATACTTGGGAAATAATTTTAGGTATGTTATTTGACCAGAACAAGGCATCCAAGAGTTTAACGCTGAGTGGAGTATATGACGTTGGTTCCTTCACTAACTGACATATATCGAATGATTCCAGCAGCGAATGAAAAACTTTTCTGAACTTATTTTCAAAATCGAGCATATTAATGTTTAAATCACCTGCGCCAATCAAAAATTCGAAGTCAGGTACCAAAATGCCAAGGACAATCTCCAGTTTTCTGAGAAAGTCATCAACAGAAAAACCCGATACAACGAGCCCACAGCATATCAGCGTTTTAAATGTTTTATATGTTCAAAGCCACCAAGAATAACAACGCTCGACTCTATGTAGTTGCGGACATAGATCGCAACGCCACCCCCTCTACCCTTAGACCTATCTTTACGATGAAGCCGATATTCCTGAATTGCCACCAGATTATCTGTTACACCTGCATGTAACTAAATATCATACTTGTTAAAGGCAATGTCTCTATGTGTTGAAATTGGCTGAAAGCGAACGAGCATTAACATGTCATACTTTAAGAGCCATCCTCCTATACATAGAATAAGTTACTTATGTTTGATTAAAGATAATAATTCCTACTCAAAATAATTGAACTACAAGTATTTATGCCGTTAAAAAATATTTAAACATTACGTTGTAATGAAAAATGGAAATACATATGTATATATGAAATACAAATACCTAGTGTTCAATGATGAAGTGAATGATTTACAACCAATACATACAGATAAAGCTATTTTAATAAATAGTGTAAAAAAGCCAACGCACAAGCACCGGGTGGACGATAGAAAATACCATTCACTAGATTACTATTGATGGAGCGGTACCACGCAACTTTATAAACTTTACAATACTATTATTATTGGCGAATTAAATGCAAAATACCATTAATCTTTTTATACATTAGAATTATACAAAAAAACTTACAAAAAATATAAATAGTCACAATCAAAATGTAAAAAGTTACTATACAAACAATTTACATAATATTATATTGATAAAAAAAGAAGGAAAAAAAAAGGTTCAACAATTGAAATATACACTTTTAGCCGTGGTCCTTAAGCGAATGGTTCTCTTTGCTGGATTTTTGTTTCCTGATGTATTATATTTAAATTTGCGCTTTGTTTCGTTTAATTCGGAACTAGTTGATTTATCTTTTTGAGTCATAGGCTCCAGTACCACAGATGGTATAACAGTTGCCTCGATATCCTGATTGTTAGTAGCCTCTGTTGGTAATGCTGGCGTTATATGATTTGTTGCCAGATGACCTTCGGGTTTCTCGAGCTGTATCAAATCCTTGTATGTAAATTCATCACCAATCACAACCAAAATATTGTTCTTTATATGCGTGTCGAAATTATTTAATCGAGGTTTTTTAGATGGGAATATAGTGCCTTAGTTATCAGGTATGAAATCTTTTCTGATGTAAATGTTTGCATTTTTGAGCTCTTTAGATTTTCTAAGGTCATCTAGGGTTCAGCTTGCTTCTCAGGTGACTTTTCAATACGACAACTGTCAGATCAACGAAACGACAATCAATATGTAATTTGTTATTAATCAAATCAAGGAGATTTGTCCGAAAGTGGATTTGTTTGGTCTTCTACTCCATAGAATATTAAATTGTATTTTTTGAGTTTTCTCTTGCAAATTATAAGTCGCTGTTTTAGTTATTATTAGGTTATTATTAAATTAGGTTATTTTCCTCCTTCAATTTCAGATTTTCTTGTTTGATGAATTCAATATCAGCTATTGTAGTTGATTTTAAAGTGTGCAATTCATTCTTGATATCATTGTAATTCTTTCTATTCTCCTCATTAGTTTCCTTTGTCTTTGCAAGGCTAATTTTCAGAAGATCAAGTATTTCTTGGGTTGTGGGATCACCCATGCCAGAATGCAACCATTCTCAGTACTGGTCTGTACAGTTTATATAATTGTACAGGGTGCAATAAGATGTACTATATGATTTTAATTGAAATCTAGTTGTCGATGCAGTATCGAATAACAATAAGTAAAGTAGAATATGCCCATATATCGATAGCTGAAATTTATCGCCATGTGAATTGTATGATTTATCGATAGATAAATCTAATTTCGCCTATCTTTGGATTTCTGGCGTAACGAGAATAACAGGATCAGTTTCAGATAATTCTAAATTATCCAGATGATACCAAATGACGAAAAGAAAATAAATAACAGGCCATAATATTAAAAAAAAAAATCAGAAAAAGTCAGAAGCCCATAGAAATTAGATAAAAAAAAAAAACAAAACAGTGCTAGTAATACAATTTTACCCTTATTAAAAATGATTAATGAAGTTAGTATTGTCTTCCGTCATTCTAAATTTCAAAAAAAAAGGATTGGAATATGGGAATGTTATGGGTAGAGCCTCGTATATTTGATGTGAAATTAATTATTTTGTACATATTAATTTGCCTGGCCCTTGAAAAGTTTCACGATTGGAAAACGATTCTATTTTTTTTTTCATCATATATTGTTACCAAATGACAGAAAGAAAATAAAGAAGAGTGCAAAATATCCAAAAGAAAATCAGAAAAAAATGTATATGTAAAACACAAAACAGTGATAGTAATAAAATGGTATTTTTATTAAAAGTGATTAATAAAGTTAGTATTGCCTTTGTCATTCTAAACTCGTGACAACATTTTTAAAATTCGACAGAGTACTGGAATATGGGAATAATTTGGCAAGTAGGGTGGAGCGTCGTATATACGAATTTTTTATTTTTTATACAAATTAATATGCTTAGCCCTAGAAATGTTTTGTGATTGGAAAACAATTTTGATAATATTTATTTCAGAATATATTATAATCAACAAATAATAATAATAATATAGAGAGTACCATTGCTTGTGACAAAACGCTTTCTTTGATTCGTATTTTGGCGTATTTCCTCCAGATTCTAGCCTACTTCTAATAAAACCGGCCCTTCTTTCATTTCCACCTTCCTCTTTCAACCATCTGTATATGACAATATTGTGCCACGTATTGCTAAATTACTGTTGTATGGACTATCTACCAGGTCGTTCAACTGATTTTCAGTTTTAATTTACTGGTAGTTCAGGCAATGGGGTATTTTGGCAGTCAAAAATTTCATAGTAATCATTAGCTTCAAAAATGAGGATCGGTAGAGTAAAATCTCGGTTTTTTGAAAAACCGTGAAGTTACTTTTTAAAATCATTTTATATGCGAGCTGTCTTATGTGTTTTCGATCATCGAATAACAATTGCCAAATGATTATTTTCAGGATTTTCGAAGTATATATTCTTTGTATAGTTTCATGAATTATATTTTTATATACTGGAGGCAGGTAGCTGAACAGTGTTATAGTCTCAAAAAGATTCCGGCCTCTATAAATGCAGGACGTTTTTATTTTGATACGAAACCAGATTCAAGTATACACTTTCATAACAAAATTTTTGCAAGTGTTTTTACGCTTTCAGATGAATTTTCTACATATAAACGGAGAATCTCTCTTCAACCAGCGAAAATGAACAAGTTGTTCCACACAAAGTTGTTCCATCACTTCACATCTATGTCACATTTTAGAAAGTTTAACATTAAATTTATAATATAATATTAAAGAATTGGGCTCCTCTATTGTTACAATATGTACCTCCCTCGGTACCTCCACTACAACTTTTTTTCTGTTTTATACATTGGAGTTTTATCTTTCCGTCGCTTAAAATAAAAAATAAAGACCCAGTTGAACAAATGGTAGTGAGTGTTTCTGAAGCTCAACTGTTTTTCTTTTCTCTTGCCCATTTTATTTTATGCCAATCGATCACATTTTCTTTCTTCTCTAACGCTAACAACATCATAATCCTTTAATATCGGTGAAGCGATAGCTGTCCCTGCTTTGTCTTGGTATCTTCCTAAGATATGACTTATTAGATAATTTTGATGTGCTGGTTGTGAAAAAGGTACTGTGGAAGAAACCTGTGGAACAGCAAAGTTATCAAAATTGATTTTTTCTAGTGAAGTAATTTCTTCGCCAAACTCTGATGTTTTACTTCTGATAAAGTTGATGGAGGAGATGCAGATGTATTTCTTTGTTCCCTCTTTTTTTGTCGTTGTAATCAAATAACGATGATCGGTTCATCATTTTCCAGGTTTTCTGATCCTGAAATCGAGGTTCTTTCAAACGTTCCTAAAAATATTTTTTGTCTTCTGTCATTTTAAAACTATAACTGTCAAGTTAGATCTAATCTAAATTTAAAACTCTTTGGTAAATACGGATGTAAATGTTTATTTAATATTACACTAATAACAAGGAAGTTAACAAATAATTATTTTATTTTAATTATTTATTTTTTATTTGTCCTGGCTAATTAAGTATGCAAGAACTCAAGTGAATTCATACAGGGAGGGGGGCGCCTGTACAAACAAAGAGCATTTCAAGGAAAACTTGGAGGTTACAACAATGTCCAGATATCAGAGGAGCGTGATGTGCTTTTAGTATGTAAGTTCAGCGATTAGAGTGCATTTTCCAAAGTACAGGGAGGGGAGGCTATCACGAGATGACCCTTTTCTTCAAGCTATCCCCTTATCGCCACGTACACGCTAATATTCTATGTAGAACTCCTAGTTATCCACAACTAAAAACAAACAAAGAGCTTGATAGATTCCCGAGTATATTCCTAAGAAAACTTAATAAATACATTCTGCAAATACTTTTTTTTATAAGATCGTCGTTTCCTTCTTTATTTCATTGGCTAGGAATGTGCAATAATCAAATGTGAATAAAAAGGCAAAAAGATTTATTTATAATACCGTATACTACTCAAAGCCAAATAATTGTTATCCATATTATATTCAGATGACATTTAATCAGGCTTTACATAACAGATCGATTGTTATTTTGAAGTCGTTGGCAAATGTATTAGAAAAAGATACAATCTATTTGTAACATCTAAATGTGCTTGTGTTGGCAAGGAGAAGATAGATATTCCAGCGAACTATAACTTGCTGTCTTTAGAGTTCTTGTATTTCGTTTCGTCGTAAATATATCAACACATCGTTTGAAGCTCGATTTAATGTTATCAATATTTATAGCTGTACACCGAAGTTACATTGCTCACTGTCTCAATATCCTATTATTTGTAGGTACAATTCATTATTATTCTTGCTTGTAAAGGATGTGGGGAAATTTCATTTGAATATTTGAATGGTTGATTCTCTACAAGAAAATAAAGATAGGTTTGCAAATACTTTGTAGCAATTATTGGTCTAATATCTTTAGTTAAACATTGTTCAAAGTAGAAAGTAAATAGTAATATGGAATACAGTGCAAAGGGTGAACCAGCTGAAAGCAAAGCCAATGGGTCACAAAGGTTAATAAATTTTTTCCACCAAATGGCATTTCGCAACGTCGAATTGGGGAAAATTAATCTTGCGGTCTTGTAGAGAAGAAGAAGAGGCAATGGCAAAGTGGAAATTATTTTTATCTCTCATTTCAATGAATCCTAAAATTTTAGGAAAACCAGAAAACTGGAAAAAAGAAGGCTCCAATCAAAAACTTTAGTAATTTTGCATAACTGTAAAGAACAAAACTTAACAAAGAAACAATACAAAAAGTACTAAAACTCAGTCTCACAATCACATAAGTTTCGCAATAAAATAGCAAAAGGTAGGGCGAGGCAAGATAGGACTGGGTTTGGTCAAGAAATGAACTAACAACTAACAACAGACTAACAACAAATATATTTAAAATTTCTAAAAACTACTTAAGGTAAAAAGATTTAGTGCTAGATTTTTATATCACTATTTAATGGCCTTCATAACTACCAAACAAAAATAAAAGTCATAACGAACTATTTGATTTTTTGAGAAAATCAGCATTATTTGGAGAAGTCCGAAACAACGCCATCTAGTGACCACTAAAAAGTCATTAATGTAGAGTTTATGGTTCCACGAGTAGAGCAAAAAAAGCTCTTTTTTTTGGCACCAAGTTGAATAAAATCGGTTCATCCAAAACAGAGATATCTACATTTCAAAGTAAAAAGGTTTGACCTTCCCCCACCACTTTATTTTTGAAAATAGGCAAAAAATGATCCCAAGCAAAAAAATTGACTCGGTTATTGATTGAAGAATACAATGCTTATATTTTCAACATACCTCAATTATGGAAATTTAAGAGAAAATTGGCATCATTTACACTTTTTTGTTGCTGTTACGCCCCCTAGCGGCTGACTTTCGAACTTGAAAATAATTTAAAGTTCTGTCATTAACGGTTACCGGGCTACAAGTGACGAACCACGCTGTACACACGTAGGCCGTCTGATTCACAAAAAAGCCAATATCTTCCAAATTTTCGTAGATAGAGCAAAATTGTTTAATCAAAAATGTAGGGCAGATTATTACCTAAAAAAAGATATTGAGATTTTTTTGTAGTCCTCATAGTTTATGCGAAAATTAAGTGTGGAAATTTTTTTTCCCAAGTTATGTTTTGTAGCCAAGGGTGTCTTCTTCCAAACTCATTTTCAATTATAAATAAAAAATAATTTTTACTCGAATTATTAGAAGATTTGTCCTCGCGCTTGTTAATAAATTCAAGAATTTTTCTCTTGACCCGAAAGGAGAGGAAAATCAGTGATGACTAAATAAATTTATCTCAAAAATATTATCTGTCCGAAAAAAATCGTTACAACCTTTTTTGTAGGTAAAGATATGCTCTAAATGTTTAGTAATCTTGTTCTATCTGCAATATTTTGGAAGATATTAGACAAAAACCGATTTTTTTGGTAAATTTTTGTGTGAACCAGACGACATACGCTCTGCAGGAAACAGCCCCTTAATTACTGAATTATAATTTCAGAATCTTTCTATATTTTATATGTATTATATGTAAACTTGTGTCCGTCGGCGTTGCCTATGATATGCCGTGTATCGCTGTGCATACACTATTTCACATTTTCGCAGCAGCCCTGACCACGTACAGATAAAATCGCCCAAAATTTATTCAAATTACTAAATATCAAACGTGATGAAAGAAGCATTAAAAATTGGTTTAAGTTTATATTACCTAAAAACATGTTTATTTTGCAAAGTTACTTATTCCTCCCTCTGTAAGCGCCTGTATAATATATTTACTACGTTATAAACTTTTATTACTGCAGATAAGAATATCTGGCTAATACATGTAAAGAATATTAGCGCCATCCAAATAAAACTTAAAAAAATAAATCCTAAGCCGTAGACGATATAATAATATAAGTATTTTTAGACGCAAATCTGAAGGTTGGAGTTATTTTTGTCATAAACTAGGATGTTATGTATTTCTAACTTAAATTCATACATTAGTAGTAACTTCTTTGAAAATTTTACAACCGAGGTAAATATTTTACTGAAAATGTTCCAAGAGTTGTCTTTCCTAGGAAGTTTTAGACACAATGTGAAACATTTTAGTTTGTAATTTATAAATTCATAATAATAAAATGATTTAATCCGGTGGCTTAGAAAGCATATATAAACTAAAACAATGAATATTAGATATTATGTAAAAAAAGTGAAAAATGTGCCAAAAAACTTCTTTTTGAGACATACTAAGTGTTAAGTAAGTATTATTTAAATATGAATTATGAAAATGATGTATGTATTATTATGCCAGTAACTATTATTTCAAAAATGTTATATTGTAAGAATAGTAGCAAGTTTAAAAATCGGTACTATTATGTTGAAAATTTAAAAAATAATTATTAAAAACTTAATTTAATTGAGCTTTTTTTCCGAAGAAAATCGTTTAGTAATTAGAGACAATAAATTAGGATTTAAATAGGTTCTGTCAGAGTCCCAATGGTGGTCGGTCTGATGTTTATGTTAAAGACAGCATAATAATTTTATTTTCTTTGCAGTATTCTAAATTCATAAGCGGCCATTGGCGTGAGAGTTATGAGGATGAAACAGTGGCGTAACTACAAATTTTGCCCCCTCCCCCGCAGATTTCGGTAATGGGCCCTTCAGGCCCGAAAAATAACTGATAACTAAAAAAAAGGTCTTTCATTACAATTCTCCTTAAGCTCCATTGGACATTATCTCCAGGACCTCTCCCTTGGCGTCAGTGCCCCCCACCCCCCTGAGTGGCGGGGACTGGTGGAGGTGTAGCTTCGCGACTGGGCTGAAATAGACTTCAGCATTAGTACTAAATATCTAGAATACAATCTACCATTGAATATTTATTTTCGCACCCATCACGGCCAGGGCTGTAATAGGGATGGGCCTTTTATCGATATATCGATAACTTAAATAACAACTGGTAAATTAATAAATATCGATATATAGATAGTTATCCGATAAGTATTGATAAGCGTTCATTTAATAATCGACAGGTATCCGATAACTTACGATAGTTATTAATATATTAAATGGTTTATATATTTATGAAGATGAGAATTTTTTTTGCTGTCTTGTTTATTTTGCACGACGTTACCCCTCCTACGGCAAAACCGTCTTTGTCGCAACTCTCGATACGTAGCAATAAAATATTGATAGATAGCAATAGGTAGTAATAGCTATCGATAACTACAATTTATCATCAATTAACTTTGCTATTGCCTATTGATAGGTAAAATCTATTATCGCCCATCCCAAGCTGTAAAATGTTGTTAATTTGTAAATGTTAAGTAACTTCTAACACTCTGGTATCGTACATAGACTAAATTACATTTAATGATTCAGGTTCGTAGTCCCTTTGCGTCCAAAGTGATGTCCGATTTCTCGTCACGCAGAAACTTGATGAGATATGTGAATAAATCATACACAATTTTCAGTTATTATGCCCGCGTGAAAATATTAATCGGTCCAAGAGCAACGAGATGAATCGGATAATTTGACCGATAGTATCATCGACCGATATAGTACACCGTGTTCCACATAAAAGTACCCACCATACTGGAAATCCGTTTTAGATACGAAAAAAAGTTTCATACAAAAGTTTCTGTAAATTTGAAGTTCTTTAAAAATATAGTATTTCCATGTATATAGGGTGTCCCAATTTTGCTAGGACGACATCAACTATAAAATTTTAAATCGGACTCCCTGTATTTTTGTCCATTATTTGATTTCCTATCAAAAATAAACATAAGTTACCAATTTAAACTATAGTCGATTTCTGCATAGTTTGCGAGATAATTAAGGTTATGTGTGATTTTTTGAAAACTGGAGCTATTTTTCAAATCACTATAAAAAATAGCAAAAATCTAAAATTGGGCGTTTGGGTGGTAATTTCCAGTTTACAATTCTTTCTAGTCCTAAATTCAATGGTTACAGAGAAGTACGCAATATACCAGAAAATCTCAATTATTTCTTGAATATTGTGATATTGCATACTCAAAAAACAAACTATAGCAGGCCATAATATTATAATATATAACTATTTGTTTTAAATTACGCAGTTTTTCAAATAATTTTGTGTTTTTAGTGGTTGTTGTTTTATTGAAATCATTTAAATTTAAAATAATTGGACTTTAAAAACGTTTTCTTGTTTCGGTGTTTACTTGTTCTATTTTAAAAAATGACTCAATATTCAAGTCCAGCACTTGCATTAAGTATCGCCGAATATTTCCTATGGCAAGGATACCAAACAAGAACATTTTTGACAAAATTTGCAGTGATTTATCAGCTCGTGGAGTTTTGAAATATAGAAAAAGGGAAAAAGCCTGGAGATTGTGAAATAGAGGTTTTATTATATTCCATTGAATATCCTACCAACTCTTTAAGATATGCACAAAGGAATTTGAATTTTGCCATGTCCAGCAGACATCGAGTATTAAAAGAAAACAAAACTGTTAAAGTGTGGTGTAGTATTATAAACGACCGCATAATAGGACCTGTGTTTTTCAACCACTATTTGAATAGACAAACATTTTTAAACCTTTTAAGAAATCAAATTATGGAAAAACTCAGTGATCTTCCGGGAACATATTCGTGTGGATTTGCTATATCAACAAGATAATGCTCCATACCACTGTGGACAAGATATAAGAGCATTTTTAAACGAGCAATGTAATTTAAGAATATAGATATAGTAAGGGTGAGATTTCATGTCCGCCACGAAGTCCCGATTTGACACCCTCAAATTATTTTTTAAGGGTCACACTTAAACCGGTTTTTCTATTTCCATGTAATCTGTTCTTTTATGTTGTGCATGTTGATAGCTATGTTACCCATATTAATTTTCAATAATGGTTTTAAATTTAAATTTAATTTTAAATAGAATAAAATTAGGACTATAGTTACGCAAATAGAAATATTATCCATTCTATGGCCTCCTATATTTTTTTTGACTATGCAGCATCACAATATTCAAGAAATAATTGTGATTTTTTTGTTAAATTGCGACTTCCGCTGTAACCATTGAATTAGGTATAGAACATTACCACCCAAACACACAATTTTAGAGTTTTGCTATTTTTTATAGTTATTTGAAAAATATCTCCAGTTTTCGAAAAATCACACATAACCTTCATTATCTCGGAAACTAAGCAGAAATCGCTATAGTTTAAATTGGTATCTTATGTTTATTATTGACAAGGAATCAAATAATGGACAAAATACAGGGTGTCCCATTTAAAATTTGATAGTTGATGTCGTCCCAGCAAAATTGGGACAACCTGTATATATAGAAATATTATATTTTAAAAGAACTTCAAATTTTGGTATGAAACTTTTTTTCGTATATATTGCTGATTTCCAGATAGTATTGTGGGTACTTTTATGTGAAATGCGATGTACAATATTTGTTAATCAGATTTAAAAATAACAATAATTTCTGTGCTCTGAGCGTTGTCTTAATTGAAACTGTATGTTTAAGGTATTAATTTCGTTTTTCTTTAAACGGCTGACTTGCGTTATTACTACCTTTTGAAATTGTATGTTCCGCAGGTCGCTACACCTCAAAAAATTCTGAAATTAAACTTGAATTATTATGTTTTAAAAAAATGCTCATATGTTAAAATTACGTTAAGTTTCATTTCTTTTTTCATAAAAGAATTTTAATAAATTCTGTTAGTCCAATTAAAATTTCACGAAAGGGATGAGTATTTTAGCGTTTTCGACAATTTTGTTATAGTTTGAAGACGCTTTTCATTTTTGATTAAAATCGATTTTTTTATGATGCATTCTGATAAATATTATATCTATTAATAACAAAACATCGGTAAATACTAATATTAAAAATACAATTTTTGTTGGGAGAATATTATATTAAATAGAGGCTTTAGTAAAGTATCCAAATTATATTTTGTTTCAGATTCTCCAGAATTTGGGGAAGGTCGATAGAACGGCAGACGAAATTTTTGATGAGCATCTACAAAATTTTACACGACAACAAAACGCAGCTAATAGGTTACAGAAAGAATTTAGCAACTACATAAGATGTATAAGAGGTAAATAACATATTCTAAAATTTACATAATTTTTGTTCAACAGAAATCAGGTTAATTTCGCAACTGTAGCATATTCGTTGTTCTTCTAGCTTTTTCGATGTAACACTGCGTGTATATTTTTTGTTTATTAATTTTACCTAACTGAACAGAGGAATACAAATGTTTATATTAGGCGTGACATACTTTTGGCTCCCAAGACCTACCATAGACTTTTGAACGATCGGTGATCGACTCTGGTTTGTCAGAATAGAGCCGTTCTTAGGGTTTTTCGCTCGGTTTTTCGCCATCGGGGCGAGATACCGTAATGCAATTTACGAAAAAAAGTCATCAGGCTGTTGGAGCTCTAATAAATGAAAACTAGAAACGATCCTAAGTAAGAAAAGGCTAGGTAATCGACTTTAAACGTTACGCGATCGACCTGTCGGTTGTAATTTTAACTACTTATTTTAATTCTTAAAGATATGAGATCACATAAAACGAAATACCTTCATAAATACCCCATAATTGATAATTCTTCCTCTCAAATTTATTTTCAGTGATAATATCAAAGAAAATCTTAGCTATTGCGTTAGTTAAGATTTTCTTTGATAATATATAATTAAATGAAAATTAAAAAAAAAGCAGTCGCAGCACCTAAATAGGACATTAATTTGTTAGTATGTAATATCCAACGCATATTCTGTCACCCTTAAAAGCATTTTATCAAAAAACGTATTTTTTTAAAAGGTGTTATTTAATTTTTAGGAGGTATTTAGATCTAAAATGCATTATTAAAATTTCAAAGCTGTTATACCGTTTTCAGATTTTGATCAACTTCATCTGATTACCAGAAAAAAATCTCCACTTCGTGTCTGTCAAATCCACTAAAAATTCAAAAACTTAATTTATTAGTTAATGTTCAGAGTACTCAGATATACTAGGAGGTTTAGTTAAGTTTTTATTCGGTTAAAAGGAATATACTGTTTGGTTGGGATAGAGAGTACAAACAGAATTATTAGAATTACATCAATTAAAAATTTTGCAGAATACTAAGCGCAAAAAAAATATTTCGTCAGCATATTAAGTGAAGAAACAGTTAGCAGAGCGATGGCTATAGTATATTTAAAACCAAGATTCGTTTTAGGAAAACAAAAACCACCAGTGACCGTGAACATTACAATAGAAAATGTCACATTGACGACCATCAATATGACATGCTCTATTATAGTGTTCACCGGATCATTGGTGGTTTTGTTTTCATAATAGGCATCTTGGTTTTAAATAGACTATACCGCTTTTAAATATTAAATATTTTGGTAAATGACCTATTAAGTATCTATATTCTTTTGTACACCTCTCGTAAATAAATTCTTAACTGGACTGTCAAATATTTTTGTTTACCAAATTCAAATGCAAGTATGCAAGAATTTTGTTACAGTCATAGATTGTAGAATTTTTAAACGAACGAACAAATATTTTGATGATTGTAGTTTCTTATTTAGAATTTAAGGGATAATTTGGTTTTGCCTCATAGTCTACAGTAAAGTGTTGGTGACTTTTTTTTAAGAAGCTATTCGGATTAAGAACATGAACATCCATACTCCAGAAGGTCGTCTCAATCTGTCAGTCTTAAGATATTTACTATTTTATAGATAATGTAATATATAGTTGTAAAAAATAATCAGTTAAATCTATTTTTTGCGAAAACACATTTTCAATAACTTGTTTTAACACAACTTTGTTATATACGAAATCACAGAAGGAACATAATAAAATATAGTTTTTAAAAACTGAATTCAGACTTTAAACGGTGAATTAAGACTTAAACTCAAATTTTAGAGCAGAAACTGTTGACAGATCATTTGATTTAAGATTGCCGAAATAGTTAGGAAAAGAACTCAACCGTTGTAAAAATCAAGACAAGAAAGACTGTCCAATATATCAATAAATGACCAATGCTCCGCCAATACACCATTTATAAAAAAATGTTGTGTCAGCATTGGAAAAAATTCTGCCCCTATCTCAAACATATCTTCTGTTGTCTCACTAAACTGGAGTTACCAGGTACCCAAAAATTCCAGTAACATACTGCAAGAGCTCGAAGAAAAAACCTAAGTCAAAAGAAGGAAAAAGAAAAACCTCACAACATATCCCATAATTCTCATATCATAGAAAAAAAATTAATCCAATGCAAAAAAAACGCTTGCATTATTCACCTACATTTTATAATATATCTATAATAATATTATAATATTATTATAAAAATCTCAAGTCTATGGAACGCCGTTTTACTTTTTAGTCTGCTATATGCCCGGTATTAATTTAAATTGAATGGGACTTCATTATGGCAATTTATTTTATAATATTATAATAAAAATGTAATTTTAACTGAATCCTTGGAACATCTAGAGCTAAAGCTTTCATATAGATTTTTAACAATCAATTAATTTGATTTAGCTATTAAAATGTATGTCAGGATATTTGGATGGGTCTTTACAAAATTAATTCAATTTTCATTATATTATTATAATTAAAATGCATTTTTTTTATTATAATATAATTTTATTACTTACAAATTTGTTGATATCAATATTTATCCAATATTTAACGAGTACCTTTGTAGTATTTTGTGGGAAACAATATAGCCAATTATCAATTTTTATGAATGGTATTTTCATTTACAGCAATTTCTATGATTATCTATTTTCATTGAAACCAATTTCCATTGATATCAATTTCGATTGAATACAAGCACCTCGAATGCATTTTTATTATCGGAAGTTTCGCCATCTATAGCCTCCCAAAAGAAATATAATGTGTTTGCGTGAGTGTGTTCGATAACTCAAATTAATTTGCGAATGTGTCGTCATACGAAAGAGAAGTCTTCGCGCTCAAAAAGGTTTGTAAAATTCTGGAGCTTCTCTGGTCTGGTATTCTGTGTTCTGAAGTATGAGCCGACTTCTTTGGTTTGCGTATTGCGCTAACATTGGATTGCATTCTAATAATCTTGCTTGCTGATTTTTTAATATCATTTGTGCAATAAACGAAGATGATACGGACCGAATTTAAACTCGTCTTTCTCGCGCAAGTACGTCACATCTATGTACAGCGTTTGGGAGTCAAATAGGCCGTAATGCATTGTCATTTGAAAACGTTTGTAGAATTTACGCTTCAATAAAATGTTTTTAAAATTATTAAACTAATTATTTTGAATCTAAAGATTTTATTTTCAATACAGTTTATTACGTCCTACCTGTGCAGTTGCAGGCAGTAGAAATCGAGATTGAAATTATAATCGATAAACAAAAGTGACAGATATAAGATATTTCAAATTTTCAAAAAAATACATTTTCAAAAATGTGGATTGGTGCTTACCGTCAAGCTGTTAAGATAAATTTAAAAAATGGTAATTTAGGATATATTTACTATAATAATAGAACAATATGGTTTTAGCTACTTGTATAGGGCACTTTTGAAACTGGTTTGTATTTTTCAATTGCAAGTAAAAACTAAAAATGTCAATAGACGGCACTAGTGCAGCAACTCAAGTAACAAATGTTATAAAATATGAATGGAAGTTTCCCCTGCAATTATTTTACTTGCAGCATTCTTAACTTTTGTTTTAAATTAATTAATTATTTTAATCAAAATAAATATCACGAATCCTCACGATGAGCACTTTAGATAATCTGATATTTGTAAACTTCAATTTTATTTTCTTGCTGAATGCTGAAGAGACCGGCGTGGGTATACCGTTGTAAGTGTATCGTGGTGTTAATCATAATTTTATAAACAATGAGTATTAAAAGGCGACTCGCATGTTGCGTTATAGAGGCTGCTTTTCTAGAAGCAACAAGGCCGAATTAACTACTTACGATGGTTGGGGCTCATCTGGGCGAGGCAAAGTTTTGCGATGACAAAAAACGGTCAATGGGTTTTACGTATTTGGGGGCCCTTCGGCAGCAACTCAAAATTTACATGATGACAAAAAAAAGAAAAGATCCTCAGTTTTGTATTTCGCTCGCTGATGTCTCTCGGGGCCCCCACCACATATTTGAGCCTTACGCGTTGTGGCCTTTTCAATAATTAAATCCCCGCAAAAACAAGATGCGCAAGCTCTGTGCTGGGGCCACTGCCGACGCGACGGTGGCCTGAGTCAGTGGCGGGCCGTTAGTATATGAAGTGGGAGGGCGAAGGCAAAAAATAGTATTCGCATGACGTGCGACGTCGATGGTTCGGCAAACTACTTTCAACACTTCGAGATTTTAGTTTTAAATAAATTTGTACAAGCTATATTGTCACAGATTACAAAACAATCTGTGAAGTAACACTTATTTTCTCGGTTAGTGATAGTGTCTGATTCTGATGTTAATGAAAGGTTTATAATTTGAATCGGCCAGTGAATTCGGATTTATTTTTTAATTTATCAAATATATATATATATATATATATATATATATATATATATATATATATATATATATATATATATATATATATATATATATATACAACCATTATTGTTAAGCCCCCGTTTATACAATGATATAACAATTTCAATCAAACAACACAACCTTTATTTTATTGGTAGGTGTAAAATAAAGCAATGAATGTTCTTCCAGCAAAAGCTGAATCTGATTTTTTATCCAGAAAGCTATTTTTATGTTTTGAAATCTGAAATGCGTGTTTAAACGTTCTATCTTTAGCACCTCCACTTTGAGTTTTTATCTATTTTGTTTTATGATATATCTTACTGTAACAGTGTTGCCGTATCTTCTTTTAGTTCCAAATTTCTGCTATTAACTTTTGTTTTTTAAATGGGACGCCCTATATTTGTTTGTTATTTTGATTTACTATGATATTGTAACTTCAACCATGACGTGTCAAACCAGAACCTTCGTATATCAGGGTGACTAGAAATTGCTTAGGCTTAAATGCATATTATGCCTTTATTTGCCGATTTTTTAAAATACTGCATATTGTTGTGGGGGTATCATTATATATTACTCGCAAAGGCTAACCCGAAGAGCGACATTAAAAAAAAGATTTTTTAGAAAAAATCGTTTAATATTTAAATGGGCGTAAAAGATGTTTAGTGAATAGACAGATAATTTTATTTTTCTCAGGGTTCTTGGAGGTAAGTTAATAGTTTTTGCCAAATCACAGCACTCTAGATTGAGAAATAAAAATTAGTTAAAAAATAGCATTCAATGTGAGAATTACATATGGTTGTACTTGGAATATATCAACCATTGAGGTAGTATACCGGAATGGTCCCAACGAATGAAAACACGCAAACATATACAGGGTGTTACAAATTCGATACAATGTCGGTTAAAATAGAGCAAAGTTGCGCAATTTAACATCGAATAATAAGTAGTTGACAAAGTTAGACAATTATGACTACCTCCGAGGATATAGGTACGTAAAATACCGAAAAATCAGCTATACATATTTTATTTTTTTCAGGCTGCATTTGAAGAGATATCACAAAATAAATTTTATATCTTTATAGCTACTTTCCATTATCAACAAGATGGTGCACATAGATTTGAAATCCGACGTTTCTTTTTCGCGGTCAGATCAACTAATTTTTTTTTAGATAGACCTGCGTTTTTTAAAAGCCCTTGATTTCATAATATGTGCGTGAGTACCAGAATGTAAAAACTAAAAATAGAAAAAAAAATCAGCTTTGTAGGTTAAACTTGTGTAACCTACAAAGCTGTGTGTAAAGAGACCTTGTGAACAAAATTACCAAGATAATAGGGCATGAATGCAATGTTTTTGTTTTGGGGTATTCTTCAATATAACATGTTCTGCATTCCAACATACGACAGTTTCGGTTTGAGTACGTGCAGGAGACAAATGCACCCTGCACCCCCTTTCCCCCCGAGCTAATAACCCAAGCAAAAATTACATTATATAAAGCATTTCGGGACTTTTACCTCACAAACATTGAGAACTTTGTTTTTTTTTAGTCTTCATGCTTATGTTGTTCCAACAAGAACCTAGAACTTTTTTTTAGTTATCAAATGTTTGCCTCCTCCTCTAAGACGGCATTCTAAATACACCACTGATGTGTTCATTTTTGTAAATCCGTATCTTGATCGACACGCAGCTTTGAAAGTGAAGTGCACATACCTATAAATTATAATAATTACTCACATATTAAACAAGGGAGACAAACATGAAAATAGTGTCCTAATTATCAAATAAATATTGTAAATAAAGATATAGTGATATACCTATACAACCTTACTACAGTTTGCTTTAAATAGGGTGACCACATATACTCTTTTTAAGAGGAATGTTCTCTTTTTCGGGTCCATGTACTCTGGTACTCTTACTATTTCCATAAATACGACAAATATCCTCTATTATGAGAAATCTGGGACAAATGATCTCTATTTTGCGAAATCTGGTGCAATTTCTAATTATTTTTGTTATTTTTAGTCCATATTATTATGTGTATTATAATTATTATTGAAAGTCATTGAATTCTGCGAAAGTGATAAGACTTTACTTAATTATTATACGCTGGTACCTATTTTTACATTTCGTCGAAATATACTCTTTTCATTTTAAAAAAAATCTGGACAGCCTACTTTAAATCACGTTTAAGAAGCCAAAAAAAACTGTAGTAGAGCATGTCGCCGGCACACAGCTTCCAGGAGAAATTGCAATTTGCCATTACAAATTACATTGTGTGGTAATCTGTGAATTATAGCTGGGAAATTCAAAACCTTGTTTTCTTTATTCTGGTATAAATATGTAGAAGAGCTTGTTTTGGAATAGGATGTTGGGAGCTAGATACGTTCGTTTTAACTTTTTTTCATTATGATCTGTATTTTGTACGTGGTCACATTTTAAATATAGGGGTGTATATCGTATTCCGCAATGATTTAATAATGAAGTATTCCCAATCGAATAATAATTAAACACATTTTAACTGTAATTGATTACCTACGAATATGTTTTTCATTATTCGCATCCGACTCGTCATAACGTCATGCACAACACAGTCTTAATTTTAGATGCACTTTTAAATCTTCGAACGCATGCCTAGCCAGAAACTCGGGTATTTAAAAAATTACAGATTTCTGCTCTTGTTGTTCTTAGTTTGCACTAGATCGCTCCACGTCCGATAATTAAAATTGAAACAAGGTGGCTGCATTCAATGAAAATTGATATTCAGAAGAATCGACATTAATAAAAATTCGAAATCAAAACAATGCATATTAAATAAAATCAGTTACCTTATACCCGCTAATCATTTAAATTCCACAACTCTTATACAATTAAATCTCGTATTAACTTTTATTTATTTATTCAAATGTATATTCAAGTATTTTAATTTCAATGGTAAAGGGCCCGTGTTATATCCGTTTGATGTAGTATAAATTACATATAAACGAAAATCAAAATCAAAATAATGAGCATTATTCTATTTACATTTTTAGGGTGTTAATGTAATTGACATTAAAAAGAAATGATATCGTAAGAGATGCTTTAATTTTTTTTGATATGCGATAAAAATAAATTAATTTTTTTTATTAAATGACTTCTTAAATCAGATTTGCCTTCATACGGTTGAAATAAATTCTCCACAAACTCGTTATTGCATTCTAATGTTTTCGGTATTAACATTAATTTAATGCGATCCCGTTTGAAGCGATTACATTTTAATAAGAGTCAATTTATTAAATATTTAAGCTGATTTTTGTATATAGCATTTATTTCATACCAATTTTTATTAACATCGATTTGTTGAAATGCAATAACTAAGGAAAGACGCATGTATATAGACATTTTAAGTAGGCTGTATACGTGCTAAAAAAGGATAAAGAACTACTTTTTTGTGGTATCAATTGAAATGGTCTGCAAAGAAATTGCTTATCATAAAAATGTCATTCGGTAAAATCGGTATCCACAAAAATTCGATATCGGAAGAATTAAAAAGAATAAAAATTGTATGCAGGCAGCATCATTTATATGTTTTGCAATTAAATTTGGTATCAAAGACGCGTATGACTAAAAAGTAAAACGGCGTTCCATACAAGTCTAAATTAAGCTTTGAAACATTGAACTAAGATTTTAAATACTGAATTAACATTCTAAACTCTGAATCCAGACATTAAATGCTAAATTTATATTTTAAAATATTGATTAAACTGTTTATTAGACATGAAAGTTTAAATCCAGAGTTAAGACACTAAATTCAGACTTTTCAAGACTTCAAGACAGATTTTGCCAATTGAATTTAGATTTTGACCTCTGATAAAAATATATGTAAAAAACGATTAACAGGACAGGACAGTAAAAAACGATTAACAGGACAGGACGTCCACAATTTCGTGGTTCTATGATATATTGGGTGGTAGCTTTTTTTTTGACAACTTGTTCAAGGTTGTATGTACATAGTTTGGATTTATGGGAGATATTTTTTTATGCTTGAGTTTTATCTCCAAGGACCTAAAATGTTTAAAAATAACATGAACGTGGTAAATATAAAACTTTTTCAAAGCGTTGTTTAATAAAACATTGTAAGCATCTAATAGAATCCATATATGTATTTCAAACCGTGGCAAAGTCTTGACCAAAAGTAGTATTAATTGAAAATGGAAATGGATAATGGATAAATCCATTAATCTTTTAATGATTTACACAATTTTTTTAACTAAATTAATGAACACAGTTAATTGACACCTTACGTTGGATTCGCATCTATAATTTTTCTCTGTGATCGTTAAATGTCAGCTTATGTTAATAGACATTAATTTCATTTAAAAAGCCTTTAATAATTTCGTAATTTTACTGAATAGCTGTTTCTATAAGCTAAAAGTACGTGGTTCGTTTTAATTTCAACGGGATTATTTTTATATTCGTGTTGATAAATTAAGTAACCCGATATGTTTTATAAATAAGTAGACACATTGCACTCAACATAGTATCTAATAAAATTAAATATTCTCTTCCCAGATTAAGGAAATTTGGAGGTCTGAACTGTAGATTGGTGTGTTATAGGTATTTAATAATTAGTTAAAATCAGCGAGGTAATTTAGAAGAAATCTAAAGTAAGCAGCGCAATACGTTTGGTAAATATGTCGTTAGTTTATACGGATATAATAAATAATAATAATAATACTAATAATAATAATAAACGCCTTTTATTAATTCAAAGATACACAAAGAAAGCAATCCAGTATTATTACACCTCACTGGGACATACAAGAAGGCAATATTTAGCATGACTTGCTACTCTTACACAACCTTCCTAGGTGTCCAGAGCTTACAAACTAGGCAGAACCGTACTTACATTATCGACATTAGCAACACCTATTCATATAATAAACGTCTTTTATTAATTCAAAGATACACAAAGAAAGCAATCCAATATTATTACATCTCACTGGGACATACAAGAAGGCAATATTTAGCATGACTTGCTACTCTTACACAACCTTCCTAGGTGTCCAGAGCTTACAAACTAGGTAGAACCGTACTTACATTATCGACATTAGCAACACCTATTCATATTATCGTACAAACTATAATATAGGTAAAGCCATAAATCTATGAAAAAAAATATAAGTAAAAATCAGATGTAAAATAAGTGTAAGATAAAATAAAACAAACTAATGAAAATATTAAAACCAGAACAAATATACAAAGCAGTCAAAACAAATTATTCAAAACAATAGCATAATAACTCAATGCAAGGCATTTCAGAGAGTGCGAGCTTACTATTGATCTAAAAGCGTCAGCTTATAGCTCTTTTTAAATTGCGGGACACTCAACTGTTTTAAATTTGTTGTGAGACGCTTGATATGCGAAATATCCCCGAAAGAGGGCCGTCAAATGCAGCAGCCCTCTGTTTCTAGTTTGACAATCATGTACCCGATCACGCGTGATTAACTTATTAACTCTTAGATAGGAGGGCGACGAAGAACACATAACTCTATGTACAAAGACTGCGAGATGCAGTTCTCTTCTTTTGCTCATATTTAGCCAAATAAGACTCTTAAAACTTGCAGTGAAACGATCGTACTTTCGCAGGGAACATATGAAGCGGCAACATGAGTTTTGGACCCTCTGAATGCTGGAGGCTTCAGTACCACTTAAAAAGGGTCCGTAGACAAAATCACAATAATTGAAAAAGGATAATACCAACGATTCACACAACAGAACTTTTAATTTTTTAGATAAAATACTGCGATTGGCGTTCAACAGCTTCATACATAAAAGATTTCTTTAATAAGGAACTTACGTGACCAGTAACTTAAGTTTATTATCAATAAGAAGACCTAAAGATTTAACAGAATCTTTCATAGTTAGTGGCGTGGCCACTATCCCCAGGTTCATTATCCAGCCAATCTGTCTCCCCCTAGTGCCACCGAAGTGGCAGGATTAATTATTGCTTGTGCTCCCCAGAAAGCTTGCAGATGCTTTCCAATTCCTCACCAACAATGTATTCGGCCACATGTTGCTCTTCCGGTAAGAAACTGAAACCCATCTGTATGTCATCGGCTTAGGCCTTATAGCTACAATATTTAATATTATGCAGTACATCCGTATAAACCAAAAACAAACAGTATCGATTCCTGAGGAACTCCAGAAGCTATGGAAAGCGATTTTGACACCATTCTTCAATGTATGACCCTCTGCGATCTACAATGCAAATATGACTTAAAAAAATCTAGCGCTGTATCTTCGATGCCGTAATGTTTCAGCTTTGTGCACATAAGACCATGGTTGATGATGTCATATGCCTTCGAGAAGTCCAACAATGTAAGTCCCGACACACTAATGTTAGGAGTGAATGATTCAAATTTAACGCAGAGACTCAGATAAATTCGAGTCCGGTGTAAATTAGGATCAGGTAAAGCAAATGTATTTGGTTTTATTTTTAGGACTGATTTCGGATTCAATTTAAAAAAGGTTATACATTTTTACAAACGTTTCATGGGTGAATTTGGCGGCAAATGGAGTAAATATTTATATTGAACTTATAGCAACTGGTAAAATATGTATTTTTTCGATTGAAGGACATCTCTCCTGAACGGTCCAAATAGAGATGTAGCGAGGAGATGTAGCTTTTATTTAGAATTTTTTATTCGAGGAGCAGCTATCATAATTTGATGATACTCCCCGTTTATTCAGGGTCTATATGACGTTAAGGTGGCTTCTCGAGTAGATTTATAACATTCTAGGTGATCGCGGCATAGAATTAAGTTTTGTAGAATTGCGGTTACTAGCACTAATCTTAATAGTTATGGAACAATATAGTGTTTTTAATCCATTTACTTAATAATTCATGTAATTTAAATCTTTGATGATGATTCTGAGTTGCTCCGATTTTATCAGAACACTATCTTTCGTAATCAAGTCGATTATAGATATATATATATATATATATATATATATATATATATATATATATATATATATATAGATAAGCAGCTTGTTTGTTGCCAATTTGGATTTAATAATTAGAAATAAATGATATTTTCTGAATGTTTACCATAAAAAATATTCGAATGCAAAACAGAAATGAAAACGAATTAATAAATAAAGAATACACGTCCTTCAAAAACATAAAGATATAGCCGGCAGTGCGCAAATAATATACTCGTTTATTTACTTGATTTCGAAACAGTAATGAAAATGAAATGAAATAAAATATAAAATTTTAAAAGTATTATAGAGCCTAAACTCGAGCCTAAAATGTTTTAATGTTTCCAAGTATACCTACCCTGATTTGAGATTCATTGTGCTACAGCAAAATTATCTTATGAAATAAACGAATTAAGAAATACATGAGCTACATGGGAAAAACACACTAGTCGAACATAATTCGGATTTCAAAACGTCCTAGGGACAAGGGAAGCTTTGTTTGGTTTGCAGAGTATCTTTGAGAGATGTTTGGACGAGGTTGACCTAGGTCTTAGGTATATAGATAAATGGCGATTATTTACATAATTTAAGGTATGCTGATTTTGTTGTATTTGTTAGTAGCCTGGAAGACCTTCATGAGATAATGCCCAGGGTGGTAGATTCTAGTGAAAGTTACGGACTGTCACTAAATACAAAGAAAACAAAGTTCATGGTAATATGGAAGAGTAACCACATAGTTAAACTTGTTTCTGTAATGCAGTAAACAATGATATGAACATATGAAGCTGTAGTAGCAAACCATCCATTACTTAATAGGTACAGAAGTACATGTTGCTGTAAACCCAGTAACCTTTCTATTTCATATTAGGCGTTTTTGTACCGCCATACGGAATGAAATGGAAATAATGGCTCAGGAATAATTTACAATATTTACTGTGGCTACCGCTTTGCAATTTGGAAATAATGCCCCCTGCAACATGCCTTCTTAAACATATATCATACATTTTTCTTTTAGATCATTTATTGCATAACATAAGAATCATCAAATACCAACGTAAAAATAGTAACAGCATTCAGAAACAATTATAGATTACAAAAAGTATTATTAAGTTAAAAGTGCGTATTTTTGAATGAGCAAAAACAACTGTTGTAAGTGACACAACATTATCTCAGTAACTTAAAAGTCATCGTTAAAAGTCTATTAATGTAATTTGACGCTTGATTTTAAGTTCAAAGTTTAATTAAAAGATATTATTTGTATTATTATTTTATAATATTGTATTATCATCAAAACTTACGAATATATGCAAAATTTTAGCTCAATCGAAGATGAAGAAGTCCATTAATGTGTAATATTATAGTGTATGTAAAGTCAATTGAGACAACATAAAAACTAAATATGCCTGAACAGTCGGCGATTTCTTTGTGAAGCATGGGCGGCGTGATAGAAATTTAAACTTACTTTTGTAAACCTATTAACTAAATAAAAATAATTTATTTGATATACGTGGTGTAGAAAATTGAACGTACACCAAATTTTTCTCTGTCTCAATTTACTTTAAATACACTTTACTAGATATAATTGTTAGAGTAATAGTTAGATAGGTGCAAATTTAGATAGAATCTAGTAAAAATAACTTACTCTAATAACAGTATTTAACGTTCTTGATGTCTGTATCAGTTGAAGACATAAATCAACTCTTTTTCTGTATTTTGCTTTGCCAAAACTATTACGCCGTCATTTGAATTCTTTATTTTTTTTATGAAAGATACGTTTACGTACTAATAGCGCCAAACTGTCTTATCCAATCATCACACCATTTTTTATAATAATTTATTGTTATGCATTCCATTTTCCATTTTACACTTGCAACCATATTCCACAGTCAGATCCTCTTTACTACAAACTGATTTAAGTTCTTTAAAACCTTCAATACTGAAATGGCGGTTGTAAAATGAGTCTTTGATACCGTTGGGCCTGCGTCAGCTGGACCTCTGTAAAGTTTGCTCTAGCGAGTATATACTTGAGAAAGGTTATTGTGCTACAGTAGAACACACTGCCGTGCCGGTGCCGTAGTAACCAACGCCTGAGCGTTATATACCACGCATTGTTTCCTGCATTACAGAAACAAGCATAGCTGTATCGTAATAAGGAATGTATTTACGCAGCCCTGTTATCCTATAATATACTGACAGCAGATTGAAAAAGCCCAAATATATAATTATCTAGGGACAAGTATCAACCAAGATTGGGATGATTCTCCAGATGGCAAAATATTTATATGCTATGACTTAACAATAAAGATCAGACTCAGATGGTACGTTTCCCGGTTGTTTTATTCGGGGTGGAATCGTGGGACTTACAAAAGCTTCGCGTAAGAAATTGGAAGCATTCTAATACAAATTGGAATAATGCCATGGACTGATCATGTTATTAATCAGGCATTTTTGGAAGGAATGAAAAAGAAAAAGATTTGCTCAGTGCAGAGAACTCTGAACGCTATGATTTTTTATAACTGAAACACATTTAGCTTTAAAAAAATAAAATCAGTAAGAACTTAAATTATCAAAAAAAAATCGTCACAACTATAAAAAACTTTATTAACAATTCGTCTAGTTTTTTTTATGTTTGCAATGGCTTCTTTTCTATTTATGTTGGCAGTTTATTGAATAGTTTTCCTGCGAGAAACTGAGATTTACTGTGTCTTGCTTAGTTTGCAATGGTGGGAAACAAGATTTGTTTTAGAATGACGTTGTATATTTGTAAATTACGCAGTTGGTTAAGTTGGTTTATATACAATAAGCTTTCAAGAATATAAACTGAGGTAATCCTTGTAATCCAAACTTGCAATCATACGAATAGTTTTCCGTTTAACGCTAAATGTCCACTTGCATGTGCTGGACGTTATAATACACATACCTACAAATTTCTAAAGGCTACTTTCTATATGCACCTCCCAAACTAGCTTCATGATCCAAAAGGTGCCTCTGGATATTAGAGTGAATAATAGAATGTGTGTTTCCCTCATTTAATATAGGGTTGAGAAATGAGCTTCCAACACTCAAGCATGCTTCAAGTTATTGGATTGAAAAAGCTGTTAATTTGGAGTGCCATGGCTTTTACAAATATTTTTGAAATTATGTGCAAAAGAGAGATTGATCTATGCTTACTTAATAGATGAAAATTGCCGGTTAAAAACTGGAGAGAATTGCTTTTTTCTCTGCTGTCTTTTATGCTGCGGCAAAGAAAAATACAAGTTTATATCTATGGATATCCAAGAACCAAGTTTTTTATTTTTGAGATAATTAGCAATATTATTAACTTTTTTCAAGGAAGTTATCAAATTAGTGAGATGCACTTTTGGCATTTTTTGTTTCATGACATATTTTGCTGGATTGTTTGCTACGTTAATTGATATATCATAGATAGACAATCTCTTAGCTTCCCATATAACAATTGTATATTCTTTTTTATTTTAATTTGGCGATTCTATTTTATTATTTTCTCTGTTGTTTGGCTTACATACCTCAATCGAAAATAATAAATATATGTGTTTATTACTATAAAGGCAAATTTTGTTTGTATTTATTGTACACTACTTCATTTTAAAATGATTTACTATGATTTTCGTTTTTATTACTTTCCTCGTAAAAGGGAAGATTGAAATCGTAAACAAAGTACACTCCGAGATTCTTTCAGATCTTCCCGTTTAGAAGTCTCTGGATTGAAAAAAAAATACTTATCCGATCGACTTAAAATTTTGGTCAAAAATTAAATGGTAACATTTTGGTAAAAATTCAATTTGTTGGAACAAAATGGCGGTTTAATGAAATGTTGTTAAAAAAGTTATTACAAAAAAAAATACTTATCCAATTTACCTCAATTTTTCATAAAAATCAAGTAATAATTAATATTTAAAATATTAAAAAATATAAAGAAAACAGCCTGAAAAAAATACTTATTAGATTGATTTCAAATTTAGCAAGAGTGTGATTTAGAGATGAAGGTAAAATTGTGGTACGAATTCAAGTTAGCGGAACAAAGTGCCGGCCAAATAAAATGTTTGTAATCGTTAAAAAAATCACCCACCAAGGTTTAAACTTTACGTTTTAGCGTTTCTAGCTGCTAAAAAAAAAGTTTTCTCAATTCCGCCGATGTGTCTGTCCGTCTCTCCATTAACTTCAAATTTAGATCGAAAATGAGGGGTCAGGGATGATCTATATTTCAGATAACCTACGTTACCTTAAATTCATACATGCTTCGTCTCTTAATATATATTGGTAGGAAACTAGAGAGAGACAAAACGTTGAAATAAATAATAAAAGCCAACTCAGTTTTGTCACAAAGGTGAAAGTGAGGGTGAAAATGTAAAAAAAAAGATTTCTGGAATATTTTTATGAAAAAAAGATAGAAGAAAAGGTGTACATATATTCCTTGTGTCAGCACTTTGCAGAGAAATGAACTAATTCCTCTTTAAGCAATAACTAAATCTCGAACTAAGTGTTCCCCTTTAGAATTATGTTTATATATTTAGTTAATGTAGCAGTTTCTTTTCGATAGTTCAATTGAAGCGTATGATTTAAAGACGAGCTATGTGGACCTTATTTCACTCAATCAATGTTATTGCCAACGATACGATTTTGAGAAGTAGATGTGTAAACAACCGTTTAGTTAAATTATGGTAAACTGCACTAGCTAAACGGCTGTTTCATTTAATATAAATAGTTTTAAATCTGGATTGAAACAAATTACCTTGCATAAAGATTCAGCTTCAATTTTAGATATCTACGTATATTTCTATATAAATATTACTGATTCTTAATTTATGATAATTCTTTTGTATGCATTGAGTATTAGGTAGGTGTCTTATTTATTAAAGTTAAGTAAACATGTGTAAAATCTGTTCCTTAAGATTAAAATATTATTTTATACTATTTGCAGAATAGTATACTTAGATTTTTTTTGGCTCAGACGGGCTATGCTATTCAAGTGGTATACATTTTGCACATTAAATGCGATTCACTTTAATAAGAGCATAATATTATTAATTAAAAAATATATCATTAAAAAAAAACGAGAATAAAACTTATTATTTCGTCTCAATGTTTGGTTTCAAACAAAACAATTATTGTGCATTTACTTTTTTGCGGTTCTTGAAATTTTACTGTAGTTAGTTATAGGGTGATTTCAGGAGAGATGGACCCTATTTTTATTTTTTGAAATATTTTTAATAATGGAAAATGTTCAAAAAGAAAAACGACGAAAATTTTAACGTCTAATCGAATAAAGGCGAAATTAACAGCTCTTTTCTTAAAAAATAAAGAGTAAAAAATACTCATATGGTTCAACTCTCCCATAGTCTATGAAGAGATGGACTACCTCCTAAGGGTTAGTTAAAACAGTGTGGAATAATTGAACCTTTAAACAAAAAAGTTAAATAAATAATCGTAACAAGTACAGGCACTGAAAATATATATAGAAAACTCTGAGTAATAGCTATGCAAATTTTGTCTATAATATTTTTTTAGCACAGCTGTCACACATTTCGTCATACTTTAGGCATGCAACCAGCCTCCTCATTTTCATGCCTCATTTTCAGGATTCATTAGAGTCACTCTCGCCAAACGGTATTTTTTCGGACTCTAAACTAGTAGTCTCACTTTTTTTTTGGTCTTCTTTTTTAGTGTAGATTTTGGTAATTTTTCTTTTCATATTTAAAGCTTTTCTTTAGCAATATTTTCTGGGGAAGCTAAAATTCGCGCTATTTTTGAACCACGCTTTTCGGCTGGAAATTATTGATACTAGACTGATTAGATCCAATCTTTTACCAAGGGCAAGATCACTGGAGTTGTTTTCTGAAGTAAACGGAGTAATTATAGAGACAATTTACAAGCAAATTTACAAAAAAGTATTAACGTTGCTTTAGGGATGCGAAAATGGCATTCTAACAAAAATCCATATATAAATAAATAAATAAATGCTTTATTGTCAAAAAAAATTTTACAATTTTGTGGACAAAGCTGTTGTAAAAAAAAAAATAGTTTACAAACATCAAAATTAGCAAACAAAACAAAACAAAAACACATCATAAATATTATAGGAAAATAATATTTAAATCAAGAATTTAGAATATTAATATAATAGAATCCTAAAAGAAGTACATTAGAAATGTACTTTGTCAGTCGTACTATGTTATAAACATTTTCATAAATATAATGTAAAAAAAATAAAAAAGCAAAGTAAAAAATAAAAAATAAAAAAGTACGAAACAATTAAAAAAATACATATACAAAATTCGGTAAAAATGATTGGTAATGGCAACTATCACACTAGGGGTTCATAAGGATAAATTTATGTGTTGTAAAACTCGTTCACGGTGTAGAAGGCGCTTTCCAGTAAGAATGATTTCAAAGCCTTGCGAAATGAAGTCAGAGATATTATGGATTTGATGTTAAATGGCAGGTGATTATGCATTTTTTTTGCATTGTAGATTACTGATCTTTTAATTAACTCTGAGTGTGGGGTTGGAAGATAGAGATCGTGCTCAGTGTTTCTGAGAGGGTAGTTGTGAGAAGGTCTCTCTAATAGAGCAGGTGCATGCTTACGAATTAAGCAAACCGATTCCAAAATGAATAAGCAAGGAAGGGTTAGTATTTTATATCTTTTAAAGAAATCTCGGCAGTGAGTTCTACTGTTAAGTCTCAGTAGGTAACGAACAGCTCTTTTTTGTAGTATAAAAATTCGATCAAATTGAGTCGCACAACATGTACCCCAGAATGGAATAGCATATCTGAGGTGCGACTCAACAAGAGCAAAATAAACAGTTCTAGAGGTAGAAAAGCTAAGCTCCTCGGAAACAGATCTTAACGCAAAGCAAGCAGAACCCAACTTCCTTGATAAAGCGTCGATATGTGGATCCCATTTTAAAGAATCATCTACAAGAAGCCCTAGAAATTTTACAGAGTTTACGACATCAATAGTGGTGCCATTAAGGTCAAAAGGTTGCAGCGTGTTTTTATAAGACAAGACTTTCGTTTTAGAGATGTTCAAACATAGGAGATTAGAATCGCACCAGGATTTAATGGTGATTAGGTCATTAGATACAATCCTATGTAGGTCCGTGACATCTGGGTGGCTCCACGTATACTAAACAAATGTCTGTTTTAGACCTTGTTGCACTAGTCCATGTAACCCTGACAAAACTGGTTCATCTATCCCATTTGTACGGGTGAAAACGACCACCAGAAAACTAGTATTTTAAATTAATAACCATGAGTATAGATTATAATTTGACTAATATGATTGTGTACATTTTGTTTGCAATAGAAACGAAATTTTTAAATACTTACATGCGTAAAATGTGTTTATTGAATTAAAACCCAAAACATCCTGGAGTTTGCCAAAATTCTAACTTCCCTCGCAAAAGGGAAGTATTTTGTTCACGAAAAAATCACTCTCCGAGACTTTTTCGGATCTTCGCATTTCAGGGTCCCTAGATGACGAAAGACAATGTTTTTTCGATTCCGTCGGTCTGTCTGCTTGTCTGTCTTTTCGCTAAAAAGCTATTTACCCTATTGACTTCAAATTTTGGTCAAGGGGTATATGGGGATGACATGGTAACGGTTTGGTAAAAATTCAATATGGCGAAACAAAATGGCGGCCTAGTGAATTGTTAAAAAAATTATTATTAGAAAACTACTCGTCCAATTTATCTAAAATTGTGCAAAAACATCAAGTATTATGTTGGAATCAACTTTTTGATAGTAATCCAAGGCGGAACAAAATGGCGGCTTAATAAAATATTTAAAAATTCAGCCTGAAAAAACTGCTTAATGGTTTAAGTTCAAATTGTGGGCCATAACTAATTGTGGTATAGGGATCAACTAGTAAAATAGTGGTACTAATCCAAGCTGGCCGAACAAATCGCGGCCAAATAAAATGTTTGTAATCATGAAAAAATCACCCTCTCAGGTTATCAAGATCTTTACGTTTTAGCGTCGCTAGATGCTAAAAAAATATGTTTTATCAATTCCGTCGGTTCGTCTATCGTCTGTTAGTATGTCAGTCCGCGGCATAGCTTAACGATTACTTATCCGATTGACTTCAAATTTTGGTTAAAAATTAAGGTTCATATGGGAATGACCTAGTCACGTTTTGGTTAAAATCCAATATGGCAAAACAAAATGGCGGTCTAGTGAAATATTAAAAAAAATATTAATACAAAAATGCTCATCCAATATATCTCAAATTTTGCAAAAATATCAAATCTTGTTGGAATCAACTGGTAACATTTTGGTACGAGTCCAAGATGGTGGAACAAAATGTCAGTTTAATAAAATATTTAAAAATTCAGCCTGAAAAAACTTAATGGTTTGATTTCAAATTGTGTACTATAATTAATTGTGGTATAGGGCTCAACTAGTAAAATTGTGTTACTGTTTCAGGAAGGCGGAACAAAATTGCCGCCAAATAACATTTTTCTGAAAATATCACCCTCTCAGGCTTTACATATCTTACCTATTATCTTATGTAGCGTCACTAGATGCCTAAAAACATGTTTTATCAATTCCGTTTTTCCGTCTGATAAAAATTAAGTAAAATTTCAATATGTCGGAACAATGTTAAAGAAGTGGTGTATTATTTGGGGTTAAGATCCAGTAAAAAAAAAACAAGTCTTTTTTGAAATTGTCGACACTCCGCAACTTAATTGTTCCATCCTCAGGACACAAATATAGATCCTATACCCTGCATGAAACCCATATTAACAGTCTTTACCTAAATTTGGTAAATGGTTTCCGTTAACAATCCTCTTGTAGTTATGTTAGAGTAGAGTATTATTTGCGGTTAGGATCCAGTAAGAAAAACAAAAGTTTATTTTTAAAATAGTCGACGTTTTGCAACTTTATTGTTGCATCCTCACGGCATATATCGATTCTATATCCTGCATGAACCCCATATTATCGGTCTCACCTACTCCGTTTGTACGCAGATATTTTCCACATTAAGTTTCTAAATGGTTTTCGTTAAAGATCCTCTTGTTGTTATAATAGAGTGATGAATTATTTGAGGTTAGGATCCAGTAATCAAACAAAAGACTTTTTTTAAATTGTCGAGGTTTCGCAATTTTTTTGTTGCATCCTCAGGACTTATATAGATTCTATATCCTGCATGAGCCCTATATTATCAGTCTTTAACTACAACGTTGGGTCGTAAATAATTCCCAGGTATTAAGTTTCTAAATTGTTTTCCTTAACGATCTTCTTGTTTTTATGTTAGAATGGTGTATTATTTGGGGTTAGGATCCAGTAAAACGAAAAGTCTTTTTTTTTATTTTCGACGTTTCGCAACTTTGTTGTTGTATTCTCAGGACGCATATATAGATTTTATAGCTACTCCGTTGGTTCGTACATATTTCCCAGGCTTTAAGTTTCTGCTTGGTTTTCGTTAATGATCTTCTTGTTGTTAGAGTGGTGTATTATTTGGGGTTCAAAAATATCTGCGGACCAACGAAGTAGGTAAAGAGACTGATAATATGGGTTTCATGCAGGATATAAAATCTATGTGTCCTGAGGATGCAACAATAAAGTTGCGAAACATTGCGACAATTTAAATAAAAGAGGACTTTCTTCTTTTACTGGATCCTAACCCTAAATAATACACCACTCTAACATAAAAACAAGAGGATCGTTTAACGAAAACCGTTTAGTAACTTTATATCTGGGAAATATCTGCGGACCAACACAGTAGATAAAGCCTGATAATATGGGTCTCAATTTAAGATGGCGAAACAAAATGACGGCCAAACAATTTTTTTTTAAAAATCAATGTAAAAAATCGTGTTCAATTGAGTTTAAATTTTGCTGAAAAATTAAAATGAATGTATTTTGAATTTGTAAAATATTGGTAGGAATCCAATAAATACAGTATATGTAATACATATATACTGTGACTATGTACTGAACTAAATTGGGTCACACTTCATTATTCTTAATAAAAGGTAAGATTCATAACGAGTGAACTTACGGGTAAAGGAAATTTACCGATTTTTAATCATGTTTACACAAGCAAAACAAATATCTTGTTGGTCCAATTATGATTAACCGCCTGTACTCGATCATGTATATATATATATATATATATATATATATATATATATATAAATACAAACATATACATATACATAGTACGCGGATTTCGAATAATTGAAGTGGTCCATCTCTCCCGGAATTGCCCTATTACGTAAGCCAGCTATATCCAAAGTGCCAAGATTATTCACTAAAATTCAAAGATTTGACGAAAAATATTCTACGGTGATATACTTATTGTTATTTTTCTCAAGTAAGACTTATGTGGGAACAAATTATTGATTAAAATTCATTATTTTTTCGCCTTGAAGTGTGCAAGTTGTTTCAGTTGCTGTTGAGCAAGGGTGTATAGAAAATTTGGAATATTATTCGAATGGTATTTAGTTTTTGACTAACGTAACCTAATAAAAATAGGACCTTTTTATCTTTAAATGAGTACATCATTTTTATTTTTGTTGCTTTTAAAATTTATTTATACCATAAATCCAACGTACGAATCTTAACTTTATTAAGTATATCGATTAATAATACAGCATAAGGTATGCATATTTTGGAACTTAAATAGATCTTAATACTTATGGTTTAACCATGGGTTTTTGTACTTCCAATGAAAACTTAAATACATTTTAAAATACACACGTGATAAAAAAGCGACACTGTTGAAGGATTTATTTTATTCAGGCCAGATAATTTTTTTTATATTAATATTTTTTCGTTGTTTAACTTAGCGTTATTTAATACTATACGACTAGAACAAAGCCTACATGTAGGTTCTGACTATACTTTCTATTTGATTCATAGTTTAACATATTACACTCTTTAACAGTTGAGAGAGTTATTTAAATTTATATTTGGCCTTTTAAACTTTTAATATTATTAATATTATAAACATGAGGATTATTGAAACTCGTGAACTATAGTAGACTGTAGGGGTTTTATAATTGTTTTTTTGCATAGTAAAGATATTTTTCTATTTATTATAGCTACTTTAAATTGTACATTTTGTGTACAACATGTGACGCAACAACAGAAAATTAACTCTCTAGTTTTTTTTATATAAGCTAGTTCAAGCTAAAATGCGTGGCGCCCCTTTAAGTATTTTTTTCTATTAAACTATTTAAATTAACATTTTCTAAGATTTAAGTTAGTTTCGAATTGCATACAAAAGTTTACTAGCCTAAAATTAATAAAGTGCGGGACATGAAAGAAAACCGGGCGGAGTCAATCGGTTTAGGAAGGTTGGACAAGAAATCTCTTTAAACCAGTGGTGTCCCGTCGTTCTTTTAAATAATATGGTACTCCTTTTTGACTATACGCACTTCAGATAATTAAAAAATGTAACTATGCTTAATGAACCTTTATCTATATTTGTCTGTTTTCTTTCGTGTACCGCACTTCTATATCTCTTTTGTGTTGCAAAAACGGCGAATTTTAAAATGCAAAAATTTTGATTTTTCTTGATCGATTTACCTATAAATATATTTTTTCTTGAGTTCTGTCATTAACGGTTCCCGGGCTACTGCCTACGTCCACTATTATTGAACCACCCAGTATAGTGATACACGATTTACAAGTCCAGATTTTACAAGGGCAGCCAGCATCAGAGCCATCCAGTGAACGAGATTTATCAAAATTTTTATTTATGCAGTTTATTTATGGGTTACTCGGGTATGCCAAAAGTGGCCGTCTGTCTCCATTTGTCATATTACTTTATACAGGGGACGTCATTGTGAAGTACTATACAGGGCGTTTCCTAATTGCGTGCTGATGTTAAAGGGGGTCTTTTTATGTCCTAAAAATCTTAACTTTTGAGATACAGGATGGTAAAGTTTAAAAAGAAAACATTTTTTTTAATCCCAATTCTGATGCTATTGTAGATAACTGCATGAAATTTGATACACGTCTTCTATGCATTAAGGAGCATACGGATTTACACAGGTTAATTACATATGCGCGCCACTGGTAGATATTTCTAAAACTGATTATTAATAAAAAATGCCCTTTTATGCATAAAAGACGTGTATCAAATTTCACAGTTATTTATCTATAATAGCATCAGAATTAGGATTTAAAAAAATGTTTTTTTAAAACCCTGTATCTCCAAAGTTAAGACTTTTAGGTTCATATTAAACTTTTTTCTTAAAAAGGTCCAAGAATCACCCCCTTTAACATTAGCACGCAATTAGGAAACGCCCTGTATAGTACTTTACAATGACGCCCCCTGTACAAAGTGATATGACAGACAGAGGAAAATTTTGATAAATCTTGTTCACTGGAATCAGTGCTGGCTCCCCTACTATAACTACATTGACGTGTTAATTTTGGAAAAATATGTGTTCTGTAGTTTTTCAAATATTAATTGCAATATTAGATATTTTTTGACACCCGGTATTGAACAGAAAATTAATCATTTTGAATGTTTGCTGACAGCTACTTTATGAACAATTTTACAAAATATATGAAAAAAAAGCTAAGCCATTTTTGAGGTTGACGGCTGTGATTCTAATGGTTCCATTCCTTCTAAATCGTTGTCTTCCTCTGAAGATCCAAGTGTGATAACTAAATCATCAATAACCGTTTCAATTTTGGCATCTACTTTCCAGTATTTATCTTCAATAGAACGAACATGTTTAACATACGATTTCCAATTTTCAGCCCATATTGAGTCAATCGCTTCTAATGTTATTTTATTTAAATCTTTAATTGAAAGTTTACCGGTGTTGCGCTCTCGAATATATTTTTTACTCCTGCCCATGCAAGTTCAATATGGTTGAGGTCGCACATGTATGGAGGCAGCCTTAAAGATGTATAACCGAGGTTACGTAAAAGACTGCCAATTTTATACTTTTTTTCTCTAGGCATGTTGGCTGATATTACTTCATATAATTGATATTTTCTCCATGTTGGGTCACATACAAGATTGTTCGATTTAAGCCACGATATCATATGAGCTTTTGTAGAATATTTAATTGGCACTTTATCTTCTACGTGAGAATGATAAGACGCATTATCCATTACCATGACTGATTTGCGAGGAATGTTAGGTAGAAGCTTCTCGAGCAACCACTTTTAAAAATTATCTTTATTCATCTGTCCATAATAGTCTCCAGTTGTTAGTCCCGAGCGAAAAACTAAAGCAGCACCTGAAACAAATCGGGCTTCTGAACCAGCATGAACTATAATAAAGCGTCTACTAGAGCGGATTCCCTGAACAACACCTGTAACACTTTCACTTTGCCAGCATTTGTTCACGGTCATATCATTATCTACCCAGGTTTTGTCTAGATACACAATATTGCGCCCTTCTTGCCTATCTATATTGCCTTACAGTTCATAGATATTTCACCCGCCAGTGAAAAATATTTGGTCTCTCAATGAGCAATTTTCGTTTATTTTGGCACTTGCGCCAAACAAAACCATTTGATTGTAAAAGCCGATTTAAGGTTTTACACCCGTACGGAAAATCTATTTTGTTCTTTACAGCACGAAGTAGGGGTTTGCAGGTCGGAACCTTCTTTAAGTTTATATAAAAATCCTCTATTGTTCCTCGAATTACTTGAAAATCACCATCGTCAATTTTATCTTTGTATGATAATCGGGGTCTTTTTTTACCAGGAGATTTTAAAGGTGAAGTAGAACATGAGCGATCATTATGTTCTCTTTGAATTTTTCTTACACTACTTTCTGAAACACCAGTGTAAAATGCAGCGCGTTCTGTTCGATTTTGAATTGGAATAGCCAAACTATTATTTTCAGCTTCTTTAGTACAGGCCTCTATAACGCTCGCAATAACTTCACGTGCACCGCTTCGAATTGTTTTTCCTCTTTTGCTCGCCATCGTTACTTCGAAATAATAATTCAAATTCAACGCAACGCATTGATATAGAAATGAAAACAAATATTCGAAATGTATAGGCGCCACTGGAAATAGCTAGAAACCTACTAGCGGCAAGTGCATGGAGATTCCAGGCACATCCCAATTACAAGTGGACCAGTGCGAAATTACTAAATCGTCGATGAATTTTCCGTACCGCTTAGCTGGCGGACTTTATAGGTGAAGAGGCAAACTATGACAACAAATAAAATAACATAAAATTTTTTTGCGTACACAAATTTTACTTTTCCGCTTGCTTAAGACTATAAACCTTTATTTTAAGGACCGCCCGGTTTTCTTTCGGGGCCCGCACTTTATCAAATTTTATTTTGCTAATTTATTCATTTAACCCCGATCTCATAGTGTTCCCTAGACGAAAAGCTGCCGTACCCCCCCCCCCCCCCCCCCCCGTGTACGAAGAATAAAAATCATAGCAATATTTGCAGGCTTTAAATAACGTAATATTTATTTAATATGTTTTCAACCAAATTTTGGTAACTGGAGGATCATGTTAGAGTAGTCATATGGAGATCACTTACAATCACGCGTCTGGGATTTTATTAAGTACTTGTACATTTATGTAATAAATAAATAAAATAATTAAACATTCTCTTATATTAAAATAGAGGAGAACTATAATAGAATGTTAAATGTTGAGCATTCACTTACTAAAATGATTCGTCAGATGCTCTTTCAAAAACGTAATTTAAACAGGTTAAATATTCATTACCTTACTAAAAGGATTCGTCTCACGCTTCTTCAGAAACA
This sequence comes from Kuschelorhynchus macadamiae, assembly GCA_030620095.1. Lineage (NCBI taxonomy): Eukaryota > Metazoa > Arthropoda > Insecta > Coleoptera > Curculionidae > Kuschelorhynchus > Kuschelorhynchus macadamiae. The sequence goes on from JAUTXW010002990.1 coordinate 4,115,418, forward strand.
CAATCGAAACAACAAAAATCACATTAAATTAGCAACGATTAGTTCATTTTCTGGTAAGTGCTTGTTATTCTGACAGATCAAATGCGTGAATTTTCACAATGTTCGAATAAATTTCTGAATATATGGATATAAGATCGTCACTAATTTGTAGACGTAATCAAAGTTATTGGGAAAAGGCGACATAAATTAAATTTTTTGGATATTTTTTGCAAATAGTCATCCCATCATTGTCAACAAGTTTTGCCCTCGCTTTCTTCGACATGACCAATTCTCGCCACAAAATAGATACACATAGTGTGATTAATTTTAGTTTAATCAACTTCCACCTTACATGGGAAACCATGTACTTTTTTATTTTTAGAATGGCTATAGGTAAGTTCTTTATTGACATGTAAAAATCGACATTTTTCTTATTTTGAATGAGAATATATCATCAAACCATAAATAGTTTTCCATTAATATTGACAAAGAAAATCGACAGGTATAAAAATAGGTATAGGGGTACATTAAAAAAAAAACAAAATATACTGATTCACCGGCACACTTGACAATATTGCCAATATCATCATAGCATCATCCATTCTTAGTTAAGTTAACCCCATTAATCTACTTGGTGTACCTAAGTACACTAGATACTGAAATATTTGACCGTTTCAATATTTTCCACAAAATATGCTATTGTCGTATCTCGAGAAACAAGTGAAAGTATTGATTCTATATTAGAGTTTTCTGGACTTTTATTGTTATGTCTGCTTCTGAACTTCAAATTTTGTCAACGATGATTCCCTTGATACACGGTTTTATTATTTCGATTAGGGCTGGTGGGTTTATTTTGATATTTAAGTTGACATGTTGTTAAAGCGCTCTTGCCTGATCTTCTCAAGCGGTGGAAGGTCTAACAAAGGTTTATCAAAAATGTTTGTGCATTCTGCTAAATCAATCTAGTGATTATATTAGTTTCCTACTATTCGCATCTTTACGCAACATACCTGTTTTAGTGCGGCCGCTATTTTTTGATAAGCTTTTAAGACAACCTGTAGTGCTGGTTTTGCGCTACTTGTTCTTCTGTTTTCGTCAAGTCGTCCCTACATTTATGCTTATCTTGGCCGGGTGACCTTTTCAACCCTTTCTTTGCCTCTCTGCATTGCTTTATTAGTGCTGCTAGTCTGGCTTTTATCAGTCCTTTGTTCACTCTGTTCTTGTATCAGTTATCCATCATTTTCTCAACATTTTGTTGTAAACATATTTAATAAATATTACATTGTTACATAAAGCCTGCTAATATTGATAGGATTTTTTACTCTTGAAACACTGAGCACTGTAAGTTCGGTGTTAAATAAATAATTAGCAAAATAAAATTTGTTGTTAATTTTAGACTTTTTGTATAGAATTCGAAACAAACTTAAATTTTAAAAAATAATAGTTAATTCAAATAGTTTCATAGAATAATTAATTAAAGGGTCGCCAGACATTTTTTCTATATTTAATTCGAAAAACGCGAAACCAAATGAAATAGAATTTAGCCTGAACTAGTTCATATAAAAAAAAATCTGAAAAAATATGGGTGAGTGTAGGTAGGAAAAACTAAAATATAGAGAAAACAGTTTGAAGTAACCAATAAATATGAAATTATCTTCGCTATGAAAAAAACAATATATATATATATATATATATATATATATATATATATATATATATACCTTTTTATTTGTTTTAGCTACACAAGCGGCATCAAAGACACTTCTGGAAGCAATAGGCGAAGTCTATGAGAGCCAGTGGACAGGGCATGATCAGTTATATATTCAGACACAGTCTGTAGATATGTTGTGGCAAGACTTTAGTCATAAATTAGCGGACCAAGTTTTACTACCTTTAAATACCTACCAATCGCAGTTTCCGGAAATGAGGGTAAGTTTACCCAATCTGGTCATAAGTTTGCATTTAAGTAGTAGCTTGTACTTCGATTGAAAATGAAGTTGAACATATTGTAAATCATTTATTAAACATTAATTAGACTGTATAAAATTTTTAGAAAAAAATTGACAAAAGGGGACGAAAACTCGTGGATTACGATAGTCAACGTCATAGTTTTCAAGCATTGCAGACGAATATGAAGAAAAGAGACGACGGAAAAATTGCTAAAGGAAGGGAACAGTTGGAGGAAGCCAAAAGAACATACGAAATTTTAAACTCAGAACTTCATGACGAATTGCCAGCTTTATACGATTCCCGGGTGCTATTTCTTGTTACGAATCTCCAGACTTTATTTAATGCCGAACATACTTTTCATTCTGAATCTGCAAAGGTAAGATGATATTAATTTAATAAAAAATCAAAAATAAAGTACCGCTGAATAGGAAGTAAATTATTTTTTCTACTAGCGTGCAGGAAGTAACTATTTACTATATTGGTAAAGATACTTTAAAACACCGACTGTGGTAAGTAAATTCTAAATTTAGCATTAGCATTCAGTTTACAATTTTTATGTTATTGAGTTTCCTTGTTTGTGGTTTATTAAAATGTATTCATAAATGTTGGAACTTAGACCATGTTCGACATGCTTGGAAAAATGGTAAAATTACTGGCGTAGTCATAAAATTTCCTGGGATAGATGACAGAGGTCTGAATTATATTTACGGGGTGTTAGTAAATAAGTGCGACAAACTCTAGGGGGTGATTCTTCTGAAAAAATTATGACAGTTTGCTATATAAATGTATGTCCTAAAAGATTCATTTTCCGAGATAAAATTTGGTGTGGTGTGTCAGATATGCATTTTGTTTATGGTCTGAGACATGGAAATGGTCGGCAAGCTCGACGATTGTATGCGGAGTTGTATCCAGGATGAAGGGTACCCCATCACACAATATATACGGCTGACTGTGGGCGCCCTCGAGAAGTACGAAGTGTGTAACTAGAAGACGCAGTTCTCGAATTAATTGCGGAGTCACCTGAAACAAGTACTCGAAAAATTGCCAACATATTGAATGTAAGCAACTTCACTGAATTCTTAAAGAACAGCAATTGTATCGGTTTCATATCCAACGTCTGCAAGCTCTACTACCTAGAGACTTTTTTCCGCGCGATTTTTATGCCAATGGATCAAATCGCTCAAATTCCAAAATTTTTAAATGGCGTTCTCTTTACTCATGGGGCTACTTTTGGACGACAATGTATACAAAATTTCCATAACAATCACTTACGGGCTGAGTAAAATCCATATGGAATCTTTGAAGTTCATTTTCGGCATCAGTTTTTAATAAATGTATGGCTTGGGGTAATTGATGATCATTTAATCGGTCCATATTTCTTTCCACAACGACTTACAGGCGAATCTTACCTTAATTTCCTACAGGAAGACTTAAATGTTCTTCTTGAAGAAATTCCTCTACAGCTGAGACAACACTTATGGTTTATGCATGATGGTGGACCAGTCCATATTATCATGAATGTACGTAATCACTTAGATACAGTATATCCAAATCATTGGATTGGAAAGGAAAGTACGGAAAATTGACATGTTCGATCGCCGGATTTAAATCCTCTAGATTTTTGCATTTGGGGTTTTTTTAAGTTATGAGTTTATTCCACTCCCTTCGAAAATCTTGATGACCTGATGAATCGAATTGTAGCCGGCTGTGAGACAATAAGAAATACACCAGGAATATTTGCGCGAATACGACAATCAATGTGTGTCACGTCTGAGGGAGGCCATTTTCAACATTTGTTGTAGCTTTACGCTTATTTAAAACTGTATTAATGTTATTGTTCTAGTTTAATATTATTATATTAGATATTTTTTTTATAATGTATTAAAGAGAGATTTTTTGTCACAAATTGAACGAGGAATTCAAAATTGATTTTTAATTTGAAATGTCTCAGTGGCGAGAGGAATAACTACTTCATAAAACCGACCAAATTTCATTGGCATATCTCAACCGGTTTTAGAGCAATAAATAAATCGTCAGATTTTAACAAAAATTTTGCAAGCATATGTAAATCGGATAACAATACAATAATTTAATACCATCGAGCTGATCTGATCATGACGGTAACCGATTTCAAAAAAGGAGGAAGCTAACAATTCGATGCTGTTTATATTTTTTTATGTATGTATATCGATTGCTCCGCGATGTTTTGGCAAATTTGGATACAATTTTCTGTGCTACATTGAACCCATAGCAGGCATATCGAAAAATGGTGGAATTACGCCATTTTAAATTATTTGCATGATGTTTATAACAAGACATTATTATAAAATGATATTACATATGCAGTGGACCCATTGGCTTTTTGTTAAATTTGACTTTTACAGAAATACTCATAAATAAAACTACAAAGGATTAAATAAAAAGTTTTGTAAAAAGGATGCACTAAAATATATTTTATTCCTTCTTGGAAATTTAAGTATGTGAATTCCGCACAAAATATATACTTAATTAATTAATCAGTGTTTATGTTACCTCATCATCTACTCCTACCAAGTCGAGGTAGTGATGTCGTGAGATGAGACGAGATGGGACGAGATTAGGGTTTCATCTCGTTTCGTTTCGACTTTGGTCAATATCGAAATTTAGGTCGAGACGAGACCAGATCAGGGTCTTGTTTTGTCTTTTCTCAACTATATGAGAGTATATTAACCTAACCCCGCGCGTTTACGAATCAATGCTATATTGCACATGCCTAGATGTTAGTGCCTTGAAAATGTCTTCTAGCCCTTTGGGAATATGGAAAAGTAGCAAATTGGTATTTCGGACAAATACCTATTTATTAAATAAAATCATAGCAAAGCCGAAAGCGCTAAAGTCCGGTTCTGTTTTTTTGCCATCTTGGATACATACCACAATATTACCAGTTCATTTAATACTTGATTTTTGTATAACTAGTTTTTTAGTAATACTTTTTTTTTAACATTGCACGAGGCTGTATGTTCCACCATATCGAATTTTTACCAAAAAGTTACTAGGTCATCTCCATGTGACCCCTGATTTTCGTTCAAAATTTAAGGTCAATCGAGTGAGTATTTTTTTAGGTATGCCGCGAACAGGCAGACAGACTGACACACATACTGACGGAATTGAGAAAACATATTTTTTGGCATCCTCACTACGTATTTGGATAGGCTTACTCTAATGTATTTTCTGAATTTCAAATGCCTAAGCACTCCCGTATGACAAGCCTTGGTTATATAAAATAGTCTAGAGTTCTTCATAGAATCCAAAAATGCAATAAAAACCATACCATTTAATTTAAAACCGATCTTTTAAACTGTCTTTTTCATTGGATGCTGAATTGTTTCGATAGTAAAAATCATGAATGGCCCATAAAAATCCTTATTAACATTTTCTTCCATCTTTATAATGGATATTTTATGGATGGATTAGCAATAAACTATTTATTTTGTCTACAGGAAAAGTTCTAAAAATCTATAAATAATCTGTATACATTTTGTAACGGTTTCTGGAATCATAAATTCATTTTTAATAAAAAATAGTTGTCGGTAAAACCCATTTTCCTGGTTATGTTTGTTCATCAAGATGTTTATTTCTCATGTCAAAAATAAAATTTTAAACCTGACTATTTGTTTTTCCTCAGTTTTCAAGGCGAATGTGCCTAGAATCGATACACTTTCTTGAAATAAATTTGCAAAAACATATTTGATTATTTTCCTAGTTACCTTTGGACAGCAAAAATCATAATTTATATTTTTTATATGGAAATATTTATTTTGTTTCGTGTCGTTTTGAATTCAACTATTTTTACATATTTTGTGTTGACTAATAAAAGTGCAGTTAAAAGGTGACATAAATTAAATAGTACTGACACATTTCGACAATGACAAAATGACTAGAATATGATTAGCTACAGCAGCGTCTTTGATAGTTTGGAGGCTAGCATGGTTTATGGCTCAATTTAAATTCCACCTAGGCCATTGTGCTTTAATATTCAACTATACGATTTGTGTACGGGATCGTGTTAATGCATTAGGCAAGTTAGATTAGGTTTTTATTGAGAAATTTATTTGTTTAAACATTATTTGATATAATGCCTTTAAAAGCAAAAAATGTATGCACTCAGCAACTGGCTTTTTACTTACGATACCTGTGGTAACTGATTTTTCAAACTACACTTTTTACGATCGATTACTAGTTAGAAGAGCTTATCTAACTTTTTTTCGATTTATTGTAATGTACAAGAGTGCTTTTATACTCAACAAATATAATTTTGTAACTAACTATTTTTGTATTGTTTTAATATTTTTGTATGTTCTATTTTTTCAAGGTATAAAATTTAAATAAATAATATATTTAAAAACCACACTTTCATGAAGTGAACTAAAAAATTAAAAATAAAATTTGAGCATTCCATAAATATATATATATATATATATATATATATATATATATATATATATATATATATATATATATATATATATACTTTTAGTACACTTGACGAAAATGTGGTTTTAAAATTTTTTATTGCATTTATTTTATACTTTTAAAACCTGTAAATATTAAAAATGCATAATTTTGTATTCCTTAATACCTCCAGATACCGATTTTAGTCATACCTAAATGGTATCAAATCTTACTGGTCGCTCCCCTTAACTTCGTGTCCACATTTAAAATAAAAGCTGTATTTTTACTAAACAATTCTCCGTAATTCCCACTTTAATCTTTCCTCCCCATTTCCTCTTCCCATTAGTACCGGCTGTGCCATACAATATACTTGAAACTATCTTCAGGGTTAAAAAGGTTCGATGTATTTTTAAAATTAAAAAATCCTATTACCTTGATGATACAGTCAATGACCTAAAAAGTGCATCTCTAAACTGGCCACTACCCTTACCAGATTATTCTAAGTATAACAGCTGAAAATCTGCTCTGGTACATGCTAAAAAAAGATCAAAAGCTCTAACTACCGACCTATCCCTACTCTCAATTATAAGTAAGATAATGCAGAAGTATAGTCTTTTAAATTTCCGTGAGGTGAGAAATATAAATTTATCCATAACAGCCAATACGGCTCCCACTATCAAAGATTTATAGTAGATCTTCTGTCCTTCCTGACAACTCACTTCACAAACTTCCTGCTTATTGTGATCTTGTAAAACTGTGCTTGGATTGTCAGTTTTATTTTTAACAGAGATATTTCCGTAGTGGTTGATGATAATTCGTCTTACTTTCACAAAATTAACACAGATTTGATTTTCCACAAAGTTCAGTGTTGACGCCTATCCTGTTCCCATGAACATCAAATATCTGGCTTCTTAATCCTATAGTCACAACTATACGATCGGCAGACCACGAAGGCCGAAGAATATGATTACACATTTCAGTGGTCTGGATATGGGGAAATAACTTGTGTCTAAGTGAAATCCAAGCTGTCTGGTAACTTATCAAAAATGCGAAAACTGTTCCTTACATGACAAATTTTCTTTAGTAAGTAGTAGGCCATGGCTAAAATGTGTTAAAAACAAATTCATGTAGGTATGTAATTATTATACTAAAGATGTAATACTTTCAAACTTAATTCAAAAGATCTTTTTTAATTCTCAACTCTTAATTGTTTATAATAGCATTTTAACTTAATTATGATAAAATTGTTAATTTTATTCAAAACAAAACAATTCCTAATTACCGATCTTACTTAAAACTTAATTTAGAAAAAACGAAGGAGAAACAAAATTTTGATAAAGCAAACAGTTTTCAAAGGTGGTTTTTAAAATGAGGCCATTTTCTTGTAATTAAAATTCGCATATTTTCGTTATTCTTCTAATAACGTTCAAAAGAATCCTAGGCTTTCTTTGCAAATTTCGGAAAGTTAAATCGATTGCCGCACGAAGCTCGGCCACAGCTTGATATCGTGTTTTATATATTTTATTTTGCGCGAAACCCCATAAGAAAAAATCTAAAATCGAAAAATCCGTAGATTGAGGGGACCATCTTACAGGTCCGCTAGTACCAATCCGTCTTTGAAGAAAGTTATCGCCTAAAATGACCTTAAAAGCAGAGTTGTGGTTTGGGGCACCGTCTTTCTTGTTAAAGATAAACGGCATTATAAATGTCGGATTTTTGTAGTTGTCTAGGGATTGGAATTGGAAATAAAAGGGCTGCTTGTTTGCTATGTAATGGTATTGTTTCGTAAACAGTCTCGACAATTAACATTCTCGTGCACTAACACTGATCTGTCTCTATCTAATTTGGCGACGTTACATTATAAACTAGCTAACTCTAGTTTTAGTATTTACCAAGCAACGTCGTCGTTTCGTCTTAATGAAGATACATCTCGGCGGTCATCACTTATCGCCTCTTTGAGAAAAAGCAACGTCACGTACCAAAAACAAAACGTCTGCCGGTTACCGTTTTGAGAGTAAGATCGAGACTGTTTTTACTAGATTCAAAATAAGTCGTGCTATTTTTCTTATCGGCAAAGACAAAATAAACGTGTCAGCATTGCGTCCTGCCGTTCAGCGTTTGCCGTGACTTGTGTATCCCCGATTATTTGAAATTAATATTTAATTATAGCAACATGTCATTCGGAATAATAATAATATATTATATTAGATACTAAAAAAAACTAAATAATATAGTTATATAAAATAGTGGGTTAAAATAAACTAAAATGTATAGGTATGCTACATAAAGTGCCAATGGAATACTTTTCATCAGTTGCGGAATTCCGCAATGAGACCTCCTTCAAAAATTCTCTAGACTATGCATCTTCCCAAAAATAAAAGACGAAACCCCAAGTCCAAAGCGTCCTTATTGAGCCTTCTCAAAAATTAAATGGTGATTTTCTGAGGACCAGATTCTTGTATTATGGCGATTGAAAATTCTCGCACTTAAAAAATAAGATTCATCGGACCAGATAATGAGTCTGCCAAAATATTCGTCAGTATGGATTTGTTGTAAATACCATTGGCAAAACAACGTTCGTGTGAACTATGTGGAATTTGTATGAGTGATACTTATATTTTTGCAAAAGTCTTTGAGTATCAGACTTGGATACACCAGTTGCTTCCTCTGTTTGATGGCAAGAAGATATAGGGGTCACTTCTACATAACGCAATACGTTTATTTCTTTTCTCGCTGTATCTGGTTTGGTTTATGGTTTATGACAAGGCTGGATAAATGATCTGTGCTCTACTAAATTTTATTTAAGGCGGGCAAATATGTCTTGGAAAGGTTGCCTTCTCTCTGGATATCTAATATAAACAAAAAGGTCTCCTAAGATATTATCCTAACCATAGCCTTCAAAATGCGTTACCTTTTAAATATAATTCCGAATCTTCTTAGGGATTTTCGTTCAGATTCAGATTTATGAAACAAACCCACATACTATCATACTTTTCATAATTTTCGTAGACCTCCATTATTATAAATAAAATCTAGTATATAGTTAAATAGAAACACCAAAACAACAAAAATATTTCATTAATAATAAAAAACTCACAAAACCGTAAAGTTTTTGACATTTCGCTTTTTGTTCCAAACAAATTAGTCATAACCTACTACCTACTAATTGGACACGAAGGAAAATTTTATAAAATCTCGAATTTTAAGGTTGTTTTTCAAAATAACTGCATACATGTATATATTTTTAGAAGAACCACATTATTCTTAATAAATATAAAGAATAATGTACAGGGTGTCCCATTTAAAAAAAGAAAGTAGGTTCCGATAACTTTTTTACCTGACCCCATATACTTTTTCTCAAAACGGCACTGAATTCCACAGAAAAAGTTATATAAGAAACAGTTTTCGCCTTTTTCACAAGTTATCAGATAGCTGTGATACGAGGGGTGCCTGAAAATGCAACATTTTCAAAAACGTCCTGTATCTCAAAAATTAGGAATATGAAAATTCTACTAGCGCTATGTTTAATTTCACAAAAAAGTAGCACGCTGTGAAAACTGCAACCCTCTCTCTTTAAAAAAGGGGAGATACTCCGCAAAAGTGCCGAAAATGGGATACCCTTTACACGCCACTCAACATAAAATTTTCCAAAACTGGAATGGATGATAGGGGTTCGCAATGACTTTATTCTTGATGGAGAACCTTCATACAATCATAAAACACGAAGCAAAGAACCTAGTACATTTTATTTCTACTAAGACACAAGTTAATTCCCAATACCCAGACCACTGAAATGAGTAATCATATTCTTCGGCCTTCGTGGTCTGTCCATATAAAAAAATAATCTGCACAAATGTCAAAATTGGTCCTACATTTTGAATTTTTAAATGCTGACTAAAAAGTCATAACTTGCAGTCTAAAATATTACCCAATACCAAAGAAAATAAAGCGTAAGCTTTTATTTTTTTTGTCAATACCAATTTTTAATCGAATCTGCAGAAAATTCATGCGCCATTATTTAAGTTTTTAGATGTTCCACTCGTACCCCTAGATACCGATTTTTATTGAAATCGGACCGAAAATAATAAAGCCATATTAAAGTTACCATTTTAAATTATTTATATATGAAAGTGTCAAATTTTATTGTCACGCAAGCTTTATACGCACGCAAAAGGAGAAAAAGGAGGAAAAAGGGAAAGTGCGGGGAAAATCCATTATAAGCTTTAAACTTGACAAACATATATATAAAGAAATTATACTACATAATGTGTGTTTTTTCGACCATTTGTTTTGTCTAGGGACGGTTACAATTCTTGCCACGGTCCTATTTGTGGATGTACATTATCCATGTTGCAGCATTTTTTTAATTTACATTTTTGTTAATTACTCAATTGGATTTAGGTATATAAAAGATCGTTGGTGCATACAAACGGTGAAGGTTATTTATTTTGTTAAATGCACTAATTCTATCTATATCTGTGGATAATCACTCAGGATTTCATATAGATATATAGATTATATATATATATATATATATATATATATATATATATATATATATATATATATATATATATATATATATATATATATATAAAACGCAATTTAATCAGTAATAATCAGAAAGAATTTTAAATCTAATGCGTGTTATTTGCTTTATGGAAATATATACGTTTGTGATTTGAAATGAAAACATCTTGTTTTTATTTCCATTCGCAGAAAAATAGCAGTTTTATTATCTATTTTTTATAAAAATAAACCCACAACAATTTAAAATACGGCTTTGATATTCTTAACCAGATACCATATTATCTGCGCTGATTCACGCTAAAGCCTCTATATGTTGATGACGCATAGTCTTTCATTTCCCCGGCAATACCATGTAAACGTGCCAACCTCAAATTGCATAGGCAAAGTTGTCGAAATTGATTGAAAACAAAAATTTCAACTCAACACACTCGACTAAGGCTTTAACTATACAAAAAAAAGTTCTCAGATGTTTAACTCCCACACACATCTAAGTTGCTGACCATATCAATGTCTTAAAAAACTTAAAAAAGCCCTTATCGGTACAAAAAATATTACCAAAGTTGTAAATAATTATCTTCTGAATGCCTTCTATTCTCTGACTGAATTTTTCGAATATCAATGAACAATGAACTTGAAGTTATTGTCGCCGTTGTCGGAGCTGAAAATTTTGTTAGTATCTCTTCGTATTGTTGTAATGTATTATGCTGTATTTTATTTTATTATAATTAGGTAAGTGTGGTATATCAATGTTAATGTTATTATCAAAATCAATTTTATTTAATATCTAAGTTTTATGACTAGTGGTATAAATAATTGATGTATACTATGTATACCATGTATACATGTACAAATTTCCCCATCTTCATGATCGGATTTTATTTAAAATTCTTTGTATTTGAAATTTTTTTACTTTAATTTCAGTTTTTTAAAATTAAAGTGTACAAAGTGTACACTTTACTCGGCAGTATAATTTGACTTTTATTTTAATTAGTTAGTACACCTTGTATTTAGAAATACATGTCAATATTTAACCCAAAAATTATTTTCTTCTGACTGACTGAGTGACAGCTAAGAAAAAAAGGTCTTATCAGCATAAAGTTAATTGAAACTAAACTTTGTGGAGGTTGCTAACAAGAAAGTAAATAATACCACTATTATTCTGTGATTTTACTGCTCTATCATCAATCACGGAATCAGTACTAAGAGAAAGAACGTCACAGTCGTCAGTTCAAGTTTTATCCTCCTCATCTGTTTTACAAGAATGGTTGATGACCTGTTATGACCGATGTTTCAAGCTGGTAGAATTTATGAGGCCACTCTTAAACGAACCTCCCCCGATTTAGAATAATCGTATTCTTAAAAACGAGGTTGGTAGAATTCATACAGTCCTCCATTGACTTAAAAATAAATACATTTTTAGTGAGCGTCCCAATAGTGATCGATTGATTATCTGTGTAAAATAGTATCTACGTGCGGTATTTATAGTATCTATTACAATGTTCCATATTCTGTGGAAAATATTTTTAATGTCATCAGTCATAACAAATATTTCTTTCAGATATTTTAGCCTTAGATCTTTAAAGAATATATTGTTTTCTTCACAGGAGAAATCATGCCGACTTCCATCCTTTACCATTTACATTTGTCTGAGGTGATCAAATATTTTAACCATAGACATAACAGGGGGTGACCCTACATCTCGTACTGTTTCATTCATAAAATAATGTATGTCTTTGTTGTAATGATTAAAATAACTCAACATGTACTGCAATTAAGTGTGACAAAAAAATATCTATCCTCCTTGTCGGACCTAATGTTGGCACCGCTGTAAATTTGTAATGATAGACTTCATTTCTTCTCTCCGTTGACACATAAAATAGCAATGTTTATGAGAGTAATATTATAGTAATAATTCCTAACCTAATTGTATAAAAATCGTTTAACTTGCAATCAGAATATATTTTTATATAATTATATATTTTATAACTATGTAAACGTAGGAAAAAAAGTGTAGATATGCTGTCTAAAGAATGATAAAGCAACAATTACAAGTCCTATTAATGCTTAAAATAATTAACCGTACTTACAAATTAATAAAACATTAGGTAGGGTCTTGTACCGCGTACGTAAATTAATACAGGAAAACAATAACAGGGAAAAGAGGCGTTAGAGCTTAAATAGTCCAAACTTTTGCACTCTTCGCATTTACGCACCGATCCCAAGAACTCGCACAAAAATTACCGAAAATAACTCAAAAACTAAAAAAATTCGCCCAGATGTTGATTTGGGCAAATTAAGGAACAGCCCTTTATTTGATTTACTAGTTTTCTAAATTTCCGTACGCTACTATTGAGGAAAATGCCCCGGATGTCGCTTTTTAAACAATGGCTTCGTATGGAATTAAAAAATAGGTAATTTGAATAATATTTGTTGATAATAATTATATATAGTTAATGAAATATTACAAATATTATTATTACAGTACTAGATTTACTAAACAATTAATTTTAATGTTATCGGCAGGAATAAATTTAATTCTACCTAAAATAGTTGACAACACCCATTCCAACCGACCAAATCAAAATGATACAATAGACCAGAACTTCCCAACCACGGACGTGTTTCCCTAGGGGGGCGTAAGGAGATCCTAAGAGGGGCCGAATGTATTCGGATATTCAAATAAATAATCTATTTGAATTCCTAAATCTACACATCAAGTCATTCGAATTACTGTAATAACAAAAGCCGGACTTTAAAAATTCTAGTCAATTGATATTTTCTTTCATTGCATACCCAACAAAAAGGGTCTGGGACGTTCCTGGTTACAATGAAAAAAAATTATAAGGAGGCATAAATATATTTTTATAATCCGGGAGGCATACATTGCAAAAAAGTTTGGAAATCCCTGCAATACATCAAGGCAAGTTATCATTTTGACCATGTGTGATTGCGTTCAAATCAAAACAATTCGATCTCCCTGTTATTATGTCTATGATTTTTCTTTCAGATACTTCCTTGAGATTCTTACTGTTTATTTTTTCGTCACTAATTTCATACTTTAGATGAACTCGTTCAGTAACAAAGATTTTGGATCGCCTATCATTTTGTTAAAAATTTCCTATCAAAAACGAATACCGAATATCCAAAATATTCGTTTTGCAACCTCCATCGCAATTGAAATAAAGGGAGACCAATTTAGCAATAAAATACATTAAACATGTCAGATGTCACTTTGTTTTTAATAACAAATCTAAGATTACTAACCAATATCACAACATTTGCTTCAGTAAGGTTTAATTTTTGAATAACATGCAGCTGGCTACCTTTTACACATCAGTTTAAAATTACAATGTCATGCTGCGGAGATCTGCGAATTATATGACACGGTTAGTATTTTTAACATAATTAAGTAATTTTTTTTATTTTGCAATCATAAAGACGTTTTTTCGATACCCAAAGTGGTGTCGTACTGGCCCTCTTTTCGATACTACTTTAATCTCTCTATAAAGTTGGCATTGGCTATCTCGAATTTGAAACCGCTCACGTCTTAAAATCCAAAAACATGGTGCGCGTGTATTTGCCACTTTCGATATGCATTGACTCCAACTTGCAAAATGTTCAAGAGTACATATATTTGCATGTATAATAGCAATGATTAAATTTAATTTGATTTTTTTATAATACCATGCTAGCGGGTAGAATACAATGTAGCGTCAAACGCTTACTTCAAACGTTATTTTTCTTTATGGTTTTTCAGTGTTTTGGTATATACATTTTTGAAATATAGGTTACAAACTTGTATATTTAGTTGCAATGTCAAAAGTATCACCCATTTTAGTATTACAAATGTGTACTTCCTTTGTTTTTGATGGTTCGTTTTTGCGTTAAACGTTTACGGGAATTGCATTCTGTGCACATTTAAATCTACCTACTTATGACAGATTTTAATATAAAAACTTGATTCAAGAAAATACGATCAAAATACAGAAAAGAAAAAATAATTTAAAATAAAATATTACAGTATATCGAACTGGCAGTTATTTGAATAACAATTTAAAATATGTATTCCTAAAATACAGACTTATTTTCAAAAAAACGGATTTACAGTTTAAGACACACGTCTTGTTTATATATCTGTAAACAAGGACACAGGAACATTTTCAGGCATTATATTCCAAGAGCTGTTAAACATTTTTTGGTAGGTATTTGAGACACCGTGAAAATGTGTGTATCATTTCTTTAGTAATGTCTGAATTCAGAATTGAAGACCTGTCTGAAGCATAGCCAACCCAGTGGTGTATATAGACATTACTTCTGGAGAGGGCGTTTCTAAACTGTCCCTTGAAAAATGCACATGAATCATCAGATTTGCATTAAAATTATCAGATATTCAACTAATCTAAAGGTAAAAGTACGCTGTAGCGTTAAAAACAAGTCCTCGCGTTCTGTTTTTTTTTAAAGTTATTAGATATAGCGCAAATCTAATAATTTTGTATGCATTTTTTAAATTGATGCAACGCTCCATAGAAACAAAGTCTACAATGTGGCCAAAAAAGTATGCAACAAATACTTTTTATTAATTATTTTGTCAGAAAATTTTATTCTTGATAAATGTTGGTGTTTGAAGAAAAAATAGTTTTGAGGGTATCCAATATCTATACAGGATGGTCAAAAATACAAAAAAGTTGATTTCAAAAACTGAAAAGGCCAGAAAAAATTATAAATAAAATTTAAGTAAAGTTTTTTTTATATTAGTTATACTTAAGGAGATATTTAGATTTAAGAATCTGAAAAATTATTTTTTTCTGTGTTTGACCTTAAATATTTCCTTAACGATAACTATTATGAAAAAAATGTACTTAAGTTTTATTTATAAATTTTTGTGACCTTAAAAATTGCCGTTACAAATTTTTTATGTTTTGAGACTTTTAGTTTTTGAAATTCACTGTATATCTGACCTAAAGTTTAATACCGTTAAAGCATTTTTTTCTTCAAGCGCCAATCTTTAACAATAAATAATATTTCCTGAAAAATAAATTTTAAAAATTTTCCTATTTGTTGCATATTTCTTTAGACATATTGTATGTACGCCCCTGGGTTGGATATGCACCACAACCCTTCAGCCAGGTCTTTTTCGATTTTACATTTAGACATTACTAGAGAAACGACGCACACATTTTCACAGTGCCTCAAATACCTACCCAAAAATATGTCAGAGCTTTCATACTCATATTTGTTGCAACTAGAACAGCAATAAGTACACTTACACTGACATTTTTGAAATTTGGCATGGAAATTCCAAAGTATGCGTTTTATATCTCATGATCGTGTAAGGTATATTTTATGACGTGGATCATCAGCGCGCTTAAATTATATTTCACATTTGGTTTCCAATATATAACACACTGTAGTATATTCACGTCAGTGATTATGTCCACAACGTTTAAAGAATTTTATTTTTCTCCCCGAATACCTATGTCCTACGTATCCTAGTCTCTGCCGACCTCGCGCTACCTCATTATTCTTTGTTGTGTGATAGTGTTCGCAGCGTTTCTGTGGTCAGTGCGATAAATATGGGAAACTCGAAAAGAAAGCGAGAATCGCGTCACAAACGATCAAAGAAAACAAAAGGGAGAAGTGATCTTAAAAAGTTTAAAAAGTTTTTCAAGTTAATGCGTGAAATATCTTCCAGTTCATCGGAAAGTAAGTACCTAATTTGTTGCATTGATTTGTCTTTTGTCTTTTCACAGTGTTTTAAATTATATATACATACAAAAAATACGCAGTAACTCTACTTTATGTGGGTTACATAAGAAAGAGTTCGTACTGCGACTTTATGTGGCACAGAACTCTTCGTATTTTTGATCTCGCCCCGGTACGCCACCGAGTTGTTTATCGATCGGTCGGCGGGGCCACCTGCATTGTATTTACGGCTGCAAATTCCTTATCGCTGAGCTAATATAAACATTGCCACATTTTGGGATGTTTTGCTTATAAGGCCATTCACAACGTTTGACGTTGTAGGATAAAACTTTACACCCGGTGTCCCAAAAAATAGAACATCTTTTATAATAACAATTATTATTGTTCTATTTATTAAGTGTCGTTTTTTACACACTTTCAGGTGAATCCGAGTATTCCTCAAGCACAGAATTAAGTTCAGCGTCTGACGTAGAGGTGGAACCTATTTCAACTGAACCTCCTTTGGAACCCTCCGATAATCTAAACGATCTTTTGGGGCTCAATCCGGACAATGACAATGCTACGGGCCCTCCTTTAAATGAACAACTTTGGGCCCGATGGTCTTCATATATTGTAAAAGGTATAGATAAGGACACTTTAAAAGAGCTTCATCAAAAGTTTTTAATTCCATCCAACGCCAATGCCTTGCAAGCACCACAAGTAAATCCTGAGGTCCTAGCCTATCTAGTGAACAAAAAACTACGGACGCTTACCTATCCAAACTTCAAACTCATTTAGGCAAAGGGTTGATGGGCCTCGGTCAGTTTTTAGGTCAAACAATTGATCTTCCGGACCGAAGCGAAGAAACAAAACAGCTTGCGGATGTTGCAAAATTAATTGCGGAAGCTTTTCATAGCATCATTGTCCACAGACGATTTTTATTATCGTCAAAACTTTCACCTTCGGCAAAAAAAGTGGCCCAAGATTGCCCACCAGATACATGCCTATTTGGAAATACTTTCCAAGAAAAATGCCGTGCGGCTAAAGACATTGAAAAATCTAGTAAGGAAATAAAAGTTCCTGAGAAAAGTCCATCTATGTCTTTAAACTTCAAGCGCCCGACATTCAAGCAGAGGAAGAAAGACACCCCTACAACTTCCAAGGTTCATTGGAAGAAGCGGACCCCGACATCAGACCGGGACCGTCGACATCGAAGACCATTCCAGAAGTCGTAGAGGTACGTCACATAGCAGGTAGACTAAAACATTTCATTCATGAATGGGCCAAAATCACTAACAGTTCGTTTATTTTAAACGCTCTTAGGGGTTTTAAGATACCTTTTATTTCCACACCAAAGGTGAGGAAATTCAAAATGCATAAGTTATTTTCTCCAAGGGAAAAAAGTACAATGCAAAAGGTTATTAACGACTTAAGGGACAAAAGTGTAGTAAGCATATGCAAAAAGGAAAAAGGAGAATTTTTATCCCCTTATTTTCTTCGTCGCAAGGCCGACGGAACAGCTAGATTCATTTTAAATCTCAAAAAGCTTAATGAATACATAAAACCACCTCATTTTAAGTTAGAGGATTACCGAATGGCACAACAATTAGTTTTTAAAAACTGCCTTATGGCCTCTTTAGATCTTAAAGACGCTTATTTTTTAATCCCGATTAGCAAAAACCATAGAAAGTTTTTAAGATTTCGGTTTAATTCCATTACATATGAATTCTCATGTCTCTGTTTTGGCCTAAATATAGCCCCATATATATTTACAAAAATTTTAAAACCTATTGTCACCCATTTAAGACTTCAGGGTATTTTGACTGTTACATATCTTGACGACATTTTAATCATAGGTAAATCATATGATGAATGTCTAAAAAATGTTAATATAACAAAACAATTATTACAAAATTTGGGATTCATCATTAATTTTGAGAAAAGTCAAACTTTCATGAGTGCAAATATTTGGGGTTTATCTTTAATTCCATTAATATGTCTATCGCTACCAACGGACAAAATTACTAAAATTTTAAAGTTATTATTAAGAATTCGTAACAAAAGTCACTGTCGCATTCGAGAATTTGCCCAGCTTATCGGCACGTTAATTTCCATCTGTCCGGCCGTGCCATACGGCTATTTACATACGAAAAGATTCGAGAGACACAAATATCTTGCTTTGAAAAGAGAGGGGGGTAGCTACAGTAAAGTTATGACCATTCCTACTTCCTTGGACTTCCACATTAATTGGTGGATTAAAATATTAAAAAGCAACCCAAAATTGTTTTTTAAACAAACAAATTTCGTCATGGAAATATTCACTGATGCTTCCCCAACAGGGTGGGGGGCATTTGCAGAGGGGGAAAAAACGCATGGTTTTTGGTCCGAATCGAAATCTAGAGAACACATAAATGTTTTAGAACTTCGAGCTGCGTACTATGGCTTAAAATCTTTTGCTAATGATAAGTGTAATTGCCGAATATTGCTTCGCTTAGACAACACTACAGCTATTTCAAACTTAAATCGCATGGGAGGAGTTAAATATAAGCATTTAAATTCAATTACTTATAAAATTTGGGATTATATCAATACGCACGATAACGTTGAGGCCGATAGGGAATCTCGTTCTATGGCTATAGAAACCGAGTTTGAGTTAAATTCAACTGCTTTTAATCAAATTATTAACACTTTCGGCCCACCTCAAATAGACCTTTTTGCATCTAAAATAAATGCCAAATGCGCAAAGTATGTTTCATGGCATAGAGACCCAGACTGCTTTGCAATAGATGCATTCACGATATCGTGGAAAAGTTTTTTCTTTTACGCTTTTCCACATTTTGCGTTAATACCCCGAGTGTTAAATAAAATAATTTTGGAGAAATCAACAGGGTTACTAGTGGTTCCACACTGGCCCTCACAGGCGTGGTACCCACTTTTTAAGAGATTAGTACTTTCAGAAATAATTTTTCTAAAACCTTCTAAAACACGGTTATTATCTCCTTTTAGGGATCCTCATCCATTGCACCCAACCCTTACCCTGGCTGTAGGGAAGCTTTGCGGCAGGCTTTCCAATTAAGAAGGGCACCAGATTCTTCAATACCAACGCTCCTGGCATCTCTCAGTACAAACACGCAAAAACAATACAGCTCGACCTTCGTAAAATGGTGGAAATGGTGTAACGATAGAAACTTATCACAACTTCAACCGTCTATAAAAAATCTCATGGAATTTTTGCAATCTGAATTTGAGAACAATGCTTCTTATTCGACTTTAAATACCCATCGCTCAGCTATAGCTCTCCTATTTTCTCTTTCCACTGAAGATAATTTATTAATTCAAAGGTTTCTAAAGGGAGTGTACAGAACAAAACCAGTGTTTCCCAAGTACAAATATACCTGGGATCCTACCCCTGTGTTAGCATATTTAGAAAATCAACATACAAACACTTTATCTCTAGCAGATTTAACCTTAAAGTCAGCAGCTCTCCTTGCGCTCACTTCTGCTCACAGAATTCAAACCTTAACGAAAATAAGCATAAACGACATAAAGATTTACGAAACCGAAAGAATAAAGATAGCTATTTTTGAAATTTTAAAAACATCTCACCCTAACAGAAACCAACCTTTTCTGTCATTCAGATTTTTTACCGAAAGACCGGAACTCTGCATAGCTTCAACTTTAATACACTATATTGAAGTGACAAAACCCTTTAGAACGGAAAATAATGAACAACTATTTTTAACTTTTAAAAAACCATATCACCCAGCTTCGTCGCAAACGATAAGCAGGTGGATCAAATCTGTTTTAAAAAAAAGTGGCATTGATACTGACGTATTCACGAGCCATTCAACACGCCATGCAATGACATCGGCAGCAGCCCGCGGGGGCGTCAATATAGACACTATTAGAGAAGCTGCAGGGTGGACTCCAAAGTCACATGTGTTTAATAAATTCTATAATAGATCGGTGGTCCCAAAATTAAACTTTACGGAGGCTGTTCTCAATATGCGAACTACACCTTTATCCGATTAGTTATTTTTAATAATATTTTTAGTGGAAATCAGTTACATTTTAATTCATAAATTATTTAATCTTAACTTAAGTATAATAATAATATAAAATAATATAATATATTATATATCTTCAAAAAAAAAAAAGGGTTATTTTTTTTTTAAATTTTGTAATTTAGTAGTTCTTTTGTTAGTTTCTCTTGGTTAAGTGTATTTTTCTGTTTTATTTTTAATATACAGTATTATTACTTTGCAAACACTATTTCGACCGTTATTTACTTTAAACATCTACAGTGTGTTATATATTGGAAACCAAATGTGAAATATAATTAAAGGATTAAACGACTTACCTGAAGGAAGTTCAATCCTAATTATGTGAACATTTGGTTTCCAATATATAACTTCCCGCCCTCCTCATGTTATATATAATTCCTAGAACCCAAAATTTTTATAACGTTCGAAACACAACATTAATAATGAGGTAGCGCGAGGTCGGCAGAGACTAGGATACGTAGGACATAGGTATTCGGGGAGAAAAATAAAATTCTTTAAACGTTGTGGACATAATCACTGACGTGAATATACTACAGTGTGTTATATATTGGAAACCAAATGTTCACATAATTAGGATTGAACTTCCTTCAGGTAAGTCGTTTAATCCTTTAATTATCAACTTTAAATAAGAACCATAAGTTATTTTTAATACATTACTTCATGTAGGTACCTATTTCATATAATATTCTGATGCATTATTCAAACCTTGAATAAACAACAAATAACGATATTTTTAGATTGTTGTGTACAATACGCTCTCGGTAACCCTCCCCTATAAAATAGTCGGATTAATGGCAGCGGCCGATTACCGTTTATACAGTGTGTTTCAAAACAACATATGCCTATCTATGGAGAGTATTACGTCTCCCAAAAATATGCAGAAAAGTTCCTATGAAATCGGTCCAATAAAGATTAGTCATTGAGATATGTCTAAGCTGTAATATATTTTTCTAATGTTTAAAACAAACCCGAACAATTGTACTGAATATTTTGAAAATTTTATGACTGCAGTGAATGTTATAAAATGTAATGACCTATTAAAAGATGTATTTTATATTATGAACAGTGTTAAATTTAGATAGAATTTGTCATAACCCTTTAAAAATGATAAAGATCCATAATTTAAAAAAAATATGTATGTTGCTCTCCACGATACTATATTTGGTATTATTCTAGTCTGTCTTTTAGCAGAAAGTTAATGTTTTTCTCTTTGTTACTATGTAAAAATATATAGTTTTTGAATTATGTAACATTAACATAAGTAAGTTATTTTTATAGTTCATGCTCGTGATGCAGCATAGCATTCTATAAAAGAAAGTTTCCTGTTGAATCTGGATAGTGATGCTGCGAGGCGAGATGAGATCAGTCTGCTCTATCGCGGTTAAGAGAGCCTCTATCTCGTCTCGTCTCGTTTCTCTTATGAACAGGCCAGATCTTAATAATAGCTATTCCTAATTTCGTAACAGACGTCATGATTTTAAAATTAAAAGCATTATAACAAATTTTATAATACTTGGGAAAATTTTAACTACCTCAACCTAAAAACTTTCCTAACTTATTATATGTACATAGAGGAGAATGACCACCAGACTATTATTTAAATACTGCAAAAAATGTGAAATAATCTTTTATCTCTTTTTGTTGCTTATTATTATCATTATTGTTCTTAAGAACGTTTACGTTAGTAGTAACTCTTGAAAAAGGCAGAACAAACTACTATTTCAAAATTTTTGCCTATACTGTAAAACAACTTCTTTACCGTTCAAAATAAAAGAGGTGTCTCAAAAATCAAGTTTTTTGGCTTTAACTAGCTGGTCATTGTAATTCTGATCACAACAACTGAGGTTTTGAAACAGTTTCAATGCGGTCAAGTGCAGGACATTAAAAAAAAAGTAAATCAAAAGGGGAGATTTTCCCATATTGTATTTTCAACCAGTACGATGAACTTAAATTTAAATAAAAAAATTAATCCTTTTTGTGTAAAATTTTCATTCTCATATACATGCGTTTCCTCATATCATAGAAAATAGACATATGCATTACATTAAACTACACAGAGTTCGTTAAAAACATGTTTTCCTAGAACTTAAAATTGTCGTCATATATACGTAATCACTCAGTATATTCTCCATTTTAGACTACACTTAGGTACAAATGAAAAATGTTAAAAGTATATTAAATAAAACCCTTAGACGGCTCTTCAACTATCATCGTTGATCACACCCACCAATAATTTTGGTGAGTTGGTAAAATCAGATGGATTCAAGAAAAATAATTTTTTATTTATCAAACTGGATTGTTGGAAATGTTTTGTACAAAATTTGGCCTTTTTTGGTGTTTGTAATCATATTTTTTGTCATTTTCACTTTCATATACACACATTTCCTTTAAATAATTATAAACAATAGACATAAGCATTATATTAAACTCCAAAGTTCGTTAAAAACATGTTTTCCTAGAATTTAAAATTATCATCGTATATATACGTAATCACTCAGTACATTCTCCATTTTAGACTACAGTTAGGTACAAATAAAAAATGTTAAAAGTATATTAAATAAAACCCCTAGGGTAGTGTTTATGCAGACGGCTCTTCAACTATCACCCCCACCAATAATTTTGGTGAGTTGGCAAAATCAGATGAATTCAAGAAAAATAATTTTTTATTTATCAAACTGGATTGTTGGAAATGTTTTTTACAAAATTTGGCCTTTTTTGGTGTTTGTAATCATATTTTTTGTCATTTTCATTTTCATATACACACATTTCCTTTAAATAATCATAAACAATAGACATAAGCATTATATTAAACTCCAAAGTTCGTTAAAAACATGTTTTCCTAGAATTTAAAATTATCATTATATATATACGTAATCACTCAGTACATTCTCCATTTTAGACTACAGTTAGGTACAAATAAAAAATGTCAAGAGTATATTAAATAAAACCCTTAGGGTAGTGTTTATGCAGACGGCTCTTCAACTATCACCCCCACCAATAATTTTAGTGAGTTGGCTGGATTGTTGAAAATGGTTTGTACAAAATGGACCTTTTTTGGTCTTTGTAATTATATTTTTCTGGCAGAGGCTCTGTTCGATACAAGTGGTATTTATTATTTTCTATATTAATGTATGGAAAAGTTTATATTTGTCTGGAGGTAATGTTAATTTTTTTACCCCTTTTCTCTGGTCATTAGTTTACTGTTCTGCTAAAACGGGACTCTCAGTTAAGAAATAATTGGGAACCTTATTGTGCCATGTAATAACAATCTCTTTTGTTTGTTATTGCTTGCTACTCAATAAAAATCAAAAAGGATTTTCAACTTTTCTTTCGTAGCTGTATTAAATTTTTTGAATATTAAAAAATATCTATTTTTAATTTTTGAGTGAGCTCAAGATAAATGAGAAATTCTCGACGAGAAATCACGTTATCGCATCGTGTCATTTCTCGTGGCGAGAGAAAATATCTAATTCGTCTCGCCGAGACGATACGAGACGAGAGGCGTGCGGCCTCACTAAGCCTGAAAAATAGGCATAGGCTAGAGTCCGTAAAGTATCTCATTTGATCCATCTCAGAAATTTCCTGAGGATAGATAGGATTTTATCTGTTTTGGGAACACGCGCTTTTAACTATTACCCTAGAGGTTGCGGTTATTGTGGAGTTCTTTGGCATTTTTTTAACGAGAATGTTCTTGCTTGTTTGCAGTTATTGTAGAGTGTTCGACTGTTCGGCGTTTATTTAACGGGAGTTGATTGATCCCAAAGTGAGCATGAGCCTTTTATCTAGAATTATTTTTTTAGAATTTCGGATACCACCTTGCTGTAAAACCTAACTCATTCATATTTATGACATTACTATGATTTAGTTATTATATAGGTGTATAGGTTGGCTAACCCTGTAATCGACGATGTCTTGCTGCTAAATGGTATTTTCTTTTAAAATAACTTGAAGGAACTTTGCAGATCATATAAATATTTTTTTTAATGAAATGCTCTGCGTTTTATTGTATATTTGACTTCTCCATTCCATCAAAAGTTAGGTAAAATATGTTCATAGCTTTTACATAAGTTATAGAGTTTTCGAAATACTTACATTTTTGTGAAAATATCGATTTTTTAATTAAATTTAACGTGAATGCAATGAAGACTAAACTAAACATTAACCCCTTCGTGAATTTAGAAGATCCTGGGAAGTGGCTATAGTTGAAGATATTGTTCGTTCGAAACATATAAATACGATGGTAAACATTAGTTTTCCGAAAGAAAAGAATTGCAGACATTTTTCCATGCAATATTATGTGAAATTAGTTATCTTATTCTGTGCGTATTGATGATGCATTTTGCTATTAATACAAATTATTCTCATCAAATACCGTCATTCTTAGTTACAACTGCATATATGGAATGGCAGCGCTTGTCAACGCACTTAGAGATACAAGAAATCAGTTCTTTACACATTTAAAGTTATAAATCTTTTACGAGAACCAAAAAACCCTAATCTAAAACACGATTACATAAAATATTACGAGTACTGAAATACACGAAAGCATAGTTACCGCTGAGATCATCCTGTCAACCTATCCCGGAATTTACTCAGGTAGTTTTAGGACCCCAGACCCAATGTGAGCATTTTTTTTTTGCTTTGGAAGCAACTCGGAACCTTTGCTCAAGGTTGTGTGAGTTGAATGTCATATTTTGTATTTTTACTTCCCTCATAAAAGGAAAGTATTATAAAGGTGCAAAATTCACCCTCTAGGATTTTTACAGATCTTCACCTTTTAGGTACTCTAAATGCCAAAAAACATATTTTCTCAATCCGGCGGTCTGTCTCTCAGTTCGCGGCATAGCTCAAAAACTACTTACTTACCCGATTGGCTTCAAATTTTGGTCAAAAATTAAGGGGTAAATTTGGCTGACCTGGTAATATTTGAATAAGAATCCAATATACCCAAATAAAATGGTGGTCTAGCGAATTGGTAAAACAAGTTATTACTAAAAAACGAATTATTCAATTTGCCTCAAATTTTGCATAAAAATCAAGTGTTACATAGGAATTAACTGGTAACATTTTGGTACGAATTCATGATGGCGGCCAAATATAATATTTGAAAAAACTGTTTATTGGGCTGATTTCAAATTTTGTGTAAGAATTAAGCGTAATATAGGGTTAAACTACTAAATATATAGTACTAGTACTACGAATTCAAGATGGCGGAAGAAAATGGCGGCCAAATAATATGTTTAAAAAATCAGCGTAAAAACACATTCTTATTCAAACGATTTCAAATAAATAGGTACAATTTTGTTACGAATCCAATATGATGGAACAATATGGCGCCCAATAAAAATGTTAAAAGACAGGATATATATATATATATATATATATATATATATATATATATATATATATATATATATATGTGTGTGTGTGTGTGTGTGTTACTAAATGACTATGTGCGGACCTAAATTGGGTCACACTTCACTATTCCTAATAAAAGGAAATATACCGATTTTTTATCTTTCTCATCATAATCGTTATTATAGTCATATGAATTAAAGTTGTACTGTTTTGTTGATATGTTTCATATATTTTTAAAATACGAGAAAAAATGGATGAATTGAATTATATTTGACTAGTTCATAATCAATAAACATTAACATTGCGATTGGGAACTTAAATTGCAATTTTTAGTTTTACGGTTAATTTGTTAGATCGTTACGTTTATTTTCAGATTTTCAACGACCTTGAAAATATTGTCGATAAATTAGCTACAGACAGTCAGCGAGGTTCATATAGTGTTAAGAAAACGAATGGAACTAATAGTCTTCCAAGGCCAGCAAATATCATTCTTAAAGAATCTCCAGAACTAATTATTAACAATTTATCAGCATCAAGAGGTAAGAGTGCATTTTTATTTTGTTGCAAACTATGTTCTCTGCAATTACAATATAAATATATGTATATATGTATTATATAACTCTATTACGTTTTTAAGAAGATTAATATTTTATAATAGGTACATAAAATCGCATTTTGGGATAATTGAACTAATATGAGGTAATGTATGTACTATTAAATTTTAGTTTTTGAATATTTAAAAATCAAGACAAACTGCTATATCAATTAGCAACATTACACTATCTTGATACAAATTGTTTTCCTTGCGATTCTGATTGCGATAATTTCAAATCCAAGTAAAAATCATGAGATAGAAATCGAGTAGTCGTTTTAATGCTTTATACTTTTGTAGGAAAGATTTGTAGAGATAAAAATAATAATTTCGCTTTTCGAAAGATTAGCCATGTGCAAGTTTAACCCAGGTTCAGCACATTCTGTATAATATTTAGGTTATATCGGAAATGTATAGGTATAGGCAAAGACAGAGAGTACTTCGAATAGACGATCCCTCGAATTATTAAAATTACTAAATAAATTAATCCCTAAATGGATCCCAACTTTGTATTGTATTCCGTATAGTTGGCATCCATCAACATAAATTCTTCATTAACTTCTTGTCTCTAACAATTTTTATACTCTATGGCATAAAGGAAGTATTTATTAGATGAGATACTGCATTATGTACACAGTGTTTCATTACAAGCGATCTCTGTATACATTTTTATTGATCTTTTAGACAGATAATAGGTATCATGGAGTGTGTCCGATAGAACAAATCTATAAATATGTTTCTATGACTGCATCTCTGTTAGATATAATAATTAAATAAAAACATGAAACTTCTTTAAATCGTCCAACTTAGCATCTAATAAAATTAATATTTATGTAAATACAGTAACATTGAAGATTATTAAAATAATAAAGATAATCTTAAATCTGACTGAATCAGAGCTGTAGTTAATATTAGTACTATCATTTAGGTATCGCAGGATCCGATAATAATTCAATAACCCTATTATCAAGTGAAATATTATGGCTATACTTTGAAAAACTACTTGACTTAGATAGGCTGGATATCAGTGGATCAGAGGAAACTAATAAACAATTAAATAAATTCCTCATTGTTTTTTCTCGAGAAGACTTTTTTGCATTAAATTCCCTATATTTTTTAAATCTTTATTCCTGGGTTACAAAGCTTTCTCTGAAAATACACCAATTGGAAATGCTACTGCTTTAATAATATCACCACCATGAATAAGGATTTTATGAATGCTGGACGGTATATAGTACCACGAATAGCATTTGACGTATATCTATTACTAAACTCATTTCTCACGTGGACTTATTTGTTTACGATTTTATACTATTTCTTTCTCAGTTTTATCTCTGATTTGCCACTTCTGAATTGAGATACGGTATGCTATGTGGAGTAAAGCCTCTAGATATCTTATCCAAGCTTGCAGAGTCGAGACCACAAACTTGAAATATTCTGTATTTGGAGTACGCTTCCAAACGTCATTTAAATTTTTCATGTTCTTGGGAGGTACCCCATAAATACCACATGCTTGATTAGATGATTGAGTTATTCAAACATTTTTCCGTCTGTCATAGTTAAACAAAAACAACAATTGAAATTTCTCTATTAGATCATAATTTTTTTCGGTACAATATTTTTTGTTTCATTTTTCTATCTCTTTTAGACAGTTCATTAGATTCCTTTTCAAAAATAATTTTTATCGGCCTGCAATATCTAGTCGATGAAGGACGAGGATTATTCCATAAAATCCTGTTGCTTGTTGTTTGGAGCTGAAGAGGGACAATACATACTGCAAATAAATAGGAATTCTGCCAGAATTTCCATTTTCTTTCATAAATTTCTGTTTATTAGTTGAATGACTTGCGGATCCATCACAGCCCCGTTTATAAAATAATGTAACACGTTCTTGTATTTCTGTTCTAATAGTTTTTGTTAAACTGACACTAGTCTTGTAGCTGTGTGATTAACCTACGCCCATAGTTTAACTTCAGCTTATATCTCCGATAGTGTCAAATCCTGTTCATTGGGGTAACAATATTTTTTCGCTGTTTTTAACAAGTTGTAAGAAGGTTAAATATCAGCATTCCGTAATTTCACACCACAATGCATGTGAATTATGTATTAACTTTTTTGTTTCGGTTGCATTAAGGGAACGGTCAGACATAGACTGAACAATTTTAGCAACATCTGATTGAAATCCATATTTTCGTAGGCAAATGACAACTCTTCAGTAGAATAGTTCTCAAGCAAAGATGATGCTTTTTGCCGTTTTGATTGGACACCAACTTCTGAAAAATGTTTCTGTGATCTACCGATATTTGCTGGAACCAATTTTGCACCACATGGGATAGGAAGAACATCTATTTCTTCAGCAAGCCATTGATGATAGCGCGCAATAAACACTTTTAAAGTGCAATTGCAGTTATGCCACTTTTCGTTCACTTTGCTTGTGAAAAATTTCACTACTTGATATTATCTGTATATGAGTGCTCATCAGAATTTTCTATATAAAATTTTTTGACAAGATACTGAAAATGTTTCGTTTTGACGTCTTTTTCGTGGCTCCAAACATTAAAAAGTTCTCTCTTTCGCAGAGACATGGTACCTAAAACCAGTTGGCAGTTAAAATTTAATTAAAAAGAATCTCGAAGGACTATTTAATTAGGAAATAATTAAATCAGCTCGAATCCTGTCGAATCTGAGTTTTTGGTTACTACAGTTTTGAACAGAAAATTAAAAATCGCGCAGCAGAAATTTTAATACAATACGCCTTATAAGTATTTTACAGAAAACAATGTCATTACAACAAATAAGTTTATCATATAGTGCAGATTATATATTTAAAATAATGTCATCTTACTTGAAATATAAAACAGCGAACCTTAATATCACTACGACACTTTTAGTTGAGAATAGTGAAAAAGACTGATGACACCAAAAATTCGATACCCAATTTGATGTTCTAATTTTGTGACAGGTATGGACGCTGACGTTGAATTAATACATACTGATGTTATCGTTCTAACTTAGCAACGAAGCATCAATTAAATCAAAGCG
This sequence comes from Kuschelorhynchus macadamiae, assembly GCA_030620095.1. NCBI lineage: Eukaryota > Metazoa > Arthropoda > Insecta > Coleoptera > Curculionidae > Kuschelorhynchus > Kuschelorhynchus macadamiae. The sequence goes on from JAUTXW010002990.1 coordinate 4,145,046, forward strand.
ATCTGAGTGTTAATTTTCGTAATTATTATTCTATGGATATGAAAAATACTCCACTGTGCTACGAACTGTGTCCAATTGGCTGAGTAACTGCGGTTATAAATAAGCGTCATTTTTGCATTGAATTTCTAATCAAGTAGACGCTTCTGGCAATGCCAAACCACGTCTTGTTGCTTGCTTTCTAATTAAACTGTAATACGAGCAGTTATTATTGTTATTAATTTATTTGTATCTGATGGACTGTCTATTCGAAGTATATAATCGATCTTTGGTATAGGTTTTTTTAAATATATTCTTAATTACTCTTCAAATCACTGCTGTAGGTGTGTTATGAAAATATGGGAAACGTCCTTGCACATTTCTTTTTTTGCATGGTATTACTTAATTTTCCTGGATCCTTATCCATATATGTTTTAAATGTCTAATATTCTTCCCATTGAGGTGTGATCTCTATTGGACAGATTTAAGCCATATTGTATTAATTATTGTTTTTTTTTATTTCAAGTCAATTTTCAGTATTTCTTTTTGTGCAATAATTATTTCGAATTTAGTAAAAATAGCATCATTTTGAAAAAAATTGTATAATCATTTTTGTTAATATCTAAAAACCGGTATTACTAATATTTGACCAGAAATACCCAGAGCTTTTAAATATAACTAACATTAGATTATATAGGTTAATTAATTAAAAGTACAATGAAAGTAACAAAAAAAAAGATACGTGTGATTTATCTGTTATCTTGTTTTTTGTCGCATCCAAAATCTGGACAATATATTTTCATTGTTCCAGAACTTCATCCCATTATCTGACTTTTATTTTCGAATCGAGTTTTATTTTCCTGCTGTAAACACTAGTGGCAGCCTGGCGCATTAAAAATAAACCGACTAGGGAAGCCACTACAATAAACCAGCTCGCAGGTTATAGTTTTCAGTTAAATAAAAATATTTTTGGACAAAGGGGATGTGGAATTAATTGCATTCAACCAAAAATTAAAATTTATTGCTGCAATGTTTGTGATTTTCATAAGGAAAACACTAAACCGAGTATACTAGCTTTTAAATTTTTCTTATCATTAAAGTTGCTTTTTGTGATAGTTTTTTTAGTTGCGAATCACTAACATCTAAAATGTGTTACAGCTAACGATGATGATACCGCAAATTCTATATTACAAAAGGACACAACTCCCACAAAAGCTAATAATCCTTTGCAAAACAATGATATCAGTGAATCTATACCTATTACGCCTACTAACTCATCATCAGAATCCATTAGCCCTACACCTGCCAGCCCGAGCTCTAAAGACAATACTAACAATAATCCAAGCCCAAGCAATAATGCCGTGTGTGAGCCCAGTGTTGTTGCCTCTGAAACTAACAAATCAACGTCCGAATCTGTAAAAGAAAACAACAAAAGACTGGAAGAGTTATACGATATACCAGTAGGTAAGTAAAATATTGCAATTCTTTATAATTTACATACGTGAAACAATTTGGCTCTGTTAAAAAAATATCTAGCTCACTAACTGGAGGGTAACCAACCTCAAAAAAAAATAAGCAAGCAGGCTAATTTTTTTGTAGAGGTTAGTTTTTTGAGAGCTGTTTCGAACTAGCCAAAATATACATTTCTAGAAAGACTTTCCTCAAAGTGCACATTTCTAGACCGCTCAAAACTGCAAAAATAATTTTTTTTTGTCAATATCTGTCCAAATATTATAGATATAGCAATTATGTAAGTATAAAAAATGAAGGTGGGGATCCTGAACAAAAAGGTCCTTATGATTTTTTCGTTAATATGCTAGTTTTTAAGATAAATCGATCGATAACTATAGTTAATGTTCTCTCACTGACATGTAAAAATTGTGAACTGTCGGGGAACCAAATTTACAACAACTTCAACAAATTACATTTTGATGTTTAAAAAATTAATTTAAATGTGACTACGATCAACAATATTTGATAATTAGTTTCAACCTGTAAACTTTTTTAAATGATACAAATTTTTTGCCTAATATTTTTACGATTTTTCAGATTTTCAGATTTTGCATTCAAAACGTCGTTTTGTTTGTGGAAAAATAATCATAAGGAACTTTTGTTCATCTTGTTTTTTAGTACAGCGTTGTCTGGTTTTATGTTAAACTGTACCATAGAGACATATTTATCAAAAAACTTGAAATACAAAAGTTTATAGATTTTATCGGAATCGTTAGAACTTACAAAAAAAAACAAGCAGAATATGAGTTAACAAATCATCAAAATATCAATTTTTTAATTTTAAATGAAATACCCGGTTTAATATTGTTTCAATACATGGATCTCTTCTTGCTGATGATTATAAATATACCAGGTTTGATACCTTTATTTTTAAAGATACCCAAAGAATTTGAGAAAAACCCTGTTGTAAGAGGCAATGTGTAAGAGAGAGATGGAGAACGACTACATAGTGGAGTCAATAGGAATATATGGCCTCTTATGGCAGAGTTTTTCTTACATTTCTCGGGTATCTTTAAAGATAAAATTATCAATATTTACAAACAGCAAGAAGAGACCCATTTGACAGACATATTTTATACAGGCTGTTGCATTTAAAATGGCGAAGTTGATGCTCATTGGTTAACTTTCCGATCGGTTTTTGTTTGTTTTTTTTTTTTTTGTAAATCCTAATTCCGATAAAAACCCATAAACTTTTGTATTTAAGGTTTATATAATAACTCATATAATAAAGTCCCTAGGGTACCGTTTAAAATATAACTAGACACCCTGTACTTTCCCGGATTCCTCGAAAATCTCTTGATGAAGAACCACAAATCAAAACTTTTGAAATTATGATACGGCTTTACATTTAGTGTCATTAGAAAGCTTAAATGGTTTATTTTTAAATGAGTTTTTCTTTTTTTAGAAGTGTTGCAGTTTTTGAGAATTTTAATTACCTCTTACGACTGCAAAAATCTTTTTTCTTTAAATTACTTATTTCTTTTTCTGATGTTATTTTTTCCGGGTGTTTTGTATGTGACATCAAATACGAATTCACTATCTTTCCATTTATTATATTGGTCATCGTCTTTTGTGTACGTGGAGAAAATAAATCAACTACAAAATGTAGTGAAAAAGGATGACGCGGAGATTGTTTCAGCAGCTGCTGTATCGTGCACGTGCTATGCCGTGTATGTTCATTTTGCAGGTAAAAACTAATGTCACATGTACAAATTGTATATTTTAGTTTCGTTAGTCTTTGTTTTGTTTAGTAGATTGAGAATATTACATTTAAGTTTATTTTCGTTATATTTGATATCTAAATGTTTAAAAACCGGCTGTTTCATAATAAAACGTTCCTATATTACAATGTTATATTATTTTTTCCCTGAAAAGTAGACCTGTGAGTTTAAAAGTTATATATTTTGAATTTTTTGCTGTTCGAATTCAACTCTGTAAGTCGGTATTCAATTTTCCGTTGAAAAACAGGTGTGTCAGAGGTTATTCCACACTTAGGGGCGAATTTGGACAGTAAATCGACAAAAAAATATTCAAAAATAATGAGAAAAAACCCACGGAAAAAAACATCAATTAATAACTAAAGGATATGAGTACTTTTTTTCAAAATTTTTGTGATAAAATTACTCACATTATTAGAAAAAAACCTCAAAAATGTTTTTGATGTCCAGAGACAATGAAACTTATAAAAGCTCTACATTTTTCTAGTCATTGCGGTACCTAGAGATGATCCTCATTTAAATACTATTATTAGTATCTTAGTGGATCTTATAATATTTTGAAATTATGTCTTTTACGATTAAGATGGATAAGATAATCCTCCCAATTTTCTTTCCTTTTTATTTCCATTATAGACGCTGAAGCATGTGCCTTCCTTTGGATATCGTAAGGCGTTAATGCATTATAAAAAAACCCATTATTATTATCGTTTATTATTTACAATGCCTTATTTATTTTTATAATAAATAAAGCAGATCCATTTTGATTTCCAGGAGCCAGTACTGAACACCTTCCGCCAGGTGTGCTGTACCGAGTAAAGGCTACGTACAAATACACAAGGGAAGATGTTGATGAATTATCTTTCGAAGTGGGAGAGATAATTTCTGTAATTGAATATGATGACCCCGATGAACAAGTGAGTTTAATTTTTCTCGTAGTTCATTTAAATAATAACCCTAGAGCCGTTCTGTTGACCATTTTGGGTTGGGGCTTGCCTTTTCAAAATACGTACAAGAGTTTATAAAAAACAAGTTGGGTTCGTGGAAGATATGCACCAGTATCTAAAGCACCAATAAACCTCCGCAATTGCCAATTTTTTTTTGTAAACCAGTAGATTAACCTTTATCTTAATTACAATAGGTGATTTTTTTCCGACAGAAGAAAAGGTGTATGTGCTTAATTCATATCCTATTTAAGTTGAGTTTTGTGTGCGTAATGAAAGTTAAAATGGCAAATAATGTCGAAAATGCCCGCTTTCTCGTTATTTCCAACTAAAAGGCAAATCTTCCAATAAAAAATAACAGTTCTTGTCAGTAGATCAGGGAACGTTATGTTTAAACCTTGTATGAACGGGTAAACCCCCGCTCGTACAATGGTTTAAACGAAGTTTAAGAGTGCTTTAGTAAGTCAGTCGGCAGCTCTTACTCTGGGGAAGCTGGTGCTACTCAATAACAAAATCTATCTTTTGATTTAACACTGTGTAATTGTTTTTTCTTAAGAATACACCGATAAAGTACTATTAATAAACTGCTGCTCATTATAAATGGATCACTAGCTTTTTTAGTGTAAACTTGAAGTCAAATAATTATAAAACTAAAAGAGATATCGGCATATACGTACCAGCCAGCATTTAATATAAAACTTCCTTGTGAATCAACTGATATAATTGTTTCTAAATTAATATGTGTATAAGAGAAGCATGTTTTTTCTTCAATATATTTTTTCCAGAGAGTCACTTAAAAGGTTAATAGCAACTTTTGGGTATATCTTCTTTTTTTGAGTTATCCCAATTTTTCAAAAGAAATGTGCAATTTTTCAAAAATTTGTTTTAAGGAATTATTCGTGTTTAGCAGGAGGCAATAATTTTTAATAAAACGTACTCCATTAATTATTCAAATTAATATAGCGTGCATAAGTTTGAAATAAACTCGGTTTCTTCACATGTCACATAATTCTCGAAACCAAAAATGCCTTCAATAAACGCATAAAAGGCAAAGTTCTTTCTTGAAAACTCAAAGTTCTTTCTTGCCAAAATAGGAGTTAATCCTGTTGGTCGTTTACCAAAAAAATTAATTAAAACTTCTGCGAAGGCTCCTTTTCACCCCAAATTTCTGGTGATGAAATCATCTCCACGTTTAAAGCGAAATCTGAGCTTTTTGCAAAGCAATTTGCCGCAGATTCTACTTTAATCCATGCTCTTCACTTTCTCCTTCTATAAGTACCAGCTTTGCCAAACAATATGCACGAAATAACCTTCAAGGGTGAAAAGCCATTAATCAAACTTTTACCAAATCAACGCAGGCGTTCTACAGGGGACAGTATCGGCAGCTACCCTATTTCTCCAGCACACCAATGACCTGACTTGGTTTCTACCAGCAATCCTATTCACAGCTACGCTGACGATAGCACACTTCACTCTAATATACAATTTCCCAAACCTGCCCCCAAGACTGAAATTGATGATAGGCGTAGAGGACCTCATTAAAATCGTAGGATGGGGAGCAAAGAACCTTGTCCAGTTGAACGCTCAGCAATTAAGTCTTGTGCAACCGGGGGAAAATCTCACGAGGAAGCTTGCTTCACTAGAGCTTCGTCGAATTGGGCAATCTGTCTGTGTTTTACAGATACTACGTGGATTCTGTTCGAATGAAATATCCATTATTCCCTCCTTAGCCAAAATTTATAAACACCTTTCTAGAAATGGTGTAAAAATCAGTTTTAAGACCAACGGTACATTAGGGAAAATAATCAAAAATAACAAACTCACTCAAAACAAAAAGACGAAATCAGGAGTTTACATGCCGAAGTGTGGTTCGTGTCCTAAAATGTATATTAGTCAAACCGGCAGATGATTTGAAAAAAAAAGAACATAAAACTCGTTACATAAAAAAACTAATTCACATTACGCAACTCATCTACTAAACAAATCACACACATTTGATGACAATTTTAAAATTCTTCATTCTGAAATAAAATCAAAGAAACTCAATTTTTTATAAAGTATGGAAATTAATAAATTTAAAACATCTGTGCTATTACTAAACGATCAGGTAGATTTGCATACTTCCCCATTGTTAAACTTTTATTACTTTTATTAATTGTATATTCCCATATTTTTATTGTTTTTTTTTTGAAAGATATATAAATACCTCATTGTAAAAGAAACTTAAACTGTAAATTTCATCGGAAAAAGTCAATGTGTCAAAAAAAATTGTTATGGTTTAATGTAATAAAGTTACAGGCGGCTTATTCAGTGTATAATGGATTTCGAGTATGGGCTCAATTGAATTTATTATTCAGTTTTTTGTGCCAGGAAATGTCTATAATGATTTTTACTTTTTTTAGGAGGAAGGTTGGCTTATGGGTGTCAAGGAAAACGGAGAAAAGGGAATGTTTCCAGCCAATTTTACTCGACCGCTTTAATAAGGTTAATATTTAAACAAAGAACATAACGTACAAGTTACAGCCATTTGATTTTGATCTATACGATTACCAACGTAAAGTTAACCCCATAACTTTCGGCTATTTTTTATTCGGTAGAGGAAGATTTTTTTAAGGAAATAAAAGCCTAAAGCTTTATGGCATATATTGTACTAATTTGGTAGTAACGTTTTAATTTTACATAAATGTACTAATACCCGTTTTTAATTTGCGTAGGTCAAGTGTTAATTTGTTGACTTCTAGTTAAGTTGTAATTGAATCTTTAAATCCAAGTAATACTTCTTTTCATTTTGGATTTTGTAGATATAATGCTCGTTATTTAAAAGTAGAAGATATACAAATTTTAATACTGGTGTTTTTATATGTTGGTTAGAGAGGTTTATGTAGTGGTAGCTTAATTTTGCTATTAACTTTAACTTAACTATTTTCAATATTATACTATTTTTGTCTCTTTATATGTAACTTTATTATATGTGCCAAAATGTTGTATAAAAATGTTTAATTATAGCAACTGATATTTTTGCAAAGATGCGGACCAATCAAAACAAAAATAGCAATAAGATCATAACACCAAACTGTTTCGTTGTTTTGTATTGATAATTCGAATTGTAGTTTATGTATTATTTACTTGTTATTGGAGCAAATCAGTGGCGGCTTTTCAACAAAAAATAAATAAATAAAAAAATGTATGTGTTCTGATGATATTAAACACGTGATATGCGATTCAAATTTATTTCTTTTTTGGTTAATATATCACGTATATATATATATATATATATATATATATATATATATATATATATATATATATATATATATATATTTACGTGACCATTTGTCTGCATTATTTTATTTTTATAATTCAATTTTTAACCCTTTTAAAACGCCTCTGACGTCACCGATTTATAAATAGACTACACTTAAACATGTTAAATTCTACTCGAATATTATAGGTTATAACCTCCAGGTGATTGTAATCCATGCTGTAAAAACATGGCACAATACATCACTCAAAGAGTTTATAATATTTATTCAAGTTAAATGCCAGAAATTTGTAAACGGAGATCAGTTCACTTAGTAGGTTATCAATTTAAAACGTTATATCACATCATTATTTTTATACCTAAAATAAGATCAATTAAATTTAAAGAGTTTTTTACTAGTAAATGAGGAATTAAGTGTCAAAAGGACAAAGCTAGTTTCAGCGTCAATGGGGTGATTAATAATTAATTAAAGAAATTACTTTTTTTACGAGTGTCTAATAATCTATCCTTAAAGACATGTTAAAACAAATTATTAAAAAATATACAATATCCGTATTTCCCATTACTTACAATTACACATGTAATATTAGAGGTGATTGTAAATTAATGTAACCGAAACATGTTCTTATTTTACTCTATCAATTAAAAAAGTAATATTCAATTGGACTAGTAGATTTACAATTTTCCCGGGAACACAACAGTTTAGTTTGTCCCACACACTCTTAACTTCCTAAATAAACCTCCCTTAGGAATTAAAAAATTAAATCGACTCTGCCTTTTTTCTCACAATAAAGAATAAAAAGGAATAAACGAAAATATAGACAATAAGTGTGATAACTTCCTGGCAAAATTCCAATTATAACTGGAATGTTTTTCAATTTTACTGGTTGACTAAACTAGCAAGAGTAAAAGTCCATTATTTAGCATTTTAGTATATTTTTCATGACTATTTGAACACTGAATAACGTTTTATGTTTTCTGAAACGACGAATATGATTATGCTAATACAGAAAAAAATTAAAAATTACCAGGAATTTACCGGTAAATTTGCGGTCAAGTTGGTGCGGTAAAGTAAAATATTACTTGAAGTGGTAAATTACCCAACTCTATGTAATATTAAGAATTCGAGAGAGATCCCGATAAAATTCGTGGGCAACTAAGGTATATTTTTAAAATTACAACTGAAAACTATAAAATAAATAATGGCACCCCCTCAATACAGCTTTTTTGCATGCTTTGTAAATATTTTTAGTAGCATTTATATAAATATATATTTCAGCTCTTAAATCTTTCAAAGGATAGACAGAAAATGAACTTCTAATGATAATCCTATAATAACTAATCTAGCACATTAATGAAAAATTATAATCTCTTTGTTAACCTTACGTCGTGGTTGCCTTTTGTACCCGCCCGGGACCTTAAAGACACAATTAATATAAAGGACTAACCCAAATTCAAGAACCGATTGATATTCATATTATTATGAAATAAAAACCAGCCAGCATCAACTCCGCAGTCACAATCGTGACCAGCCTTAAATTATCTTAAGGATGAGTAAATATCCATATTCAGGTCTTTTGGAGTGTAGTGTTTAGTCTTTTTTTTTGCGAGGTAACCATATCAGAATATTTACTTGTGGTTACCACTAACCACGTTTTATTGTTCATCTTCGTCAACTATGACGTCATTAATGACGTTTGACATATCATACTATCTAACTAGCTTCCATAGATGGTTACTTGGTAACTATCCTTATTTAATTGTAACTAAAAGATGGCGAAAGAAAATAACTGAGAATGTCGAATGTCAGTAATGTTACATTTCATCCTCATCTTTACTAATTTGTAGACTTCCTGTTCTTTTTTAAATTAATTTTATAAAATAAAGGTTATGGGGGGAATTAATTTATCTTATGTTATGTTTATCATGATAATAAACTAAAGGAAGCATAATGCAATGCGTTAACACATATTTAAATCATTAATTTAAATACTGAATACTTTCAGCAGACTAGAAAAATAAATTAAAAAGAGTTTAATATAAAAAAATACTGAAAACATTTAAATTTGTCAGTTGTCAATGGAATGTAACGGCATATCAAAAGTCAAAACATATTATGTCACCATAAACGCAAACGGTTTTTGTAATTCATAAGACACCAATAATAAAATTCTGCTCTTATTTAAAAGACCTAAATTTTAAAGGGACTTAAAAAATGTGGCAAATGGTCGCCTTAGATACAGAATAAGATACTTCCCTTTTGCTTATATAAATGGCAACTTTTTGCTAGGATACTTAAATCATTTATTTGATCTCTATTTTTTCATGTAAAATTTATGGCAAAAATAAATAAAAAGTGGTGACAATCCGTCTGCGCGTAGACGCTTTAATTAAAAAAAATATCCAAAATGGTCAAGTGGTCAAATCGCCTTGAGTTTTAATATATATAGATATTTGTTGATATTCATTACAAAATGTTAGAATTTTTTTTTCGAAAATCACTTATTTAAAATACATTATGATCATTAGTGGTTGGATAGATTGGTAGCGTTGCCATTTTACTACTGGAACATACAGTTTTAAGAAGCAATACTTCTAGGAAATTATAAAAGAATTTATTCGAACCAAACAAAAGAAAAAATATTTAAAATGATTTATTACTTATTTATTATTACATTAAAATTTTTGAATTATCAAAAATAATTTGCTTTTTTTATTACTCTAAAGATTTTAATTTTGGGTTTACTCTAATTATAACTTACTAAATGTGAATATATTTTTTATTTAGAGGATTTCTTTTATCCTACATGGGCATAAGAAGAAAGGCACAAAATAGTACCTTGTCGATCAATATCTAAATCCGTGCCCGATATGATGATTCTAAAGGTTTAGTAAACTGTCTTATTGCTACTAAAAACTATTTTTCCCGGTTCTTGGAAAACAAAGTTAAAATAAAAGAAGGACAACCGACGCCCAATCTGGTTATGGAAAAAATGGACAAGTGGTAAAATTGTGCGCCGTTTCCAAAAACCTTTTTACATCAATTATAAGTGGTTAACAGGTAGTGTTTTTATAAATAAATTATATAGTATAAATTACTTAAGTAAAAAATACAATGCTGTAATCAGGTTCGAATCCTGGATCTTCGACAAGTCTTTAGCACAATAAATATAGAATTTATGGTTTGCTTCGTGATATTTTTTGAAGGAAAATTATATAATGTTAAATAAAAATGTAAGTTGTTCCCTAACAAAGAGAAAGTATTCGGCCCGTAATACAGGGTATCCACAATACAAAGCCAGACTACACCACAGGGTGTAGGGTGTTTTCGTTTTATAATAGTAAAATTTTATTACAATTTAAAATTGATTGGAAAAATTAGAAATATTTATTTGAAAAATGTGTTCACCTGTATAGTTTCAGATCCAGTATCGGTATTTGATCTAAAGTTGTCTGACTTATCGATATCTGAAAACAGTAGTATTTAAGTATTTATTACATTGTTCTGAATTATGTATTTTTTATTAATTTTAATAATTGTTGTTGCCTAGTTTTAGTTGTTGATTAGCTCTACCTGGTTAAAATGTATTTAGTATAAGCCTCGATATATTATATTGTGGCTTTACGGTCCGTTTTCAAAAGAGTTCTTCATCTAAATGAAATTAACGGTTTCATAAATTATTACAGGCAAGTAAATGGGATTATGATTGTGTGTTCTTTAATAATTTGAAAGCAATACAAATATTATCTAATTAATGCTTCATAAGCAACGGCATAAATACTAATATTTTCAATAGACGAACGTGCACTTAGGCAGATTCACACTTTGCTTAAACAGTACTCTTAAACAAAAATTCTCTCTCGATCGCAGTCAACTTTTTTTTAGGTTTTTATGGTTAGGAAAATCTCATACATTTCGGGCTCGATTTCTCAGGGGAGCGTTTATATCCCAAAAGTGTGGTGGTAAAGTTGAACAATTAAACATAGTATACGTTCAAATGAAAGAAAAAAGGTGTAAGGAATTTATGTCAACAGTTCAAAGAATAAATATTTTACCCACACACGCGGATTGATAGACGTTTTTTAACCTATAAAAACCATCTATCCATAAAGCGAGATTATCTGCTTAGGAACCGATTATGCTTGTTTTTCCAAAATGTCAAAGCCGTTAACATCATCATACACGTCATAACTTCTTCCCCTACCTTATCTTTTCTCGTATGATGGGAAAAAAAGCTTAAATCAAGGGAATCTAAGAAAGTTTATGTCGCGGCAAAAAGCTATAAGTTTGTTTTGTTTGTAGGCATCATATAACGTGTAATGGTTATTACTGTTGTGTGTAATTAAAAATTTACTCGTGAGCCGCTACTGAAACGACCTCCTGTGTTTTTGAAATGCTCTGTGTATCATAATTACATTTATAAAAATAATGTTGATTTGAATGAATCTCGGTAGATACGAGCAGGTATTTTTCCCTAGAAATATATTGTCTAGGCAAATAAAATTATAGTGCCATTTTTGTTTTTCACGTTGATGTTATGGAATTGTTGTTTTATATAAATTTTTATATAAATTAGATTATAAGAATTTACAGTACAACTAGCTCAAGAATGGAATAGTAAAATTACTTTTGTTGGTAAAAAGAATTACATGGTGCCTTAATTATGACAGTTGCCTTTAGATTTCTAAAAAAAATTTGAAGAAACAAAACATTTAACATTACTATTCTATTTTCGAGCATTTTTTTCGTAACAAACAAAGATAATAAAATCTTTAACTACATTTTTATTATTCTCTCGTACATTGTTCAAAAGTACCAATAATGTAGTTCTCCAAATTTATATTAATTTTATTGTAATACTGAAAATAACTTCAACGGCAGACTGTATCTTCAGTTAGTCGTAAGATTGACAATTCACTGTTTGACAAAACTTTCCTACATATATTTAATTATTTTTTAATTATCTGCACATAGATGAAAAATTGGGAATTTAAGTCTTTTCAATTTTTGACCACGATAATCTTTGTAGCAGAAAGATTAAAATTATTTAAATATAACCAGTTCAATAAAATTTTACTACTATGAAAATGATATAATATAATTGCATTATTTTATCTATTTCTTATCTTTCTTACGATCATTATTACCCCAAAAAATTCTAAATAAAACCAACATTATATTCAGACATTTCTTATTTTACATGGTCATATTTATTCTAGTTGTACGTTCAGTTAGGTAGTTTTTTTGGGTTTTTTAAAACTTTCGAAATACAGGGTGTCCCACGGAAAAATAACACATTTCGCGACTTAAGAGCTCGAAAACGAAAAATGATATCGAAATGCGGTTTTAACCAATGGCCTTAGATTTGCCCCGAGTTTTTTCTTGTCAATGTTGCCAAATTTTCCCATTTATCCTAGGATCGCGGAGAAATACGTATTTTTTGGGAGTAAATTACTGTTTTATTTTAAATGGGACATCCCATTTTTATAGTCTTAGATAGCCTGACATTTCTTCTTTTCAAAAATATATAGTTTGAGGATATTTATTTTAAGTTCTTAGATTTTAAAATTAACTTTGTAAACTCTTACATAATAATTAACCTTTCTGTTTACATGAAATGTTACTTCGTCTGGCATTATTAATTACGTTTTAGGAAATTGTTTCGTTAAATCTAGAATTGTTTCACATGTGTATTTAGTATCTTTGTTCGTAATTTTGTATGCCTTAGATTTAATAATCTTTAAAAGTCGCCCTACTTTTCGACGTCATCCATAGCTATCCATTCTTCATAGTTATGCGCCACCATAACTATCAAGTGTGCTTCGGAACAAAACTATGTATACGTCGCACTTTGGTCTAAGCAGTGTTTTAAATGGCCAAAAAGGCATATTTTCGAAGTTAGAATAAAAATACCCAACAAGATAATTTTGGCTAGCAAAGGATTGCTTCTTAAATATCCAGCATCATTTCAAACAAATTCAAAGTAGTCAAGGAGATATTCCAATGCAAAGTTGGCTTTGCCTGACAGGTAAAGCAAAAGTTTTCTAACCAGACATATTTTGTGTCAAATGTGAACACGATTATTTCGAGAGTGATTGATTATTTAAAAAGTTTTTGACAATGAGCATTTTAAGTAAAGGTATGTGTATTACTTTAGTTTAAAAAAACGTATTATAAATTGTAACTTTATTATTTATGGATTTTTTTCCAAATAAGGGCAAAAAATATGTAAAAAAATATTTTATTACATTTTAATGAGCGCTATAAAAAAATGTCAAGCAGATTCAAGCAAACCTTTCATGAAATCACTTTCATCATGATATCTATTTTTTTGAACATATAAAAATTTTTGCCCCCACCTGCCCCTCTGGCCCATTTATCTTCTAAAAGCTTTTAGATGCATTTTATTTCAAGTGTATTAGACATAGCCGGTCTAAATTTCTTTTTTATATAAATCTTCAACTATACACAACCGGTTTTTTTTAAAATAAAGACAGTTTTTAGCCTATAACTTAGACTTTTTTGGCCATCGATACCAACAGGTATGGAAGGCTACTGGGACTCGTACTGGGATCGTCAAAAAAAAGTTTTTATATTTTTACTTAAAATGAGATATTTGGGTTATAAAAGACCTAACTACAACATTTTTTCATGTTGTCTGTCTAGCTATCCGTCTTTCTGTCTGGAACACGATAACTCAAAAAGCGCTAAACCGATTTTAACCAAATATTATTTATGATTTTGTTTATTTTCAAATCCTGTTTTTTTTTAGATGGATATCGATTTCCAAACAAAGAACTTTTCAATAATTGGGTGTCTGAAAAAAATCACAATTTAAAAATTACTGCCTTGACTAAGTTTATTCTGGAAAAAATGCAACCATTTGAAGATAAAAAACGTTTATTATAAGAATTTTAAACAAGATTTTCGCAATTTAAGCACACATATATCTACAAAATGGCAAAGAGTTGGAAGAGATCAAAACAAATTTAAAAAAAAGTTTAGTTCATGGTTGACCAACTACACTTATTTTAAAAAACTACCCAAAACAAGCGGTAATTTACTTATCGAGACCTTAAGAGGTCGTCCAAGCTTAAACTTCAATGAAAAGTCTTTGAGATCTCAACGCAGAGACGCTCTAAATTTATCCAGACAACACGATCATAATTCAAACTTAATGATAAACGCTGCCACTATTGCTGCTAAACAAAGGGGAAAACGAGATCTTAGTTTACTTTTAAAAGAAGCTGCTGAGGATCCTTCAAAACCAACAGAAATAATAAATTCGTTGTCATTAAAAAAACCAGTTTCGTACAGTCCCCAAGAGGCTCTGGCATTTATTTTAGACAACGGTTTTACAAAACAGCAGTACTTAAATATACGAATGGGCAACAAAGAACGCAATTCCGATATATTTCCGGCATACGAAAAAATATTAAAAAGTAAAGAAGAATGCAGACCACTCACTATTAATGTAACAGAAACTACAGCTTCAGTTTCGCTTAAAGATTTGCTGAGCCATACCATTAGCCGAATTGTTTTACTTCAGCAGGATGTACTTTTTAATTTATTTACCAGTACCTCACAAAACTGCATAACCACTACCATGATTCTAAGTTACGGCTTTGACGGCAGCTCCAGCCAATCCCTTTACAAGCAAAACTTTGCCAACTTTTGTGGAAATGATTCCAGCATTTTTGCAACGACCTTAATACCTCTTAGGTTAATTAGCAATGACAATATCGTGATATGGAATAACCCTACACCACAGTCCGTTCGGTTCTGCAGACCTATCAAAATTGAGTTTGTCAAAGAAACTAAAGACCATGTTTTAAAAGAAAAACAGAATTTAGATGTGCAAATTCAAAATCTAGACATGTTTGTCTTTAACGTTCAAAATTTTGTATTGAAAGTAAAGTGTCATTTATGTATGACTCTTATTGACGGAAAGAAAGCTACATTAACAAATACAAAGTCACACACTGCCCTATTTGTGGGGCAACACCGGCTGATTTCCTTAAAATTTCTGATTTTAAATCAGTTAAATTTTTGTTTATTTCAGCCCTTAGTTTTAAAAGTTTGGCAACGAGGAGAAACTAACAAGCAACTTGTAGCTCAAAAAAGGCATTAGTTCAAAAAAAGTTTTATATATTAATATATGCATTTTTAAGTAATTTTTTATTTCGAACGATTTTGATTGCTATGGCATGTCAGCTTCCAATTGATGGTAATAAATTTAAAACACTAAAATTATATTATTTTGCCCGCCACAATACACAAGGTCCTTGTCCACGGAAAACAAATTTTAGATAATTGCTTGCTGCCATTAGGAACTTGGGAGAAGAAGCTGAATCCAAGATAGGTTGCATCACGCAAGAAAAACTGACAGAATTAGTAATTTAAAAGATGTTTTCTGTAGGGCGACACATCAGATCCTATATTATCAAATATTAGTGTACATAGTAGAAAATCAAAATTAAAATCAAAAAAATTACCTTTAGGATTCATTGAACTATTAAAACCTGTTGAAACATAAACCTTGAAAATTGACTTAAACTTGGAAGATTTTGAAGATTTGTTATATTTGGAAGAGTTAAATACTCGATTTTTAAAATATTTAATCAAATTGAAGACCTATATTAATATAAGTAAAACACATTTTTAGCTGAAAATAAGTTTGTTGTCAAAAGCATCTGTCAGATTTGTAATTTCTTCGATTTTTAAAATATTTAATCAAATTGAAGAAGCATTTTTAGCAATCACATATGCAGAAACGAAATCAATAACATTATCCAAACGCAGATTTCGTACAGTACAAAAAAAATCCCCATCCAGAAAGTCGATTTTGTTATGGGTGCAACGGTTTTGAGATACAGGCTCTTTGGATAGAATCAAGCGACGTGATAATCGAGCAGACGTGCTACTGAACGAAGTCTTAATTGTAAAAGAAATTTTAAGTAATAATAATTATAAAACATCTATTCGTGAAATAGCCAAGCACATTGATGATGCCGAAAAGTAAAGTTGAGCGACTTTTAAGATAATTAAATTTAAGGAATGTAAAATTCAAACAGCATTATTCAAACATTGGGAGAAATTCATTGGATCGAGTTTTTCCAAACAAGTGAATAGGCAGGGGAGGTCCTATACCGTGGGCTCCACATTCCCCAGATCTAACGATCCCAGATTTTTTTCTGTGGGGCTATGTGAAGGAAGCGTGCTATAATCCTCTACCACGAAATTTGGAAGAACTTCAAATTAACATAAGAAATGTTATAGGATTAATTCCACAAGAAATGTTTCAAAACTCTTATGGAAATTTTCTCTATAAATTGACTAAGTGTGTGGAAGTTAATGGAGGGCACATACAACCATTGTTATAGTTTTTATTTATCTTCACGAAAATAAAACTTTTTACCTTTTGTTACTTTACTAAACTGTATTTGTAGCAATAAAAATATTTTGAAATTAAGTTCAAAGCAAGAATTTACAAAGTTAATTTTAAAATCTAAGAACTTAAAGTAGATATCCCCAAACTATGAATTTTTGAAAAGAAGAGGTGTCAGGCTATCCAAGACCATACAAATATATAGGGTGTCCCATTTAAAATAAAACAATAATTTAGTCCCAAAAAATGATAAATAAAAAAGATAAATGGGAAAATTTGGCAACATTGACAGGAAAAAACTCGGGGCAAATTTAAGCCATTCGTTGAAAACTGCATTTCGATATCATTTTTCGTTTTCGAGCTATTAAGTCGCGAAATGTGTTACTTTTCCGTGGAACACCCTGTATAATTATATACAGGGTGATTAATAAAAAATGGGCAATTTCTAAACTGGAGATACTAGACACCAAAATATTATGATTGAGCTCAACATGCCTTATACCAATGTCGCTGGTTTCGGAGATACAGGGTGTTCGAAGTTTAAATTTTATTCTAAAATTTCCCATTAATTGAGAAAGTTTTCGTAATATAAATGTCAAAACTGGTAGGTTTAGGTTTTTGGCATGGACAATAGGAATTTGAAACTTATTACGACTTTGCTCATACAGGGCGCCAGTTTTACCGTATTATTTAGATGAACCAAAATATATTTTTATATCTTTTGAGTTATAGTTAAAACATGATGAAAATCTGAAAGAACGTCCAATTTTTAATAGAAAAGGTATTTTGCCACTGTCATTCCTGAGTGTTTTACCGCCCAGTGCAAAAGAGGAAATTGCCGCTCTTATACATTTTTTATTAAAATAGTAAATCACGTTTTTTCCAATGCTAGCTTTTTGTCTTACACACCTATGGAAAAAAACTTTGCCTAATAATAACCTTATTCAATAATTTAAAAATGAAAATCGTACCTAAAAACAACTAAAAATACAAACATTCAAAAACCTGACATGCACAACAAAATTAAATAAACACTTAAACAAGGTTATGGTTTCCAAACAACAAAAAGATAAAATAATTATAGAACGTTTTTGGAATCGCTGAGAATAAAACTCGGAAAATTCCATTGAATGCTCACTTAATCCAACGCCTTATACCTCTCGGTCACTTGTCGTGTTAAAATTTTAAAAGGCATTAACCTTAGTTCTATTTAAAATTTCTTTTAATTGAATAAAAATCAAAAATTGGTTTAAAATTAAAAACGTCATTTACGGACATAAGAATCGGTCTTTCTTTGAGTTTAGTTACCTCTAATTTTTTCCAACAAATCCAATTTCCGTCCCTGCGGTGACATTTTCAGAAAGAGAAAAAATTTGATGTGTTGAAAATAAATGACTAATAGCATTTAACAAAAAAGTTCCAGTTCGATTCTCAGTGATTCCCAAATTTGTACATATGTAATTATTGGGTCATAATGTATGTTACATCTGATGATGGCTTCTTATGGGGCGAAACACTTGAAGTCAGTCTTTTGCTATATTACACTAGTTGACTGAGGCTAGTCCATTGTTTTCCTTTCCCAGAATTTACATATCTAATAAACTGGGTTTGAAGAACAGAAGAAATGAAAAAATCAAAGTATTAAATAAGTATGAACCATACATTGCAGAACCTAAAATGAACTTCTTCGAGTTTTTTGGATGTAATATCATTATTTCACGACATATCAAAGTTTTTACAAATATCTTGTTATACTGATATTATTAAAAGATTTGCGAAGTTGGTATTAAACCCCTACTTTGTTCCGCTCCATGCTAGTGCACGTGTTGCACCCACGTCAGGAACCGCATTGATTGGCTATTTTTTCTTTAGCTGCTCTCTATCTTTCGCTATTTTTGTTTCTAAGGAGGCCTGTGTCGGTGTATGTCAAACTTAATATATTGTTGTTTTCTTCTAAGTAGGCTTATGTCAGCATTTGTCAAATTTACGTGCGTGTTTTTTTACTTGTGCAAACGTTTTAGCTACTGATCACTAAATGCCATGACATAATCATTGTTCTAACAGTGAGATGCGTGATATGATTGTGTTTTTGCAAAAGTAAATTTTAGTGGACTTGCTGCGTCTTACAATTATATTAAAATCGAAGGCAACCTAATCATAAACTTTTCATAAATCTTTACAACCGTTTGGGCAAAACAGGATCATTTCACCTGAAACAATGGTGCTCCAAGAACTATCACTGTCGATGAAGATGAAATTTTAATTCGTGTTTCGGAAAATCCAGGTTTGATTACTCGTCGGTTAAGTGCGGGGACGGAGGTAAGTCAGTCGTCCATTCGGAGAATTTTGAGAAAAGACAAACATCATCCATATACTCAGGCTCAGCAGTTATTGCCTCAAGATTTACTAGCTCGCCTACAGTTTGTTCAATTTTTACAAATTATGTAAACCGAAAACCCAAATTTCCTTAATAAGATTCTTTTTACCGATGAGGCGACATTTACTAGGCGAGGAGTTTTAATTGGAAAAACAATCATTTGTGGAATTCCGAGAATCCACATGCTGTAAATGAAAGGCGTTTCTAGCATGAGTTTAAAGTGAACATTTGCTGAGGTGTAATTTCTGGTTTTTTTCATTGGTACTTTTAAATTGCCAGCCAACCGAACTGGGCCTTGTTATTTAAACTTCCTTCAGTAGCATTTAAATGAACTCCTAAAAGATAAACCACTCGTCTTAAGGGAAAATATGTGGTTTATGCTTGACGGGGCGCCACTACATTATGCGTTGCCAGTGCGCCAATTATTACTTGAGCAGTTTCCTCATCGGTGAATTGGCCGTGGAAGTGAATTTGTTTGGCTACCAAGGAGTCCAGACTTTAAGCCTCTGGACTTCTTAATATGGTCAAATTCTTTGCAGGAGTTGCGACAGAAAATACAAGGAGCCGCGAATACCCTTAAAAATAATATAGAAGTTTTGTTTTACATTCAAAGATATTTAATAAAGGATATTGTAAAATGTATTGAGGAAGATGGTGGACAGTTGCAACATTTGCTTTGAAGTTTTTTATTATTACTGTTATCAAAATTGTTATTGTTAAATATTGGTTTTTTATTACTACTCTAAATTTTCATCTATTGAGTACAAAAATCAATAAGTCAAAAACCGATAGAGTTAGACGACCTAAACAAGAGTACCTTTTCTATGAAAAATTGAACGTTCTGTCAGATTTTCATCATGTTTTAACCATAACTCAGCAGATAAAAAAATATTTTTGGTTTACCTGATTAATAGAGTGAAACTAGCGCCGAAGAAGCAACGTTCATGCCAAAAAACCTAAAACTACCAATGTTGACATCTATACTACGAAAACTTTCTCAATTAATGAGAAATTTCAGAATAAAATTTAAACATGGAATGCCCGGTATCTCCGAAACCAGCGACATTGGTATGAGGCATGTTGAGCTCAATCATAATATTTCGGAGTCTAGTATCTTCAGTTTAGAGATTGCCCATTCTTTATGAATCACCCTGCATATTTAATATTTTATTGTTGGGAATTATTTTATTAGTATCTTGACAAGAAAAATAATATTTAAACATGTTTTACTGGTTACAGAATATTTAAATAGACCAATCAGTCACCAGCTCTGCTATATAGCAATGTTAAGCGTTTTTGGAAATATATTTTTTATTGACACTTTTCTAAGCATTTTTAAACAATAAATGACACGACCGAAAGAATATTTGAAAAAGTTAATAAAAAACAAACAGCTTCTATGTTCTTGGCATTCAAGTATTTTCTTTTGATAACAAAACAACTAATCGGGTGATATTTCAAAAGATGGCTGCTAGAAAATTTCATTCGGAAATTCATATCAAAACTATTACATTTACAATGTATTTCTGTCATTTTCAAATAATCAACAGTAAAATTTCATATTATATGGTGTGTTAAAAAATGTAATTAACAAATTTATGTTTTTTTGCATCTATCGAACAAACTATTGTTAATAAGTGGAAATATACAATGTGTTCGAAATTGGAAACCCTATATTGCGATCTCGCTTATTATAAAAGATAGAAGAATTGTTAAATAGGGAAAGTTTCAGACAATTTTGATAGAAACCTAGTAACATCTTCGGAAGGGTTCTGGCTATTATGGTTCTTGAGATATGTAGAAAAAAAATATTGCGTTTGTAAAATTGCGCCCCCAAATTTTTCTAATCTATAAACACATTTTCAAAGCAACTTTTTGTGCGAGATTTTATGGTGCTGTCAGATTCTGAATTTGACGTTTCGTAAACTAGTCCTCCGCCCCCATCAACTTATGTTTTTTAAATACAAACCGGGATTTTTATTTTTTAGAAATATTTGACTTCCCAAAACTAACTAACAATGTATCATACTTGATGTTTGAATACCAGATTTAAGAGATAATGTGCTAGAGAGAGGCACAATACTAAAATTTGTCGTTAATAATGGGCCTTCGTTTACGAAACGTCAGATTCAAAGTCGGACAACATCACAACATTTAGCATAAACAGTTGCTTTGAAAATGTGTTTACAAATTTTGGAGAATAAAGTTACAGCATAATTTTAAAAACGTATTTTATTTTTTTTCTAAATATCTCAAAAACCATAATAGCTAGAGGCCGTACGCAGATGCTATTGGGTCTGTAACAAAATTGTCTGACAGTCGAATTTTGGACACATTGTATGGTATTCAGAGTGAGTAAAAAGTAGATAAACGTTTGAAATCGAATTTTTTTACTAATGCATATATGTGTTCAAAAAATTGAACTAAAAATATTATTTAATTTTTTGTTTTTATAAGAAAACAATGATATATTTTTGGTTCATTAGTGCAGTTTATGATCGCATTATAAATACAGCTCTAAATATACCTTAATGAAATTGATTCTGATTTTGTGCAAGGTTTTTGAAATATTTTTCAAATAATACAAAATAAAATAAAATTTTTGATTTTAATAGTTTTTTTTTCAGCAGAATATAATATTTCTTCGTTATTTATTATTCAAAATTTGTATGTTACTAGGCATCCATAAAGCTTAGTTTAAATCTTGCTTAGAATTATTATACTAATGACATGTGTACTTACTTCTGTTATTGGAAATGTAAAGTCGTGATTTAAATGTTTTATTTACAATTTTAATTTAAACTTTAAATTATTCTTTAAGTTTTAGATTTAGTAATAATGTATATGTAAATAACTAAATATAAAAATACTGTTTTATATTGTTATTCAATAAAATGGTTATATTATTAAATACTCGTTAATAAAATATATGTGCTGAATTACATTTATTCGTGTTATGTTTGTCAATATTTAATTGTTTTTTTACTTGCATGCATTTGTTTTTTATACTTTGTTCAGTATGAATAGTTTTGTTATTACTAGTCATTCAAGTGTTTGCTCAAACAAATTGTCAAATCCTGTAATTGAATCAAACTTAAATTAGATTTTGGAGATATGAGATTCTAAATTAAAGACTAAAAGAGTTCTAATATATTTAATATTTATTTTAAATAAAAAAATAAACTATTTAAATTCGTTTTATTTGTAGAATAATTTGAAGGCATAATAATATTTTATTCACAACGTTTCGACTAGTATAGTGTATCTAGTCCTTATCAAGCGTAAAATAAAAGCTAATCTTAGGACAATACCCTTATACCCTGGGTGAGTGAACCGATTGGTGAAGTTTCGCGCCCTAGGAAGAGTCGCCAAATATTAGGTATTTCAATAATCGGCTCGCTGAAAATTTTGTTACATTCGGTAAGTAACGTAAAATGGGCTACTTGTATAATTTTTGCTATTTTTTATATACTTGCGACACATTACATCTTTTAAAAATAAACAATAAAATATTTTAAACATGCCAAATTAATAAAACAAGTATATTGGGATCTGTTGACTGAAATACAGGCATTGAAATGCGATTTCTTATAGTGGCGGTAGTATCTGTCGCATCGACAGTACTTTTTTCCGTTACAAAGCATGTTTTTTTCCGCTTCGTCTGATTGTTTTAAGCAGTTTTTGGTGGTCAACTATTCGGAGGACAGGATCATCTGTGGTGCCGGCTATCATTAGCTCATCACGAGCGTCACCTCCAACGAGGTCTAGACTCTTGGAGCCGAATTTCGGTTGCTCTCGGGTACCCTGCATCTTTGGTTCCTGCTAGACCTTCAGATACGGCTACACCCTTATCTCCATTCATCGTTTTCTTGTTCTTTTTCATCTTTGCTCCTCTAGCTCTCTGTCGCTGTATTCTTTGATAATATCCATGTTTGACTCTGATGATGATCACTCAGATGTCGAAACATCGTATTTATGATCTCTCTGTATTGGAATTGGGTTAGGTAAGTATAACTTTTTTGTGCTCCCCTATTGATTCCCACAAAAATTTCCGTTAGCACTTGGCTAGAGCTCTTACAATCTCTCTTTTTCCGAGTAGTTGCTAATATGTCGATCTTGACCTTTTACCCCGGTTTCCCTATTTGTGACACACCTTTTCAGGAGTGTGTGTCAATAACCGGAATCTGACCCTTTAACCTGCTTTCCTTAATTGTGCTACCGCGAAAACCAGCACCACGGGCGGACACCTTCTTTGTAGGTGTCGCATGTCGGTCGAGAACTCACACTAATATTTCACTTATGGAAAAGCCAACTGCCTGTTTACCAACTAAAGTGTGGCAGATCCTTTTCAATGAACAGCCATTCATCTGAAGGTGGCTTCTTGTCTGGACGCAAGGATAGGATATTCAACAGAAGTCTTACCTCACCAACTTAAGAAAAAATCTAAAGGCAGTGGGAACTCCAAGTCACTCCAAAAAGTTTATCCCGAATACTCCTCCCGTAAATTAGCGCACCTGACCCTACTTTATCGAGTAGGTTTTCTTTTAAAATGCCCCAGGTCTACTACCATTGAGCACTAGATAGTAGACCTAGGTGCCCCAGGTCTACTATCTAGAGGACTTCGTTTGGTTTTAATACCGCGCCTAACGACACACTATCAGGTAGGTTTTCGTCTTGATTACCCCCAGGACTTGATACCTGGACTTCTTCACCTTGGTGTTACTTATCCGATGACTAGCTAACGACTGAATAACTTCGCATTAACCTCTTTCCTTTTATAGTGAGGGGTGATTCGGCAACAGGTTGTGAAGAATATAATCACGTGATTTTAAGGCGGGAATAGAATAATGAACAACCCACGTTTCTACAGTATCCTTTAAATACTGTACGTTTTTTACGTATTTTAGTGCATTTTAAAGTTTTCTTGAAAATAGTTCCTATTCGGTCTTGGCCCAAGATATTTATTTAGTTTGCTGCAAGTTATGAGACAATATGTAAATTTTCTAAAAAAAGCACAAAAACATTATTTTAAAAAATATCTTTCAAAACGACAACCATTGATAAGCAAAATACATTAGTGCATCATTTAATTTGATTTTCGATTGGTTCGCAATGTAAACAAAACTACAGTGCACTAAGTTATACCGACATTATTTAATACTTTTTCATTTTCAAGACGTTTTGAAAGCTCATTACGACGTTGAATCATATTTTACCTATTTTAAAATAATATAATTATACTCCAACAATCGATTTGGTCGACTGATGTCAATTACGACACTACTTCTTTGAATTTTTTTTCCTCCAGTGCTGCTCTTTGTCTATAATTTTGAAACAAAAGTTATAACCACACTACACCACAACTTGTTACGTTCTGGACGCGCGTTTCGCTAACCAAGTTAGCACCAGCAGATGATATAAATTAAAGTAACTAATTTATGTACAAAATTATCATTATATCACTTTTAACTATATTTTTAATCCGATTCATTTCATTGTTAAAATATTCATTACTTTATGGAAAATTGACTAAATGAGTCGGATGTTATATACCTATCAGTATTAATAAATTTTCTACAAATATCAAATTCTAATTAATCGTTATTTCTAATAACTGGTGTCGAGAAAAGGTAATTGCCCATTGTTCTCCTTTTCCTACGTAAAATTCATGGAAGGATATTTATTGACAAACAAAAATTTATTTAACTTTAAATTAATTGAAGCAAATATTTAATATAATTACATACGGCGCACTGATGAGTCCCGATAGGATGAAAGTATTTGTACAATTGCTATGTGTCTATAAAAACTTAAGGTAAATGATATAATTTCTTATGCTTGCTTAAATAATATTGTTTATATTATGTATCGAAACATTCCGTAGACAGACTAGTCTACATGTTGAGGTATGTAATTATATTAAATATTTGCTTCAATTAATTTAAAGTTAAATATTTTTATTCAGTTGCGAAAAAGCCAAAAAAGATTTTTGTTTGTCAATCTATACGCAACAAATAATCTGAACACATTTAAAAAGGATATTTATTGTTTAATGTTTCTAAGAAAGTGTCCAAATTTTCTGTTTTAGTATCAAAAATAGCAAATATATCGTCTACGTATCTATGGGAAAAACTCGAGTTCTTTTTTGAATTCGGTTTCTAATCTACCCGTAAACAAATTTGCAATGAACGGAGATAAGCAATTGCCCATCGCAGTTCCCTCAAGTTGTTTATAATATTTATTGTTGAACTGAAAAAAAAATTGATTCATACATAATTTTGTGAGAAGCAAATATTCATCAATAATTTCTTTCTCTAAATTATTGTGTTCAAGTAGTTCCTTTAGGTACTCTAAAGCTAATGGTAAGGGTACACTAGGAAACAATGAGCGTGCATCAAAAGATATTAAAATTTCACCTTCTTTTAAGTGAATATTCTTAATTTTATCTAAGAATTCTAACGAGTTAGTAACCTCAAAGCCTCAATTGCTTACTTGACAACGGTGCAGTCAGGTGCAACTAAGTGTGACTACATTTACCGATAAATAGTCTCGGTTAGGATAAGTTACTTTAGTTTATATCATGTACTGATGATGCTAACTTGGTTAGCGAAACGCGCGTCCTGAACGTATCAAGTTGTGGTGTAGTGAGGTTAGAACTCTTGTATTGATCTATGTTCCAGTCTTAAGGTCTATAATTTTGGTCCTGGACGACTATATTCTATGGTCTTCAGATCAAGCATGCTTGACAATACTCGATCACGATAAATCTTTCTTTTGTGTGTGTTTTCGGTGTTCATGCATTCTATATCAAAAGATCGCTTTGTTTCACCTATATAGGATTTACCGCAATCACAAGGGATTTAATAAATACAGCCCTTTGATCACTAATTGTGTTTGGTATGGATTAAGTCAACAAGCTCCTTAGTCGAATTCCTCTTAGATATGGAATTATCATAAGAGTGCTTGTTGACTGGTTTCCAATTGGGCGCCCATTGTTCTTTTTTTCTTAAATCTGAAAGACAGCAAGAAAATGAAAAAAAACGCAAATTAATATTACTTTTTAAAGATCTTTATGAAGGGGAAATAAGGAAATTCGACCGAATAAAATTAAAAACAAACTATAAATTAATTTTATTTCTCACTTATTACAAGAGATTCTCTGTGGTCCAACTCGGATAAAGCACTTTCGATGTAGGAGTTGAAACCTGCTGACAGAAAAATTTTGCTGAAAGAAAAGTTATGCCGAAATACTACTGTCAGACGTCGGATTGGAAAATTATGTCTTCTAAAGAGAGTAAACTAAATATTAACTGAATTTTAATATGAATTTGTCTCTCAGTGACAATATGCCAAAATGTATGAGGATATATTCAATGATCAAGGATTGCTGCATTGTGTTTGGTTTGGATTAAGTCAAAAAGCTCCTTAGTGAAATTCGTCTTACATGGAATTATTATAAGCTTGTTGACTAGTTTCCAGTTGGGTGTGCATTGTTCATCTCAGGTTTTCCTTTTTTTTTTAATTTGAAAGACAAATAAAAAAACGCAAATTAATATTATTTTCCAAAGATCTTTAAGAATGGGTGAAAAAAGGAATTGGACTGAATAAAATGAAATACTATAAAACTATAAATTAATTTTATTTCGCACTTATTACAAGACATTCTCTGTAGTCCGAATCGGATAAAGCACTCTGGATGTAGAAACCTGCTGACAGAAAAAAATTCCAATTGTAATAAACTATATGCGTTATCTATGCTATCAACTTTAATATTTTAAATGGAACACCCCGTATATCGATTAAAAAAAACTTAAAAAAAGCTACATGAGTAATAAAAAACCAAGAAAAAAGGCCATCCATAGACAAGGTCTTCAAACGTTGTCCATTAACTTCATTGCACATATGAATTCTGTTATGAAACTCTTGTAAAATGTTTTCCATCTGCCTTGGAGTTATTTCTTCTATCCCCCTTGTAATTCGATTAATAAGGTCCGCACGTTTCTACAATGGTATTTTGTAGACCTTTTGTTTAATGTAGCCCCAGTATGAAAAATCTAACGGGGTGAGGTCAGGCTATCTCGCCGACCATCTGACTGGCCCATGTGTACCTATCCAATTGTCGCCGAATTTTTCTCTCAGGTAGTTAGTCACTACTCTGGAATTGTGTGCAGGTGCCCCATCTTGCTGAAAATATACTTGATTGTAATAGACAATGGGTAAATTGACCATAAAATCCTCTATTATATTTTGGAGGAATTGCATCCAGGGGCTCATAAAAAAAATGGGACCTATTTTTCGAGTTCCTAGTACTCCAAACCAGACGTTAACACCAAATCTTTCTTGGAATGCCCCTTCCCTTACCAAGTGCGGATTTTCGGTAGCCCAGTACGTAGTGTTATTGCGGTTAAACATTCCCATATTGGTAAATCGGAATTAATCTGAAAAAAGAATTACTGTCCGGAAATTGGGCTGTCTTTGTTGCATATCAAAATACCAGTTGCAAAATTCCAGTCTTCTCTGATAATTCGCTTCATATAAGTGGTAATGGATTTGGTATTTGAATGATTTAAAGCCATGCTTACGTAAAATTTTTCGTGCACTTTCGCAGCCAATTCCATTTCACTACAAGCCAGTGTATTAATTTCCGCCTCCTCCTTAACTATCCAATTCTCGCCTGCCGGATTCGCTTCCAATTTTAAATACTTTTCCAACCAAGGAAAGTATGACTGATGGATACCGGCGATTCGGAAATCGCTGTACGTATAATGCTCTGGCTTCCTTACGATTTTTTTTAGTTTCTCCGTATAACATTATCATATCAATTTGTTCCTCACGAGTAAAATACATTTTCAATAATTAAAATTTAGAAGAAAATCTTGAAAAACGTAGTACTTATAATTACCGTTTAACTCTCAAAGCGAACCATCTGCATATTATAAGAATTACTTATGTATTGTTTCAAAGCCGCCTTAGATGAGAAATTTAATATTTGTCATTTATCAGCCTAGGCGTTAAAAAGGTAATTGCACAGTTCAATTGGAAATATCTCGAAAAGTACTTGATATAGGTATAGGGTATGATACACAAAAGTATTTAAAATTGTTTGAAGATTTAGATGTTGAGTAGGTTTATAGGTCGTCCTATTAAAATACAACGAGAAAATATCGTTTGAAAGTGATTTTTCACCACGTTTCCGGGTAGACCGGGAGTATCCTAATTGCCACATTAGATGCAATGAGTTGCATAACAAACACTATTTACAGTATTAAATTGGAACTATCTTCAGTTGTTTTTCCAAAAAACGGAATTATTCATTGAACTTTTTAAAGTTTCATTGGCCATTTTGTCGAAAAATATCAGGAATTGACATAGGGTATGATACATGTTTTATGTTTAGAATTTAGAGTAGAATTTAAAAATTTAATCAATATACAGGGTGTTCCATTTAAAATATTAAAGCTGATAGCAATTCCGGTTAAACGGGAAACGGCAGTCGATTGTTTATACAGCGGAAATCTTCCTCATAAGTAACCATATATGACCGTAAAATGTCATTTTAATAGTACTTATCTTAAAAAAGTTACAACCTTGTTAGTAATTTCGTGGTCACCCGTTACAAGTACCGTTAAAATTAGTGCGTGAACGATTAATTCCTTCTATGAATAAAAAAAGACTTAAAGATTGTTTTATGTTGATAAGTTAACATGCATATGAAAGAAAAGGTTTGAAAAGTTAATAAAAAAGAGTAGTAAGTAGAGTTTTGCAGATTATTACTACAGGGCTGTAGGTTTTATTTCAAAAAGGAGGGCTGTAGGTTTTATTTCAAAAAGGAAGGCGCTGAGTACATGAGTGCTACTAAGCTACATACTTATTATTACCTACCTGTGAATCACGCTAAATTAAACTCTTTTAATGCCGATTGCATTATGGTGTCTTTCACAGCACAAAATACCAGTTTAATATTTTCTGTATCTGTTTCGTGTAACAAAAATCATCCATCAAGAGCGCATGAAAAATAATAAATTAATTAGTATATTAATAGCTTATCTTAGAGTAACTTATCTACGGTCTATGAAAACCTCAATAAGCAATTAAGGCTAGCCCAAATTAACTATCATTTGTGTTTGTATTAATTTCTAATTCTTTGCAACAATGTTTCGGCAGAAGTAGTTTTCTTAAAAAATGACGAATAAAACAAAGACGTATTAAGCATTTTGGTGAACACAATTTAAATATTTACGTTTTGCATCATACGATATAGTTGTTACTTATTCAAACAAACCAATGCGGTAAAATGTAATCAATGATGGATCTCAGGATGACGTCAAGGGGGTTAAACTCAAAATTTAAGTGTTTTGAAGGGGGACCTTCCATAGATCCGCCAGTGAACGGAATTATTAAAAAAGTGCTCTATCGGATTTTGTTTATTTGGCCCTTAAAAAAAGTATTCTTAAAGTAGAGTTTCTTGGGTATTTGGTTCTTGAATGGTAGGTATTTAAGACAACATATAAGTGTAGAAACTCTAATATTAACAGACGTTTCGATCAGAATCTAGTCTTCATCAGTGCTATCAAATATTTAATGAGTGACACCTCATTAGCATTGATGAAGACTAGATTCTGGTCGAAACGTCTGTTAATATAGCAGTCTCTACACTTATATGTTGTCTTAAATACCTACCATATATATATATATATATATATATATATATATATATATATATATATATATATATAATATATAGATATTAGATATATATATTATTTATTTATTTATGTTACAAAATTTTATATTTTTAATATAAACTTTAAAAAGATACTTTTTATTGACTTCTTTCCCTGTTTCGTCACAATCCTCTCTCTCTCTCGTTTTCTCTGGCCTAGGTAGTCTTTATTTTGTAGTTTATAAAAAAATTGAAACACAAGGATTTAGTGAATGTTATTAAAAATACACGTGCTGATGTTACAACACGCTGGCGATAATCTGGGTCTGTCAGATGCTGATGACACGCTTTAGATCATGTTAAAGATACGGACACATTATTGCTGTTAGTCGTCAGAGGCTTTTCTAACACGACTCAGGGCGTGTTACCGATATCTGATAGACACAACTTTTTGTCAGCCTGTGTAATTTTGTAATTTTAGTAAATAATATTCACCCCATCATTCAGTGGCGTAACAAGACAACGTGGAGCCCTGGTGCCAAATCGTAAAACCGGGGCTCCTCCCCTCTCTATAATAAGTACATAAAAATAAAAAAAATGAGGAGATTTCATAGATCGAAGAAAAAATATTGAAACTGGTTTTAACATTCAGAAAAGCTCCAGCAAATCAAATACGTATCACAGATAAATGAAATAAGGTTATATATCAACAATAATATAATTGTCTATTTTTTAGCTGAACCCGATTGGTATTGTGATTAATTTCATTACAACTAAAACGCTAAATACTCATAAAAGAAAATAAATCAGTATCACTGTAATTATACCTATTTTAGTCTAGCAGCCAACACAGAACACAAAAAAAATAGCACCCAAAGCCATGACCACATCTACAACTTTTGGGGCCGTAGGACTACTTGAGATTGCGGACCCCTATCAGCTCTATTCCCTAAAAGCATTGCAGCCAGTGCCGGATTAATTATTTTCGTCTAAACGTATTTAAGGGCCCCAAGGGCGTTGGAAAAAGTGACGACCAAAACAAGAAAGTCCTCTCTGTCATATAGCAGACATTTGTACCCTCCTTTAATATAATAATATATAAAAATTACCTACTTACTGAAAAAATGAAACAAGAAAAACTATATAAACGATTTTTGTTGCAACAAGACGGCAGCGGGCCTCTTTTCGACGGGTCTTAGTCCAGGGCCTAATGGGTAATGTGGCTCTACCCAAAGCAAATAGCAAATAACTTAATATAAACTATCACTAATTATTTTGCGTCTTCGCTCCCTATTCTCCGTAGACATTTTGTTCGATTGACCTTTATCAACGTAAAGCGGTTTTTCTCGCCTAGCGATAAAAATAGCTTAGTTTTGTAAATGTAATTTCCTTCCTTAAATGTGCGCCTTTATAAATCGATAGTTTTTAGTTCTATCGATAGTTCTAATACGATAGCTTTTCTGTAGAGTTTAACCGGGCCGCGGGCCGTCGGGTCCCAAGAGGCTCGGGCCCTGGTCTAACCGCAGCACTCGCACCGTTGAAGTTAGCCAACCACTGCCATCATTGTACGTGCGTACAAGATGGAAGATAAACTTACTGAAGAGAGCGGAAATATAAATTGTAAATTGTTGAATAACCTGCAAAAAAGAGACTACCAGTACCAAGGCCAGACAAAATGACAAAAGTGTTGTGAGGAGCTAGAGAAATAGGTAAATTAAGTATTTATTTAATGTTTAGATTCATCTATTCTGTCGGCCAAATTGAAGTTACAGCTTTTCAATTCTTAAATGTATCGCATTTTAATTAATGATATTTGATTTTTTTGCGCCTGGCGTAAAAATGTGTAGATATCAAACTAAATTTATGCCACGGTAGTTGACCATAAATCATGGAAATCATATTTAATGTCGTAAGTTAAAAAATGGAATAACTAAGAATTATTATAGTGCAAATCGTGTCATATCAAAAATATTTATATATGTGTTGCATTACGTTATAAAAAATACAAAAAATGATTATTAACCTGTAGCTGTTGTAAAATGAGAGTAGCATTGCCGTTCTGGATCGGGGTTTTCTCGTAGGTAAACTTTCAATATGTATTCTCTGGCAGCAATGTGATCCTGCCTCGGTCCTTGAACATTTATAATAAAATTATGTAATTTAGATACGTCAGATCATGAATTTCAAATGTTACTAAATATGTAGACTTGAATAAGGTGGCGGCTCGTGGGTAGAAAAATAGGGGAAGTGTCAGTTAGAGAAAAGTAGGACAGACAAGGTCTAAAATAGGCACGGCATCCAAAACATGTTTTGCAAATATCCACTGCTACACAGCCACTTAAATTCAGAAAACCAAGAGTTTTTGAAATGAATATTGTAGGATTTACCAGAATTTTTAACGTCTTTGTCAGCACACTTGTTTGTCGACCCGTAATTAAAAGGCCCTTTTTGTCATCTTCTTTCCAATGGGAAAATGGAGTTTCTAACAAACTACAAACAATGTCACTAACCGGCGCAAACGAATTCATTTTCAACCACACACAAGCGCCACTCCTCCAAAGAATAAAATAAAAGGCCACCGATAAAATACTGAATAAAGCGGGATCGCCGCGATCTACTTTACGTAAAATACGAACGGAAGCGTCAAACTGCGGCTCTTCCCTAGAGGCGCGGTCTTCATACATGCGATACTCTCGTTGTCATAGCAACGCATTATTTTCAGCCATTGTTTTTGTTTCGCGCTGGAAGATTTTCCATTGTGTGGATCGACACAAACGAGTTTCCTGCCGGTGCGGTGGGCGCACATACGGTTAATACGCACAAGTACATCATTTCGTTTTGTGTTTGCCTCTAGGTTTCTGACGAGCGGCCAGCGGCAATACTACGAATGCATTAAATTTAACATTGCAATTATTGATCATTTTTAATGAAATGAATTAGATTTAATATTGAAAATAGTGCTTGTATATTTCAAAGGGTTTCCGCGTCTACCAAAAAGTGGCAATATCTTTGATATTTCAAAGAGACCATTTTTGGATTCATATATGCTTGCCTAATACCCTTATTTATAAACTTTTATAAACTTTCCCATACTTATCCCGAACGGTTTTCGAGTTATTAATTATTTTCCATATTTTTTGTTCAAAACATAGCTCGATTTAAATGTTTATTACTGCGGTATCTGGATTCGTAGAAAGTTGAAATTTTTGGTGTATCTTACCAAGGTCCTGTGCATTAGTTTTGTATAGAAAAGTTTGTTCTGCGTTATACAGGGTCACTTAAAATTCGTGATTTTACTGCTAGATACAAAAATGGTAAGAAGTGCATTTTTTAAATACACCATGTATATCATTAATTAGCTTGAAATGCAATCAAAATCCCTTTTGAATGATCTATCGTATTCCTGTATCTAAATAGTAGGGTTTCGGAAATAAGTTTCTGTAAAAATAGCGATGAAATGTCATGATGAAACATGATATTAGGAAAATTTGATAATTATTAGTACATTATAGTATATTACGTAAAAAAGAGCAAATCCTTCAAGTTTGAAAACGATAGATTTGACACGAATAATGTACACTATTTTTCCAACGACCTCTCAAAATGTTCAGTAAAATTTTTATATTTTGTATATTTCAACACTAGTGTTGAAAAAACTGTCACTCGTTACGTCAGCTGTGACATTGACACGAGATTGTTGTGTTGAAAAGCATTTTTCAACATACATGTTGAAACATTTTTTTCAATACGCGTGTGAAATATCGCACTTTCTAACCCAGTTATCAATGTGTTTTTTATCAATTTTGTAAATGGTCGTAGAAAAATAATAATACGTTTAAAAATAATTAAAATGGAGGAAAATAATTATTCATATGAAGTTTTGATGAAATTCTTTATTCCTCGTGGATAATGTGGAAAATTATAGCAAAAACATACAGAAAGCTCAATTAAATATACCCTGAATTACAATTAATGAACAAGAGGAAGTTTGTATGATTACAAAACGATATCAAACTGAAAGAAAACTAATTTAAGTTCGTCAAATAACATAAAGTTTCTTTACCCGGAACTACTCTCGTTATGAACCTTTCCTTTTATTACGAATAGTGAAATGTGACCCAATTTAGTTCAGTACATAGTCATTTAGTAACATATATACTGTATTTTCAAACATTTTTATTCGGCGCCATTTTGTTCATATTGGATTTTTACTAATATTTTACCTTTGCCACACTTGATTTTTGATAATTTAAAATAAATTCAATAAGTAGTTTTACATTAACACACACCGCCATTTTGTTACGTCATATTGAATTCGTACCAGTTTATCCCTATATTACATTTAAGTTTGTCTGCAAAATTTAAATTGAATTGAATAATAAAATAAAATAAAATTGATTTTTGACCCATAATTATAATTAATGAAATTATTTCGTTATCGTACAAACTTTCTCTTCTTCATTAATTGTAAATAAGATATCTCCATATCACACCTTAGTGCTGGCATAAAACTCGAAATTAATCTAATACGTAGTTTTGACCGTTAATTTTTGATTGAAATTTAAAGTCAATCTAATAAGTAGTTTTTAAGGTATGCCGTAAACTGACAGACAGACAGACAAACCGACGGACTTGATAAAACATATTTTTGGCATCAAAGGAGGAAGATATGTAAACCCTGAGGGTGTTTTTTAAGATTACAAAAATTTTATTTGGCCTCCATTTTGTTCCACTATCTTAAATTAGTACCACACTTTTGCTAATTCATCGCTAAACTACATTTAGTTATAGTACACAATTTGAAATCAGTTCATTAAGTAGTTTTTAGGCTGAATTTTTAATTAGCCTAAAAAAATAGAAGAATTTTATTAAGCTGCCATTTTGTTCTGCCATCTTGAATTCGTACAAAAATTTTACCAGCTTAATACTTAATTAATAATTACTTAACTTTAATAAATAGGATAAGCACTTTTTTAATAATAAATTTTTTATTATTTCACAAGGCCGCCATTTTGTTTTGCCATGTTGGATTTTCACCAAAATGTTACCAAGTCATCCCCACATGACCCTTAATTTTTGACCAAAGTTTGAAGGGTAATCGAGTAAGTAATTTTTTAGTATGCCGCAAATAGACAGACCGACGAAATCGAGAAAACATGTTTTTCGTCATCTAGGGACCCTGAAACGTAAAGATCTGAAAAAATCTCGGAGGGTGATTTTTTCACAATTACAATACTTCCCTTTTATGAGGTTAATAACATATTGTAAAAAATTAGAAGCCTTTTTTAATAAATGTTGAAAATGACGATCGTTGACTTCCAAGAATGCGGATACTCGGAGATTCAGTTGTGGCCCTCCTTCTCTCACTGGAATGTACCTCTTCAATGCAATATGCAATCAATGCAATGTTAGCAGTTATTCTTGTTTGCTCTGTACCGGTGTCTGTATACTTTTTTTTCAAATCACCCCACAAGTAAAAATCAAGTGGAGGGAGATCCGGTGGTTTAGCAGGCCAATTCCACGGTCCCAAACGTCTAAACCAATATTCGGAACAACTCTGTTGTTACTAACCTAGTGCAATGAGAATGGGCCATCCATTTGAAACCAACAGGAACGATAATCTAATGGTAGATATGACAATAACTCAGTTCATAGTAAATGAGCAAATTTATTTTGTCATCTTTCAGGAGACAAAAAACGATAAAACTAAACTTTCCCTGAAATTCGATTTTCTTGACATATGGATTTTGGCCTGCCCAAAAATGCTCATTTCTTCTATTAAAAATGCCCTCCCTGGAAAATTTAGATTTGTCTGTCTAAATTATTTTCTTTCAAAAGTTAGGAACGTCTTGCGTATGGGTTAAAAGTGTTTCACAAAACTTTGGTAATATTCTGGATTCAGGGCTTGACTTTTGTAAACTTGTATGAATATATGTCATGGTTAGCAAGGATCCTTTGAACAGAGGCATGAGTTAAGCCTAAGTCATTTTCTACACTTCTATCTCTTCTTCATTAATTGTAAATCAGGGTACATTTCAATGAACTTTATGCATGTGCTATAACTACGAAACATTATTCATCAAGCATAAACAATTTTATCAAAACTTCATTTGAATTTCATTTCGTTGAAACTGTAAAATATTTTTTTTTTAAATTTTAATGGGCTCACTGGATTGATATTCAAATTTCTCATTAGTATATTATTTAGTTTTGGGCTATTAATTAGAGTGGAGCGTGAAGTCTATTTTTGACCTATAGACACTTTAATATCTAAAAAAACTAAAATTAATATATTTTAAAATCGAGTTGTAAGAAACAGATCTGAACACTCGAATCCTTGTTGATTAAGGAGCGGATACAGTATTTCCTTAAAGGAAGTACTTAAGACCAAGACAAGTACAGATTAGTACTATAACAAAAAAAAGAAAAATAAAATATAATTTTTAAATAAATAATTAGTAACATGTGAGAGCATTATAATAATGCTCGTATTTGTATTTCGTATACTTTAATAACATACCATCAAATTCAGGAAAATAGTCAACGAGATGAGATACCATTATTTTTTCTTCTAAAAGGTCCTTCTTATTTAAAAACAATATGATTGACGAATTCTGAAACCATGGATAAGTTATTATCGTCTTGAATAATGCCTTTGATTCTTCCATTCTGTTCTAAAAACACAAAAAAAAATGAATATGCAAGTTTCATGCTAGAATGAACATAGGGATCGCTTTTCTAGAATGCTCTCAAATAAATAAAAGAAAAGTTTTCTCAGTTATTTTATTTACTAAGCAAAGTATGATATATTAAATTACATCAGAGAGAGAATTATATAACATATGATAACACAATAACAGCCATACAAAATCAAATATCCATAGGATATTTCCAGTGCTTGTTCCTCTATCTTGAATTAGTACCACCGTTTTACTAGTTCATCTTTATACTACAATTAGTTATGGCACACAATTTGAAATCAGATCATTAAGTAGTTTTTTCAGGCTGAATTTTTAAATACTTTATTAAGCCGCAATTTTTGTTCCGACGTCTTAGATTCGTACAAAAATTTTACCGGTTGATTCCTACGTAATACTTGATTTTTGTGCAAAATTTGAAATAAATTGGATAAGCACGTTTTTAGTGATAATTTTTTTAACATTTCACTAGGCCGCCATTTTGTGTTGTATTGAATTTTTACCAAAATGTTACCAGGTCATCCCCCTATAACCCTTAATTTTCGACCAAAATTTGAAGTCAATCGGGTAAGTAGTTTTTAGCTATGCCGCGAACAGATAGACCGACAGACCGAGGGAATTGAGAAAACATGTTTTTCGTTATCTAGAGACCCTGAAATGTGAAGATTTGAAAAAAACTCGGAGGATAATTTTTTCACGATTACAATACTTCCCTTTTCCGATGGAAGTAAAAAGGAGAAGAATAGATGCGATATCTTTGTGTAATTTAAGTTAAGTTAGATTGTTTGTCTTCGCAAATATCATGGGAATAAAGACGTCGCGTTTGTTTTCTTTTTAAATTATTTGTTCACACAAGCTTCCATCGGGAAAAAATAACTTGATGTTAGGGACTTCTTCGAGTTCCTAAAACAATTTTAAGGGATATTTCAAAGTAATTCCCGATGTGTTACATAATACTACGGTTGTTTGCTGTGTACTTGGCGAAATAAACTTTTCCATCAAAATATACCCGAAAATAGTGTTCATTCTGTCACCAAAACTATACCTTCTTTCCCTAAACGCTTTATAGCTAGCGTGACACTACTATTATTGGAATTAGAGGGTATGAAGCTAATTTCCTTTATTTTAAATGAGCAATGATTTTTTGGTAAACCTAGACGATTAGCGGCTTTAAGCGAGATAAAAGAAAACATACTTCCAGAATCTAAAAGACTCCAAAATGTTTGTTGCATATCTTTATTATCTATGACATCAGTAAGTACTGCTAAAATTAATTAGAGCCTTGGGTTCGGGATTTTGAGAACTGTTATTACTCTGACTGGAATCAGAGATGTCTTACGTTATTTGACTGTCATTATTATGCGTATTAGAAACTTCTGATTTGGGCAAATGCATAATTTTTACAAGTTGACAAGTTTGATAAGATCTGAGATCATGTATATTATTCAAGCAATTAAAAAATAAGCGCAAGCCTAATTAAAATGGTTTTGCAGGTTGAGGAAGAGCTTTTATTGGGGAATATATTAAAAGTGGTCTTTTGAGAAAATGTATGCGATTTGTTATTCTTATTAAAACTAGAAGTAAAATTAACCGCCTTATATAGAAGTCAATTTTTTTCCATAAAGTCTGTCACATCTTTTAACATTGGAATTTTTGAAGAACACTGTTCCCAATAAAATTGTGTAGTAAGAGACTTATCCAGTCTTTGAAAGAACATCATGACTACAACAAAGTCTCATTGATCTGTTGAAAGTCGTAATGTCTTAACAGCTGACAAATTTATCATAAGTGGTCATGTAATTGTCAAACGTTAAAGAGAATTCTTATCCAAGATAAAGGCTGCCCTTCTAATAGAAAAATTAAACAACTAAACTGTTCAGTGTTATAGGTAAGCGGACTTGTCTAAAATTATTAATAGACAAAGAACGATTTAAATTAGGGTTTAAAATATTTAAATCACTATCTTTGTTTTCAATCAAATCAAAATTAATTGCTGGAATGGTATAAAAATATAATATATAGAGCCTTCGCGTATCGTTTCTTCAATTTGAAGACTCGTGTCTTCATTGGTTAATAAAAACGAAATAATATTCTGGTGCTCAGGAAACTATTTTCTTAGATCTTCTATTTCCGAAAAGCGAACTTTAAAAATGTTTCTCAATCTGTTTTGCGGTTACGCCAAATTATATAAAGACAATAAATCATTTACAACAAATTTCTAGAGAATTTTAACTTTTTATTTTTGACATTATTAGACATTTTTTTAAATTATATTAACAATATTAATGACACTCTAATGCGACCGGGTTTGTATATCAAATCTTAGTATGACGCGGTTATGATTGTAAAGAATTTCAACAAGTTTTTCGGTATTTGCCAATATCGGGACAGAATCGATTGTATGTTGATTTAAAACGTTAAATAAGTACCAAAGGTAATGCAAATATGCAATTGTTATCAATTTAAACCAGTACTTCACTGAAATTTCTATAAAAATGTGTAATTTTGTTAGGTACTCTATCTAATAACATGAAATCATATAAGATTAAATCGTTAAAATAAGAAAAAGTAACATATGCTGATCCAGGATCGAATTAGCTAAAAAGGGCGATTAACACAAATTAGGGTCAACAATGATAATATTAATGCATGGTTCCCAACATTTGCGCCAAGAAACCATGATTAAATGATTATCATCCGAACGACAATGAGCACTTAACTAATGTCGCTACAGCTGTAATTAACGCCACTGACTACTGCACCAAAATGCAGTTTGCGTATTTAGATGCCTTTAAAAGAGAGGGAAACGCAGAGGACGGCCGGGTGACATCTCGCGTATTAAAAACTGCTGCCTGGCGACGGGTGAGTCTTTTAGTGAATTAAGGAAAGAAAGGATTAATTTAATAAATACGGAACAATGGGGAATAACAATAAAAAAGAAAATAAAAAAATGCAACATTTGCCAACTGAAATGCTTGCTCAGTATTCTAGTTCCTAAGAAGTTTGCCATGCTATCACGACCGGGAGAGTATTAGAACTTATGGGCCAGGAAAATAGTTTCCCTACAGGCCGACAATTTTCTTCTGCTAGACAGAAGAGACCCATTAAGAATTTG
Organism: Kuschelorhynchus macadamiae; assembly: GCA_030620095.1. Taxonomy (NCBI): domain Eukaryota; kingdom Metazoa; phylum Arthropoda; class Insecta; order Coleoptera; family Curculionidae; genus Kuschelorhynchus; species Kuschelorhynchus macadamiae. The sequence goes on from JAUTXW010002990.1 coordinate 4,184,697, forward strand.
AGTCAATGAACGTCTGAACTCAAGAGGAGAAGCCATTATTTGTTGCCTATCTATTAATCGTATGTAATTTTTTATTCTCAGCACCAAAAAGTTACTAACTACGAATTTTACAAACATCTAGTTCAATTTCATACTTTATCTGAAAAGTAAATGTATACCTAAGATTAAAAATTTATACGAAATGTAAGTTTAGAATATAAAAAATATTAGTTCCAAAAAAAAACGATTACCTCGTTGTTAGACTCGAAGAGAATTTGGTCGTATTCACTTAAAGCTACTAAAAAAATTATAGACGTTACGTTTTCAAAACAGTGAATCCATTTTCTTCTTTCGGATCGCTGTCCACCAACATCGACCATCCTAGAAAAGAGATACTAAAACAATAAACATTTTAAATAAAAAATATATCAAATTCTTAATAAGTATATATTTTATCTGCAGTTTTACATGGAGGAAATATAGATCAATAACATTCTACAATAAAGAGAAAGTACTTTAATGAAGTCCCATTTTTGCGTCACCATATGAAGGCCTATGCATTTAAATAAGCAATTCTAGGCCCAAAGGCGACAGGCATTACTAGATCTATAAGCAAAGTCCATTAAATACTAAGAAAAAAATACCTGAAAATTATACTGTCCAAATCAAAAGGGTATTCAAGAATTCCTGTTGTCGGAGCCCTCGCTCTTAAGATGTCCTGTTCGGTAGGTAAATAGTCGTCAGCCCTTATTCGCGCTAGATCTGCTAAATAGCTATAAGTAATCAAAACAATTATTACTAGAATGATGTAATACAGCAAACTTTTTTACAAAAAGTGGTGCATTTCTGACAAACAAATGCGTATATTATCTAAATTTGATATAAAATACGTAATTGAGAAAAATTTTTTTTAACTAAATTGAATTAAATTGTTACTTTAAAAGGTTTTTGTGAATGCAAATTCCCATATAGCAGGTTTGGGGAAATTTAAAAGTGGCGGCCGTTATCACAAGAGGCCGTTTTAGAAAGGTGGTCGAAAACATGGGTGTTTAATGTTTATTTACTGTATTTAATATGATATTATGCCACAAATAATTAAAATAATCCAAGTTATCATGTCGATATTGATATAACATTGTTTATTGCTTATTGTTCAAAATAATCTGGAAAATTTTTTCAGTTTCCAATTCTATAAATGAAGGTTTGCGACAAAGAGGGTTACTATGAGAGATATTGCCATTGTTACATAGTCAAAATCAGTCATCTTATATTGGCCTCAATTTTTATTACCCATGGCAATCCAGTTTCATTCTAATTCAATCCATTCCAGGCATCAATCACTCTTCAGCACAAAAAAAAATCGGTTATTAACTTGATGAGGATTCTCTAACATTGGAAACATCGAAACTGACAGAGGAAATTGCACTGAAGATATTACGCGTTTAATTAAACGGTATAGTAATCCAACTACGCGAAAGGAAAATGATAAGGAGACACCGTTAGCTAGTGTAGTTCTTCCTTACAGATATAGCACTACAGACAAAATAGGACGATTACTTCGGCGGTCCAACGTACGTACAATCTTGTATTGAAGATTGGGCAATACTTGTGATCCCCGAAAGATATTGTACCAATTCAAAAAGAAGGAGTATATAAAATTCCTTGCTCCTATAGAGAAGTGTTTGTGGGAGAAAGAGGATGCTCAATATCAACTAGACTTAAGGAACGTGAACGATGTGCTAAAAAGAAACAAATTGTTCAATCTGCTGTAGCTGAACACCAGTATAACTCTGGCCATATTATAAATGTAAAGGAAACCAAGGTTTTATCATTGGTTCTAGGATTTTATAAACGAAAAACTAGAGAATCTATTTAAATTTTTAAACATACAAAAAAGGCCAATAGAGATACGGGTTACGGTCTACATCACATCTGGAAAATCTTAACACAGGGTCACAGTTCGGCGAGTACAAGTCCGGTATAAAAGCCTGCCTGAACCTTTCCGAGCTCATTCGTGTTCAGATCTTAGTGACTAAATATCCCTGAAGATGCCTCGTGCAATCGAAGGCGAAACGTCGGATAGTAATTCTTATTTAACACGGTCTAATCCCAAGAACCATAATTTCTTAATTAACCAAAGCCGTGAAAGCTTCCATTCTAAGGTAAAATCTAACGACAATAAAAAAAGGAAACCTTAAATATTGGTCTATTACTTTAACACACACCTTCCGTGACTATAGATTTCCATTCTTTTATATTTGAATAGTATAGCATTATTTCCTAACTTAAATTGGGAAATACTTGAGTCGTACTTACTATTTTGCCGAATCTGTTAACTGATATTCTCGACGTCTATCATAACATTCTTGAATACCAGTGTCATTCCACAGATCAGTAATACCATCAGAGTAGGGACTTTCAAAACTGGTAACGGTTTCATAATCGACACTCATAATCAGTTCAGCTTTCTCCTGTAAAAAAATGAAAAGTAGTAAGTGAAATTAGCAATATACGATTTTACACGTTTAATAACTAAATAGTCAAAAACTAATTCAAATAAAAATATAATGACAAATGTATTACCAACCAAAACCAAAACCTCTATAAGTTAATTGAGCTTCGCAATATTTGCTAGTTTTTTAATAATATCACTCGTAACAAAAGTTAACACTTAAATATATTGGTGGATTGAATAATTTAGAAATCCATGAAACTCACAAAATTCAATGATGAAAAATATATTGTTTCTTTGATACAATCCAACGATATATAACAAATTAAACTCCTCTTGCAGCCTATGACATGTTTTTTGTCTCGAAAAGCCTCTAAAAGCACTCAGCTCTGACAAGAGTTTCACCCTTGTCAATCTCATAAATTCAAATAACATTAAGGGGGCACATTACGGAGTTTATCTCTTCAATAACATCACCATACGCATTTTTTAACCTCTTTTCTTCGCTCAAAATTAAGGGGAATCTTCTCCATCAAAGTAAGTCCTAATATAAACTTTTACTACCTATTTACCAACTGAATACTCAAAATCTGTATAATTTCTAAAATACTCGAAGAAATTAGATCTTCTTTAGTCATAAACGATTCTTTTATTAAGTTCAAAATACAGCTTTGCCGTCCTGGCTTCAGTCATGAGGTCTAGAGAATGGGGGTTACAAATATTAGAAAAATGTATACTAATTTCGGACTGGTTGCTCAAAAAATACATCTAATTATTTATTTAATTTTAGTTGGGGTTCGAGATGGGGGGGGGTTAAGGCATTTCTGTTATTTTTTTCTAGACGACGTTATTTCTTTTGGATAAACCCAGTAAATTAATAAATGTTGTATTGGGCAAAGTTTATGGTTGCTCTCACATATATCCACTTTGTTGGGATATGTATGAGGGTAACAACAAAATTTAACAAATAAAACTTTTTATTAATTTTTCAGGTTTGTATAAGGTAACAACGTCGTCTAGAAAATACTCTCAGTAGGAGTTAGTTATATATTTATACATATATTAAGCTCCCTTTACTTTAAGAAACGATACTTTTCCACTTGCTGTCAAAATTATCCAACATTATCACATAATATATTATGTGATAATGTTATTATATTATATATTAATAAAAATAAGACAATCATCTGCAATATCGTGAAAGCCTAGCCTAGATTCGATACAATGTTTCTGAAGAATATTTCCAAACAGTTTACATCCAGTGTTCAAATAATTAAGAAGGGTTTTTATATCGAAAAATGTAATTTGTACATTGTTTTCATTTGCTAATATTTTAGTTTTTTTCCTTCTAGGAGCTTTCCTGTTAAGTTATTTGTATAAATAATTTTAGCTTTTCAATTCAAACGAAAATAAAGAAGTGATGGTCTTACCTTTAAAAGATGAAAATTCAAAACTACAATTTTAATAAACTGTATTATTAGTTTTAGACTTCCAGTACAAAGTACAGTTGGGTTTCCAGAGGTTTGGTGACCTAGGTCGACTCAGTTTTTACCACTATAGGCTGGTTGTGAGGAAACGGAGGACTTAAAAATGTCATTTATAAAAATATATCCTGAATGTTAGGAAGTAACGTACAGCAAAGATATTTAAAAACGTTGATACCTCTATTAGGTTTTTCGCATAATATTCTAGAAAACTTTATTGGTCGATCAAGTTTAACTCACAACCCTTCCTTTTTGTCAAAAAAAAAACTGTATTTTTCTTGATTAGTATTTAATACGTAGATAGTATATAATCGTTTCCAAGGACGGAACATTTTTGTATTCCATAATATTGTACACAACTTTCTTTTTGTTAAAAAAACGTATTAGAAACTGAACCAGAACATCTAAAAGCAAATAAGATAAACTTCCCAACACAAAAAAAACTGAAAGAATTGCAAAATATAGAAATGACTGGTACATTGTAAAATTTATTTGCAAGCAATAAAATTTACAGCATAAAATTAATATAAAATAACGATATAGCTAATAATAATGATATTAATTTACGCAGAAACTCACCTCACTTGCTTTATCACCATATTGTATCTTCAGCATATTCATGGCCCTAATCATACTTTGCATAGCCATAAAGATATTTTGGAAAACCAATTTAATAAAACCACGTTTGTCTTCATCTGAATAACCTGCACCATGAATAATTCGCATCTGTTTAATAAACGTTGATTTACCCGATTCTCCAGTTCCTATAAATAACGTAAAAAAATATTTTTTTACAAATATTTGAAATTTGGTTTAGTCTGAATATAAATTGATGATTTCTTATTTTCTTGTTAGCAATTGTCGACCTAGCGATATGCCCGAATGCTTAAAAATATAATTCTGAAACAACACTGGATTATACAGGCATCCTTAAAGATCTTCACTGCAAGAGACCAAAACACTGAATGAACTCTACGATAAGTGATCAGAGTTTAAGTATTTATACCCTCACCAAAGCGTGATGCACTGTGATGTTTGGTTTCCATACATGCTGTAGCATGTAGCATGTAGTAGTTTTCATTGAAATATTCAGGGTGTTTTATGATTTCAATAGATTCTCTAAAATTTTTTATGCTATCTCGAGACCGATGCAAGAACCTTCGTATCATTTACATTAAACATGTGTCCTGTTGAATGCTGATGTTCAGGGACAGCAGATTAAACAATTTCCTCCGTATTCACTAAAAAGGTTTAAAAGTTAGACCAGGTCTAGTTGCCATGGTCAAAGTTTACGGATTATTTATTCCGTAAACTTTGCCATGGTACTTAAAACTCTTAGTTCGCCAGTTACGTTGTCACCGTCATTTTGTAATTGTGACATTTAGAAAAGTTATTTGTTCAATTGTTAAAAATGTCATCTTAATCCTATAACTGTTAGACTTGGTCTAAATTCAAACCTCTTTATTGAATACGGGTGTTTATGTTTTATCTATACATGTTCCTTAAGTTTAGTAGACGGACCGTCCACTTTTATCTATATACACTTTACCGTCGGAACAAAGAATTTTATAAACCCCATCTGATAGCAAAGGAATTACATCTTTCGGCCACCTCATATTCAGCTATCAAGTAATGCAGTTTTACATTTTATGCAGGCACCATAATATTGCAAGAACTCTACGGAGATTTAACATTCGCACAATAATTAATATACACAAAAAGATGGGGCATTTTCACTTTTAAGTAACATGTGATCTCAATCACCCTTTCGTGCAGCACTTTATATTTTTTATGAAATTGAATGATCGCTGACCGATCAATTTATGTATCCATATTTTTACCTAGCATTTTTTACACAAACCAAATAAACCTTCTGCCAGAATTATACCAGTAACTTCATGATGTTTTGCCCAGTTTAATTCCCCCTAATGGTTAGAATCATATATTTGAGATTGTAATCGAAAAAATATAGTATTTTGCATTAACTTTTTGTTTGAAAATGAATTAAGTTACTTTCTTGATTTTACTATTTATATTTCATTTTCGATAACAGGTTATAGCGGTAATAAAAATACAGCAGAGATTTCATGTCCATATTGAGGTAAAATAATTTTACTAAGATGGATACAAAACAACAAACTTGAGAACTAATCCTTTATTATTTGTCTTATCTACCTTTATTAGAATTTTAAATTGTGCGCAATTGCGTAGATTTAAATCTTACGTATAAGGCTTAATTTTCTGCTATACATCTTTCCCAACTCGACCACTTTTTCCCATCTCAATAAAGCTATTGGAAAATGGTCTTCTTTACATTCTCTTTTGCTTCAGCCCTGGTTTGAAACTGCCACAAAATAAAAACAAAAGATATTTTTGTGCAAACAATATTCCGTTTTAGAGTCTTTACACTTCAAAGGCAACGGATAGCCTGAATCAGATTATCCTCCAGAGCCATGAAAAATGTAACGAATATGTGGATAGAGCAAATTACTAATCCTTGCACAGATGTTTTTTTAGTTTTACATGTTATTTAATATATTTTATCTTAGGATTAATTTTAATTTTTAGTATACTTGGAAGGTACTTCTATTAATATAAATAAATTTTAAAAAAATTAAACATTTTAAAAATGTATCTATTTTAAGTTTTGAGAGGAATAAAATGTCATACTTTCAGCACCCGTTAAATCATACTTCCAATAACAATATCAGAAGAGATAAATTTTTCATCAGAACAATATTTAATGAAAATGATTTTAGCTCATACATTTTTAAAAAATACCAGTAGGTATCTCTAAAAATACGAAAAGGAAAAACTACAATATCTTAAAAAAAATAATTTCAACAATCCAACAACATTCTTTCTACATTTATGAAAAAATGTAAAATGGTTTAACAAACAATATTTGTTTACTCGTATTTTTAGAGGTGAGAGGAAAAGTTTATCCATGTTTCAAAAAAATAATAGATATTCATATTGTGGGCATGTCACAATATAGCAATTTTAAGATATCCTTGTACTTAGAACGCTAGGTGAAATACAAACTATACATTATTAAGCCAAAACTTACCAAGCAAAAGAAGTTTCAGTTCTCGTCTGGCATCTCTTTTATCCCTTTTTAGTTGTTTTTCTATTTCTGCATTTATCCGTTTTTGTTCTTTAGCTTCATCGGACTGAAAACAAGACATAACCTTCCGAATTTCAAAAAATAACTATTTTCAGGTAGTTTGTTTTTCTTAAACAACACAATTTTGGGCCGTTGAGGTTTTAAATGACCTGTTTCGGCACCTAGCCCTTGTACATAACTGAAACTATTGCAGACACGTTTAAAGTATTAGATTAAGACTTAAGCTCGTTATTATAACTAGATTGCGGAAGCCTTATGTATACTTCAGGTAATTATTGTCGCTAACATGCCATACAAACAAAGAACGAGCAGTTCGATCCTTTACAAGTTGCCTTTTCATGGCATTTTTATTATAATTTCATATTATTTATTTTTTTATTGAGACGACTTTTCACAATTTCGACCAGTTATTATAACGCAAGCATTTCATTAGTATAGCTCCCATTTGAAACTGATATTCTCAGATCCCAGTTTAGGCTTATATGACTTTTGACCTTCGATTTTGAAGGTATTGGAATTTTACCCCAGGTTGATAATCTACTACTAATGAGTAAGGGTGTATATGCTTTTATTACCAAACAATATAAATCGGAATTCCGTACCCATGGGCGTATTTAGGGGGGACTCCGGAACCCCCCTCAGTACATTAAGGAAAGGCATAGTATTACGGACACGAAAGTCAAGATCTTTTTTTAGTCAACGACAAAAAAATATAAGCTCGGAATTTTTGTTCCAGTTCATTGTGATACAGACACAATTAATTATTACCCAAAATTTGAAATAAAAAAAATCAAATAGTTTTCAGGCTAAGTTTTTAAATAATTTATTAAACCGCCATTTTGTTTCGCCATCTTGAATTCGTACCAAAATTTTACCGGTTGATTACTACATAATATTTGATTTTTGTGCAAAATTTGAGGTAAATTGGATAAACAGTTTTTAGTAATAATTTTTTTAACATTTCACTAGACCGCCATTTTTTTTCGTCATACTGGATTTTTACCAGAATGTTACCAGATCATCTCCATGTGAAGTCAATCGGGACAACCAGACAGACCGACAGAAAAATATGATTTTATTTATTTATTTATGATCACTACTCTACAGAGATCTCTCTACAGATGGTACTAATCGTTTCCTAAAGGCTACAATAAAGCTAACAGTAGAATCTATCAATAAGCATTCACCCATTTACAATTATTTAAAATCTAAAAAACTAAAACATTGCTTTTAAATGATTTTAGAGAATTATAAAATATGTCATGATTAGAAAAGTTATTGTTGTAATTTTTCTTTAGTCGTCCAATAAAACTTTGAAAACCATAATTAGTTCTGTAAGGTATTTCCTGGAATAAGTCTCTGTTTCTTGTGTTACTCTGGGGGATTCGAAAATTAATGTGAGAACGCAACTCTGCACAATCAGTAATACCACTGACAACTTTGTGGAGAAAAAGACCATGAAGTTCTCCCGATTTTTTTAGGCTGTCCAGTCCAACCAACTGAATCCTAGTGCTATCTGGTATGTCATTATAATAAAATCTATTTTTGAATGATAAAAATTTGGCAAATCTATTTTGATCTGCTTTAAGTCGATTTTCATGACGCAAGTAGGATGAGGACCAGATTACATTGTTTTATTTCAAAATACTTCAGACAAGCGACAATTTTATAGTGTCAATATCATCCATATGGTTGCACGTTCTCGGAAGAAAACCCAGCATTCGGTAGACTTCCAAGATAACATTGATTAAAATTGATGTTCATTAAATGTCACTTCTCGGTCTAAGGTTATACCCAAGTCATTAATCTTTTCAACTTGCTGTATACATTGACCTTCTAAAAAATAATTGTACATTAGCGGTGCCTTTCGACGGTAGAAGTTTACTACGCTACATTTGCCTGCATTGAAATTGAGGCCAGCTCATTTAATTCATACTTAACCATATCACAGTATGCCTTTTAGTTAACAACTCAAAAGAACTTGGGGTCACCCGCATACAAAAAACATTTACACTTTTCAAAAATCTTAACGATCTCCTTGACAAAAATCAAAAATAATATCGATCCTAAGTTAAAACCCTGAGGTACTCCTGATTTAGCAATGATTTGTCTTGATGTTGCACCATTTATCTTAACATACTGCTTCCGATTGGTTAAACAGGACCTGATTAAATTCAGATATGCACCACTCATTCCATAAATACTTAATTTCTCTAGAAGTAAGTTATGACACACACTGTCAAAGGCCTTAGATATGGCAGTGTACACCGCATCAATTTGACATCCATCCTTGATATTCTGGACAATGAAGTTCTGATATAAAGCTAAATTTGTAACTGTTGTCAAATGATGTTTAGATGACTAAAATATTTCATCCGTCAATAACAGCTTCAAACATTTTAGGTAATACCGACAGCCTCTGTAATTCTTGATACCCATTAAGATTGAAAAATTGGGAAAAGAATAGACTCCTTCCAATATGCTGAAAATTGAGCGGTTTTAAAAGATCTTTGAAAAATCAAGCACAGGGGTTTGACAAACGACAATGCACAACTTTTATAAATATAAGAGGCTAACTATGTGGACCTGAGCTCTTGTTTCTGTCAATTGATTCAATCTTTCTCAAAATATCACCTTCTGTTAAGTTGTGAAAAATAAGAACATTATTTATTTCATCAAGATGGTTTTGAAATAATTTGGGATTTGTGTGGTCTGCGTAGCATGATTCAAAGTGCTGGGCAAAGGCTTCTATCATGGATTCCGGGGATTCCTTTACTTCAATATTTTACAGTAAAAGGAATGATATGTTAAGTGTTGGAGACGAAGATAAGATAGCCCAAATCTATAAGGCACTTACTCTCCTTCCGAATAGCTCTCAGTCCGTAGTTCGGATTTTTTATATTTTTTGTTGATTGGTTTCAGTTCCGAAGTATACAATTTAGGGATTTTATCTCTCACCATCTCCTTTGTAGAGACATACTTATCTATACATTTCAAAATGACCTCTTAGAATTTCTGTACAAGATAATCGATATTTTCATTTGCATTAAAAAATCCCAAGTTAGCGTGCAAAAATAGGTGTTAAGTGCTTCACAGTACGCCTTGTCAAATAATTGTATCCGTGTTATTTTCCAAGAAAGGTATAGTCTTTGGACACATCGAAACTTCTAGTGGAGGATGATACAGATTAAATTTACTTAGATGACTCTCGCATTTATTTATATTATTAAATTCAAAATCATCCCAAAACACCAAATCTAGGAGCCTACCGTTGAAGTTAGTGATATTATTGATTTGCTCCATTTTTAATCAATAAATATTGTTGAGAAGTATTTCAGTACCTCTTCCTATGGGTATCAAATGTTCCTCGAGCTCACAGGAGATGTCCGGTAAGTTAAGATCTCCACATCTAAAATGAGTAGTTTCGACAAGGTCTTGAAACATATGCTGAGGTGAGTTTGGGGGCATAAAAATTATGATTACCTCTTCCGGAAGCTTTACTTGCACGCACAGGTCATCAAATAAAATGTTACATCTAGGGACCTTGAAACGTAAAGATCTGAAAATATCACGGAGGGGATTTTAAGTAAAATTAAATATAAATCTTCTGATTCAATTAACTCCAATTTTTGTGATATAGGGATAAACTGGTACTAATTCAACATGACAAAAAAAATCAATGTGAAAACTGTAGAAACTATTTGGTACGAATCCACTACGTAGTTTAAAATGACAGTATAACATGTGTTACTAAGTGTCTACGTGCGGAACTATATTGGGTCACATTTCACTGTTCCTAATAATAGGAAAGATTCATAACGAGGGAAGTTCCAAGAAAAGGAATTTCACCAATTTTTTCTATTTTGCAGTCATAAGGACGTATTTTCGAAACGCAAAGTGGTGTCGTAATAGCCTACTCGAATTTAAAACCGCTCAGAATTTTAAATTGAAGAACATCATGGTGCGCATGGTGTCACTTTTGATATGCGTTATTACCATTTTGAAAATATTCAACAGTAAACATTTTTTTTTTAAATAGCGTAAGACATTTAATCTCACTCGCCTTTTAGAATAGGGCTCGTGTTATAAAGTCATGTCTTATAAAACTAATGTTTTTTTAAGACATGACTGTTTTATAAGTGGAAAATATGTATCAAAAAGTTTTGCTTATCAGAAAAATAAGATTATTTTTTAAAAAATGTCACTTTATATACAGGGTACGAAATAAATGCAAAAATAGGAGTTTATTGAAATTGAAACAAGTTGAAGCTCTTTGAAATTTTTTGATAAGAGTTTTAGTTTTTGAGACAAATGATGAAGCTTAATATGTAAAAAAATCGGTAAATTTTCTTTACCCAGAACTTCCCTCATTATAAATCTTTCCTGTTATTAGGAATAATGAAGTGTGGCCCAATTTAGTTCAATACATAGTCATTTAGTAACACATATACACTGACTTTAAAAACATTTTTATTCGTCGCCATTTTGATTGACCATTTGCTACCTATGCCACACTTGATAATTGGGCATAATTTAAAATACATTTAATGCGTAGTTTTTATATTAACCACACCGCCATTTTGTTAGTCAAGTTGAATTCGTACCAGTTTATCCCTATATCAGATTTAATTTTTCTGCAAAATTTAAAGTCAATTGAATATTAAATTGGTTTTCATCTTTTTTAAAAGAACGCATGCAGTATGTAGAAATTAAAAGGCTCTGGCAGCGCGTGCTCGGGGAACTTGTGTGTCGATCTCGGTGTGCCGCAGGACTCTATCCTCGGCCCAATACTATTTTTGCTCTTTGTTAATCCCCTGCCTATGGAATTGGCTCACAGCAATGTTACTATGTATGCGGATGACACTTCGGCAATAGTTAAAAGAGTTAATTGTGAAAGTATTGATAGTGCTTCTAGTAAGTTTTTGGATGAACTTTATAAGTGGTTTACCCTCAATGGACTACTCTTAAACGCCAAAAAGACTAATTATATGGTGTTTCATACTTTTCAAAATAGTAGGAATCTTGACTTAGAATTAAGTTTAAGTGAAAACACACTTCAGCGAAAAAAATCTAATAAATTCCTTGGTGTTACCCTGGATGATAATTTATCTTGGGAGTGTCAATGTTCGTAGGTTGCCTCAAAACTGAATAGCCTTTGTTATGTTATACGTAAACTTAAGTTGGTCATGGATTTGTTACAAATCATTAGTGTGTATTACGCTGTTGTACACTCACGGATATTATACGGTGTCCAGTTTTGGGGAGCTTCACCTCAAGCCGGGAAAGTTTTTAAGAGCCAAAAACGTATAGTGAGATATATTGTGGAAGTATTCCCTACTACTTCCTGCAAACCATATTTTAAGGAGTTCAAAATTTTACCAGTACCACGTGTGGCATCGTCTGAAATATGTTTGTTCGTTTTTAAAAATTGTGACAAGTTTTATAAGAATAACCATTTTCATAATTACACCACTAGGTATAATAATCAGTTTTAAATGCCTTATAGCAGATTGAATATATCAAAAAATTTTATACTTAAATTAGGTCCAAAACTGTTTAATAAGTTACCTACTGTAATTAAACAAAGCACTAGTGTTAATATGTTTAAAAATAGGCTCAAAACGTTTTTACTTGATAAATGTTTTATGATATAGATGAGTTTCTTACTCAATAATTGTTTTTTCTAAATTTACTTATCGTAAAAATTATAACTGTATATATGACGAATTCCATACACTAAGGTGTCATTTTGGAAATAAAAGTGATTTGATTTGATTTGAAGATTTTTTTACCTTGATTTTTTTTAAGAATTTTATTTGGTCGTTTTGTTCCGCTACCTTGAATTCGTACCACAACTTTACCAGTTTATCTCTATATCACACATAATGCTTGCACATGCTTGAAATTAATCCAATAAGTAGTGTTTCATGCTGATTTTTTAAATGTTTTAAAAAGCCTGCCTGTTATCTTATATTAATATCAAAGTGTTACCAGTTCATTCATATAACACTTGATTTTTGTGTAAAATTTGAGATAAATTGGATTTAGTAATATTTTTTTTAACATTTTATTAGGCCGCCATTTTGTCTTGCCACATTGAATTTTTACCAAAATGTTACCAGGCCATCTCCATTATGAGCCTTAATTTTTGACCAAAATTTGAAGTCAGGCAAACCGACAGAAGGACCGACGTAATTCATGAAACATACTTTCTGACGTCTAGGAACGCTGGAAAATATGTAAAACCTGAGAGGGTAATATTTTCACGATTACAAATATTTTATTCACCCGCAATTTTGATTCGCCATCTTGAATTAGTGTCTCAGATTTATTAGTTCATCCGTATACCACATTTATTTTTGGTACACACTTTGAAATCAGTCCATTAAGTAGTAGTTAAATATTTTGCTAAACTGCCATTTTGTTTCGCCATCTTAAATTCGTATTAAAATTTTACCAATTGATTCCTACATAAACTTGATTTTTGTGGAAATTTTAAGGTAATTTGGATAAAATGTTTTTGAGTATTAATTATTTTAACATTTCACTAGGTCGCCATTTTATTTTGTCGTATTGGATTTTTACCTTAATATTACCAGGTCATTTCCATATAAACCTTAATTTTTACCCAAAATTTGAAGTCAATCGCGTAAGTAGTTTTTAAGCTATGCCGTGAACTGACAGAAAGACAGACAAACCGACAGAGAGACCGACGGAATTGAATTGATTATTTTAATGCAAATTGCGCTTTGTCCATAAAATTATCACAATTTTCCTGCGACAATAAAGCATTCTTTTGTTTGTTTGATAAAACATATTTTTTGGCATCTAGAGACTCTAAAACGTGAAGGTATATATAAGATATATATAAATATTTTATTTAGCCGCTATCTTGAATTAGTACCACAGTTTAACTAGTTCATACCACAATTATTTCTGGCACATAATTTGAAATCAGGCCCTTAACTACTTTTTTCAGGCTTAATTTTTAAATATTTTACTAATTTTGCCATTTTGTTCCGCCATCTTGGATTCGAACCAACATTTTATCAGTTGATTCCTACATAATACTTGATTTTTGTGCAAAATTTGAGATAAAATGGAAAAGCAGGTTTTTTTAGTAATAATTTTTTATAACATTTTACTAGGCTGCCATTTTCTTCTGCCGTATTGGATTTTTACCAAAATGTTACCAGGTCATCCCCATAAAACCCTTAATTTTTGACCAAAATTTGAAGTCAATAGGGAAAGTAGTTTTTTAGCTATGCCGCGAACAGACAGACCAACAGATCGCCAGACAGACAGACAGACAGACCGACGGAACTGGGAAACCATGTTTTCCAACTAGGAACCCTGGAACGTAAAGATCTGAAAAAAATCTCACAGGGTGATTTTTTAAGATTCCAATCCCTCTTTACGAGGGAAGTAAAAATGCGTTATTTTTATATATTTACCATTAGTTTTCCCAAAAAATAAAAATATTATAAAAAATGTCTAAAGACTTTTGGACTTGTCTTTAATTTAGCTGTCTCAAAAGTTAGAATTTTTCTGGATCATATTCCTATATTATGTTCACGAAAGTTTTTGATAATCATGTAATTTTTTAATATTCTGGTCATATTCGGTAATATTGAAAATTTGGGGGTAGTACTATTTTTCTCAAGTAATTCGTATAATGCGCAACGTAGAAAATAAAGTATTATAAAGTCATGCTAAATATGTTTAATAATTGTAAAACAAAAATGAACTATTAACCCGAATTTAAAAAAAAAGAGATTATACGATCAAGAAATATTAAAGGTAACAATATACTAACAACTAACAACCCATAGAATTTTAATAAACAAATTTGTTTTTATTTTGGGTTTAAAAAAACTCGTGGTGTGAAAAAGCACCTAAAGGAAATTTTGAAAACGAAAAAAAATAAAGAATAATAAAACAAAGTATTTTTTGATAACAAGTAAACATTTAAATCTGAGAAGGTTTCAGTTTCACTGGGCGACGAGGAAATATAAGACACATATGGGCCTTTTTAAAATGTTATGGACTAGTCAATAATATTTTGTTCATAGCAAAAAACTCTCACTTCTCAGCTCTCTCTGTAGTGAGCTTATTTCTTCGTTTGTTATTTGAAAACACATGTCGTCTAAAAGAAGTTTCAGTGGCTGCGGAACTTGCTGGAAGACCTAAATAGAAATTACCACATCTTTTAAATAATTTAATCTTAGAATAAATTTTTCTCCATCGGATTGGATCGGTTTTTCGACCTGTGTTCCAGACAAAATTGATTGCCCACAATTAATGTTTTTCTAAATGATTTGTAACATCCTTTAATTTTTTGCCTATATTTTTCACAAACAGACGATGATTGTCAAATAAACTGTTAATAAACTTCATTGCTGCCACATGTTGAAGATCTGAAATAGCAGGGTCGCCATATTTTTAAAATTAAAAGAACTTGTTTTCAACTGCTTGTAATGTTGGCATCGACTAAAAAAGGTGTCCAACTTTTAGAAATTTCAATCACGCAACTATAACTGATGATTGCTAAAAAAGAGGACCCCACTGTTGGTTTTCATTGGACCTCTTGAAGGTTTGGGCTCTTAAGCACTGCTTATCCACGCTCGTCGGTCGCGTTGTTTCTATTCGTATCAGGAATGATCTTTTAGATATTACAGTTAATTAAATACTGCCACTTTTAAAGCTCATAGCAGTATTTCTTTTTTGCGAAAATTCTTTCTAATTTAGGGTTTAGTTTTCGTTCAGAGAACGAATTTGCATTCGTTATTTGATATTATTAGGGTATTTCAAATCCGGAAAAAGAATGGTAAAATAAATATTATCGACAAATATACAGAAAACTGCCTTTATATTTTTAGACGACTTAACAATCGCTAACAAATTAAAAATACATTTGTACCACTTTTTTAAAATATCGCATGAAAATATTTTTTTCCAACAAAATATTTTAAAAATCTATAACTATATCTCATCAATAAATGCATTTACTAACGTTTATTACACAGACAGTAAGAAAGACTTTGGTCATCGACAACATTTATTTATTTAAGTACAGATATGTTTTCTCCCTTGCTGTCTGGATCAACTACATCAACATATTAAACAAATTTGGCTGGATCATACGTTCCTGTGGAGAAGAATGTTTTTATTCTAAAATTTCATTCATAGACCACAAGTCAATATAATATAAAAAATAGTAAAAAATTAATAATTTATTAACACATTTTCCTTTCTGCTTCTGTAATTCAGTATCAGTCACTGCTAGTCAAACATGTTGGTAGTAGGAGCTACTTCCAGCATCATCTGAAGAAAAGCAGTAATTGCATCTAAAACAGACAAAAACAAACATTATATTATATACCAAAGAGATCAAAGTTATGGCATAGGGAACATATAAAAAAATTAAATAACAGTGCCATGATATGAATGCCAAAATACTGCTCAAAAATATTGTAAACAACTTGAAGCTAAACCAAGATTATACTTGGAGGATGAGGACCCACCTCATCAACATGATGTTAAAAAAACAAAATGAACAATATCGATAAAAAAACCGTTTATAATTATTGGTATTTTTATTACTATTTTAAATTTATAGACTATATACCGTAGAAAAAAATTGTCAGAAGCTCGTCAAAGCAGTATGAAAAAAGCGAATACAACAAAACAAATGTTATAATTAAAGCAGGTGTTAAAAAATATAAACCATTCATTTAAAGGCAAGGAATAAAAGTGAAAAATTAAGTAATTAAAACAACAAAATGCATAATTACATAACAAATGTTCAAAGTGGTTACCATTAACATCCAGGCACAACTGTATCCGTTCTTCAAATGATCTACTAACTTCACTCAAGGTAATGTTTCTGATGTTTCCAAAAACTTCAGTAATACGGATCTTCATATCTCCATCGTGAAAATACCACATGATATTTTTAATATTAGCAGGTAAATTGTATCAGTGTATCTACAGTTTTTACAAAATGGGTTACCGCGGTTGTAAACAATTTACCTGCTAATATTAAAAATAGCAAGTGGTATTTACACGATTGAGCTCCAGCCCCCCACACTGCCGCTATTCATGACCACTTAAAACGTGAATTTTCTAACAGATGGATTGCAAGAGGGAGTTTACCTCTCTCTCCAGATATAACAAAAATGAACTTGATTTTATGGCGATATGTGAAAGAAGAATTATACAAAATGGCCCCAACGAAGAAAGAAGATATAAGAGCCGAATTACCGAAGTTTTTGGAAACATGAGAACCATTACCTTGAGTGAAGTTAGTAGAACATTTGAAGAACGGATACAGTTGTGCCTGGCTGTTAATGGTAACAACTTTGAACATTTTTTATAACGTTATGTATTTTGTTGTTTTAAGTACTTACTTCTATTCCTTGCCTTTAAATGAATAGTGGACCTTTTTTAACACATTTGTTTTGTTGTATTCGCTTTTTTCATATTGCCTTGAGGAGGTTCTAACAAATTTTTTCCACGTTATCTAGTTTATAAAGTTAAAACAGTAATATTAATAGCAATAATTATAAACCGAAAAAATAAATGTGTTAATAAACGTATTTTTGATGAGACTTTTGTCCAAATCATGACTATACGAATAAAAATAAAAGATTACCCATATTATCTAGGCATTTTCCAGAAAACTAGTATATTTTCAAAACTACTCATTATAGGACAATGGTCGTAATTGCAAATTTGAAGAGCATGATATGCCCTACAAGATGGTCTATTAATATACAGGGCGTTTCATTTAACAAAATACAGTTTTATTTCAAAATAAGTTACTATGTTGGAACCATCGTAAAAAACACCCCGTATAAGTTGTGGCCAAATTTCTATTACGCAGTTATTGCATCATCCATGATGTTTAAAGGACCATAGAATATTTTTACCAAGTTTAAACAGGTAATTTTTTAACGAAATTTTGACTACCATGTTTTTTCTGAATTTTCTAAAGAAATTTGAATAGCTTAACAACGCCGCAACGGTGGTAAAATTAAAATAGTGTATACTATACGCATTATTTTACTGCTATTAAAGGTATCGGTTTCTATTTAAAAAAATACACTTTTTGTTGTCACGCTTTTATAGAACATCGTGTATATAAGAAAATATTTTAAGTTTGTACACCTCGACGAGCCTTATAACTTTCGTATGAAAAAGTTTAAAAAATCACCCTGTATATGAGAGATAGAAATATTTACTCTATTGACAACTAATGAAAACTATCGAATCACTGACCATTAAGCGGAGCAAAAAATAACTTTTAAAGAAAAAGATATTCTTTGCAATTGCAATAAAAAATCTAAATTATTGTCAAAAAATAAAAAATCTTTTTTTATATTTGTATACTTTGTATTGGACGTATTAGAACTACTGCATTTAACTATTTAATTATAATACAAATATTTTTCCAATAAAGACTTACCCATAAATGGTATGCGATATTTATAATGTACGAAAGGAATATAAAATATCATTCCTCCTAAAATAAACAATGCTGCATACAGGTACTCAATAGTAGGTTTATCCACGATAGGTCCTATGATTAGGTAGAACGAGATCAACAACACTATATATGGTATGATAATTGGCACCTAAAAAAATATATAAAATCTAGATTAATTTACAATTTGTATGTATATAACTACACCTATTGTTTAAGTAAGGAATTTGTTCCAATAAAAAAAACCCAAAGATCATTTTAATGAAATACAGCAATATGGCAACTTCATTAAAAAATTATATTATTTATTTGTGACATAAATGTGTTAGAAAAAATAAAAAATATTGGCGAAAAATTGATTTTATTTATTTTAGGAATAGAAAAAATAAAAAATATCACATACTCAAGTTTTTATTTACTTTTTACATATAATAGCAATTTTTAATTAAAAATATAACATAAACAATTCAAAACTAATTGCCAATAAAACAATAAGCACATTTTTCTTAATAATTCTTTGACTTTGGTTTATAAGACGAATATCCAGTCCCGAATTCGGCTTTTAATTGGATAAGACTTGTTATCTTCAAAATTCACTAACTTTTAACTATTCATAACTGAATGTGGTAAACATATAAAAAAATGTTCATAAATCCCCAGGGGTAAAAATCCATCGGCGTAACCAAGGTGGGGAAGGATGGACACTTACCTCTCCACACTTAAAACTGGAAGAAAATATTTTTCGAAAGGCTACTAAATTAAACGTATATATTTTTAGAAAGAGCGAAAATTTTCAAAGCTTGACAGGGTTTTTAAATAAAAATTTCCTACATGTCTCCAACTGAAAAGTTTTTCCTCCCTGTCTTAATTCTTGGCTACGCTCATTGTAAAAATGCAAGGGTGATATATAAATCCATTTCTGACTACTGTATGGATTAATATATATATATATATATATATATATATATATATATATATATATATATATATATATAATATAATTACTTCCCTCGGGAGGTATTGTAGTTGTGAAAAAAATCACCCTTCGAGATTTTTTCAGATCTTTACGTTTCGGGATCTTTAGATGTAGAAAAACATGTTTTCTCGTTTCCGTCGGTCTGTCTGTTCGCGGCATATCTAAGAACTGATTACCTGATTGACTTCAAATGTTCGTCAAAAATTAAGGATCATATGGGTATGATCTGGTAACATTTTAATAAAAATCCAATAACAAAACAAAAATGGCGGCTTGGTGAACTATTAAAAAAATTATTACTAAAAACGTACTTTTCCAATTTATCTCAAATTTTGCACAAAAATCAAGTATTATGTAGGAGTTAACTAGTAAAATT
Source organism: Kuschelorhynchus macadamiae (assembly GCA_030620095.1). Classification (NCBI taxonomy): domain Eukaryota; kingdom Metazoa; phylum Arthropoda; class Insecta; order Coleoptera; family Curculionidae; genus Kuschelorhynchus; species Kuschelorhynchus macadamiae. Next base: position 4,204,576 of record JAUTXW010002990.1, read on the forward strand.
TTGGTACGAATCTAAAACGGCGGAACATAATGGCGACTTAATAAAATATTTAAAAATCCAGCTGGAAAAATCTGCTTAATGAACTGATTTCAAATTGTATGTCATAACTAATTTTGGTATAGAGATAGTAAATTTTTGTAATACGAAAAAAATCGCCCTCTCAGGTTTTACATATCTACGTTTCCCTAGATGCCAAAAAATATATTTTATCAATTCCGTCGGTCCGTCTGTCGGTTTGTCTGCCTGTGTGTCAGTTCGCGGCATAGCTTAAAAACTACTCACCAGATTTTAGTCAAAGTTAAGGGTCATATGATAATGAACTAGCAACATTTGATAAATAGAATATCAAAACAATATGACCTAACCTAACCTAACCTAATAAAATTATAAGAATCAGCTTAAAAAAACCTTAGATCCAAATTTTGTTTAAGCACCAAGTGTAATATAGAAGTAAACTGGTAAAGTTGTGTTACGAATTCAAGATGGCGGAATATTCAATTAACTTTAAATTTTATAGAAAAATTAAATGTGATATACAGAAAAACTGATATTAATTCAACATGACGTTAAATCGCGGTGTGTGTCCTTTAAAAACTACTTATTGAATTTATTTTAAATTATGCCCAAAAATCAAGTGTGGTATAGGTAGAAACTGGTAAAATAATGGTAGAAGTCCAGTATGATGGAACAAAATGGGACCCAATAAAAATGAAAATGTTTGAAAAGACAGTATATACGTGTTCCTAAATAATTATATACTGAATTAAATTGGGTCAGACTTCACTATCCTTAATAAGAGGAATTATAAAGAGGGAAGTTCCGGGTAAAGAATATTTATCGATTTTTTTTATTATCAAAACTAATACAATTATTTACAAAATAGAGGTGTGTCTTACCTTATAGGGTCTGGGGTAATTTGGCTTTGTATGACGCATTACTATCAGCGCTAACATCGCACCACCATAGAATATCCATGCGGTGAAACTAAAGAATCCAATCAACGAATCAATAGTACCATACATCACCATTGCTCCTGCAATTACTGACTGCAACATAAATGTTCAAATTAATAATACCCTCTACTACTAGGTTAGGTGACTTTTTATATAAATCACCGAACATACAAATTTATACATGCAAAGTGAACAAAATTAAAATTTCAATATTTACAACTAGCACTGAATATAGAAGTTATGACATTCAGGTCGTAAATGAAGACTCTGTTATAAATACAAATTTATTGGATGCGTTTTATACATGGAATCATTAAACTGTCTATGGAAAGATTCGGACGCATTCGTTGTGCGCAGTGGCGGCTCCTTCATTAGGTCATTTGGTCAATGACCCCCCAATAAATATTTCCAAACAGAAACAAATAAATAAAATAATACATAATTTATATTTTATCTTTTTTTTTTAATTTGGAAATTCCCTCTATTATTCTAAGCGTATAAACTCGTTGACCGTTCACTTAATTCCGCGACACACTATGGATGCTTCGCACCGCGATCTCCGGAAGTTTCGTTTCGTTCGCATCGATCACGGCTTGCGCGCACGCGTTGACCTCATGGTTATAAATGGAGGCGAGTTTTTCCCGAGTGTTCCCGATCAAATTTTCACACGGGCGCATAGGTAATATACGGCTTGGCTTACGTTGGCAATGTTTGGGTCAACAGCCGCAGCGAGAAAACTAAAATATTTTTGTTAGTCGATGCGTTTAATGTAGATCGTGTGATAGGTTGTGGTTACAATTGCGTATTTTTATAGATTTTATTTTCAAGACTACATTTTGTTTGTTGATATTGTAGTTTAAATTAGTGTTTTAAAGAAAGGTAGCCGCAGTATTTTAGAATATTAAAACTTTAAAAGTCGTTTTCAATTATTTTGGCGAGCTAAACTTTGAGAAACGACTCGAAATGAAGACCAGCAGTCGACCTTTGCCGAAATTTAAAATGCAGCAAGCAAGTAAAGACAAAGAAGTAAATCGTTATTTTTGTAAAAAATATTTACGATTTATCTGCCCGGGCACGCGGTTGCGAAGTAATAGAGACATTTTATTATTTCGTGTTGATTCGTGTTGTATGTATATTGACCCCCCTGAAAAGTGGACCACGAGCCGGCACTGGTTGTGCGTGTAAGTGTTGCTGGCCCAATTGCAGTAGGAAAAAGCAATTCCTCGGAAATATAATTATGAGTTATAACACCAAAAATTGCCAAAAATCTGAGAAAAAATCGTGTTGTCTGAAAACCTCATGAATTTATTTTTCGAGACAATGAAGAAAATAAACGAGTGTGGTTCTCAGGCAACACGATTTTTTTTTAGAATTTCTTGGTTATTTGTTCGCCAAATAAAAAATAATGAAAACTGTTTCATTTATTTATTTATTATAAAAAGTACATGATGTCGTTGTAATTTTCAATGTTGTAATCAATTCGAAGAAAACCATCACGCTTCATATTGACATTTTTATACATAAGATGAATTATTTTGTTAAATAGTCCCAATATCTCAAAAGTCTTTCATCTTTGGAATTTTACTAAACAAATCTAGTGCAAAGCAATCGCTAACTTTGCTAGGGTCTAAATTAGTTAATGCGAAAAAAGTATACAGCCACTGCCCAATCGACTTTGCTTTGTCTTGATACTCTTTGGTTAAATTTAATTCCTGAATTTTCATACCATAACTGGCTAAGGTACCCGCATCCCATTATTTGAGAATGGGGTCAAACTTTACTCACCGTTTTATGAATACCCCATTCGAAATCGACGATGATTTCGTTAATGTTTAACATAACATTATCTTAACAGTCTTATCGACTAACTGTGGCGTACCTCAGAGCACGGTTTTGGGTCCACTGCTTTACACACAGTTTGTACTTAGTCTTCGTTTATCGGGATTAAATGCCAAATATTACACCTTCGCCGATGATACGGTGCTTGCGTGGTAGTAATAGTACTGAATTACTGTATGCAGTGAACAGGGAATTGAACAGATATTATCAATAGCTATTAACTAATAATTTAAAAATAAATCTAGAAAAGACAAAATGTATATTATTTAAGCAAGAGTGTTAGTGATACGGTCATAAGGCGGAATGAATTTAGACTGGAAAGAACTGACTGTATCAAATACCTGGGTCTTGTTTTGGACGACAAAATCCATTGGCGTGACCACATAGAACACATAATTAATAAAATTGAACCTTCTTGTCAGTAATGAGGTATCTTATACCAATATGGGGAAATTATGGAGTCACATTCATAGGCGCCCGGAGTGGGGAGGCAAAGGGAGGCGCTTGCCCCTCCCCCCTAGAAAATGTAAATATTGTATATTACATAACACATATATATTATAGTAAAAAATTAATTTGCCCTTTTTCCAGCCGCTTTTGGGGTTACATTTATATACCAAGTGGATGATTTTTTTTAGTCAGTTATTTTCTAACATTGTTGCCCCCCTGGAAATAGCTCTGCGAGAGCCGTTGGTTACCTTTCCTAACAAACAAAAGTATACTCCAAAATAGAGTCTTAACGTCAGCTTGAGCAGTCTAAATTAATGTACAAAATTACCAAGAACATACAAAAGTGTAACTGCAATTACATATACCAACCAGATACACAGTTACAGTGTGCCCATCCAGACATTACCACTTGTTTTTGATTTTTTTTTCAAATTGTACATGAAATTGTTTACGACTAACATTTTAACGCGATTTTGTAATATCTATATTTTACCTCTATGCTCTTTAATATCAAACTGTATAAAATACCCAAAACTTATGATTCATTGGCACAAGTAAACTAGCTTACTTGTGCCAAGGAATAATAAGTTCTGGCTATGCACTAAATTTTGAAAAATCAGATTTTCCACGGAAGGGGTGCTTTAGCTACATGAATTGTACAATCCGTACGAAATTTCCTTTCTATTTATTACAGATAAAGACCTAAAGGTTTAATACACCTACGTATTGTCTTCATACAGAGTATATAAGAGCTATTCATTTTCACAAAACTATTTTAAACGATAACTGTTACAATAAAAAACGTTTTTTTCCTTTTCTAGCCAAGATAATCTACGTCTTAACACCTAAAAATCTCTTTGTACTGCTCGAGCTGGGAACATGTTCGATATTGGTGGTATGTTTGGTATATACCTCCTTCATCATGTTTAGATGTATATGAAGATTTGTCACTTGCAGTATCGTCGGTTCTGGATGAATATGGTCTAGACAGTGAGGTGATAGTGTGTGGTGACTTTAACCTACCAAATGTTTTATGAGTCAATGATAGTCTGGGAACAATACCAAGCCAAGTGATGAGATCACCCAACAAGTGCAATCAATATCTGATTATATCACGGTTTATAATCTTACTCAAAACAACAATATTTCAAAGTGCCTGGATGGTTTCCTGGACTTAATATTTTCTTTCCTCAAAAGAGTCAAATGTTATGGCTTGTGATTCTCCACTGTTGCACCCATATCATCCGGCATTAAAGTTTAATACGTATTTGAGATCTGATATAAGGAATGATATGTCAGAATATGACTAATATTATTATAATTTTAATTTAGCTATTATTTCTCTATTAATTTATATTTGCCACATTTTAACTGGGGTACTCTGAGTGTTGGTGATATTAATATGGCTGTTAGTAAATTTTATGATGTTATTTATTACGTTATTGATATATTTGTACCTAAAATTAGATGTAAGACTCTAAAGTTTCCTAAATGGTATGATGTAAGGAACTTATTATCACTAAAAAGATTGCACATAAAAAATTTAAACTTAGTCACTCAGCTGAAGACCACGCTACTTTCTGTCAATCACGGGCTTAATGTAAAGATTATTCAAAGCTTAGTTATAATAATTACGTTACAAATCTAGAGCATACTATACATAACAAAAAGAAGTTTTGGAAACCTAAATTCCAAGAAATGTGGTTTTGAAATTTCTACTTGCTTGCAACTTGGTGGTAAGACAGCAGATACGCCTAGCGACATTGCTCAAATACTTACATATGTTAATAGTACCATGAGCGACTGTGATATACAGGTTGAAGAGTCTATTGTAGTTAATGTAAACTCATGTGATATTAATATTCCCGATGTTTTTAATGCAATATTAGATTTAGATAACAATTTAGGCTGTGGTCCCGATGGAATTCGTCTAATGTTTTTTAAAAATACTTGGTGTGTCCTTGTAAAGGGTTTAACATTGCTGTTTAACATGTCTCTGAAAACGGGTATTTTTCCTAATGCATGGAAACGTAGCTATATTAGTCCCATATTTAAGGATGGTGATCGTACAAATGTGATAAATTATAGGGCTATATAGGGAATTTCAGTGATACCAAAAATGTTTTAATTACTTGTTACCAGGCCCTTAGCCTCCAAATATTAAATCGCAGTAACTCTTGAACAGCATGGCTTCATGAAAGGTACATCAACCTCCACGAATCTCCTTGAAATGCAGCATATAGTGTTGGAGTCCATGGAGAGCCTCCTACAGGTTGATGCCATTTATTCTCTAAAGCATTTGATAGAGTAAATCATCGCATTCTTGTAAAGAAATTGGAGGCTATGGGTGTGGGAGGATCCTTATTGGCTTGGTTACAAATCTCACTCGAAGACGTCAAGTCGTGAAGTTAAAAAATACTTTATCTGATGAAATTATAGTACACTCTGGTCTTCCACAAAGTGGTCATGTGTCACCATTTTTATTTATATGTTTTATAAATGATTTGAAAAGTGTTATTTACAGCAACAACAGCAACTTTTTATTATATGCTGATAATTGTAAGATTTTTAAAATAGTTCACTCACGTCTTGATTGTCTTCAACTCCAGGGTGATCTGAATAGCTTTATCAATTGGTGTGTTTTGAATAATTTAACTTTGAATGTTAACAAATGTAGTGTCATAAGTTTCCATCGTTTAAAAACACACAACAAACAACATGATTATAAACTAAATGATGGCATCTTGGAAAGAGTCAATATTGTGAAAGAATTGGGAGTGCTATTGGATTCCGAATTTACATTTACTCAGCACATAAATAATTTACGAATAAAACAATGCAACAGTTCGAGATTTCAGTAATATCTATACTTTAAGAGATGGCTTTTGTGCCATAGCACGGTCTGGACTTGCCATATAGGCCAGTTGGAAAAGATACAGAGAAGATTTTTAAGGCATATAGCATTTAGACTCCATATACCCGTCGAAAATATCAATTACGGTGAGCTATACTCATTAATGGGTCTCCCCTTATTAGAAGAGAGAAGAGAAGGAAACATTTCGACTTGTGCAACTTATTTAAAATTCTCAACAACCTTATTAAGTCACCTTCTCTCTTGTATGTAAAATAAATCTTTATGTTCCTGTAATATCAACAAGACATCCGTGTGTTGTATGACACGTACGTCGCATCGTGCATGGAGCGATATGGAAGACAATAATACGGACGTAGATATGCAAATACCATCAACTTCGGCTGTCGGTAATAACGATAAAAATGTTGGAGAATTTAGTAAGAAGAGTGTGTGTGAATGTGTGGTGTGTGTCTTAACAATAAAGGGATTTTCAACATTAAACTTCGCTGATAAGCTTCAAATAATTTCCAAAGGAAAGGCAAAACCGCCTATGAAAAATTTAACCACAAAAATGAAAAACTGTATTAGACATTTTTATCCGGAAAAACAATACAAACAATTTAAATGGCTAACAGGGTGTGAAAATATAAGTAAATTATTTTGTTGGCCATGTTTACTTTTTGAAAATGAAAAAGGTCGCTGGAATAAAACTGGTTTTTCCGATTTAAACAATTTCCATAAAGCTGTAAAAAGACACATTGTGTCCAAAGCGCATTTGCAGGCCGTCATACAAGAAAAAGTCTTCGGCAAAACCAGAATTGAACACACCCTTAATAAACAGTTGAAAATTAGTCACCGCCAACACAATGAACTAGTCGATAAAAATAGGCAAATATTAAGAAGACTTATCGATGTTGTTTGTTTTCTCGGACAGCACGAATTGGGATTTAGAGGTCATGACGAAACAAGTGTTTCTTCAAATAGAGGAAATTTTCAAGATTTACTTAGTTTAATGGCTAAATATGATGATTGCTTAAAAAATCAATTAGAGCAGTCTAGCGTGTTTCGCGGAACGTCGAATTGAATCCAGAATGATTTAATTTCCGCTGTTGCAACCTTTATTCTAAAAAGAATTAAGCAGGAGATTGGCGAGGCGCGGTTCATTGCTATTGTTCCGGACGAAACAACTGATATCACTAATTTTAGCCAATTATCTATAGTAATACGCTACGCTTAAAACAGACGGAAGAAAGTATTCAAGAGCGATTTTTAGGTTTTAAGAATTAATAATGTAAGTCTTGTGTTAACAGTATCTGAAAATCGCGAATCACTGATTGAACTATTTGAGAATATAATAGAAAATAATCAAACGTGGGACTCAGAAGCAATAGATAGTTCGAGGGGGTTTTTGGACTGTTTGAAACGAGATTTTAATTTTAATTATTTGTAGAACATATTTTCAGAAATATTTCCATTCTCGGACAATGTTTTTAAACAAACTAAAACAAATGATATTGCTTTTTGCCTAAAAAAAGTGGATGATTTTAAGTCCATGTTAAGCCAAAAAAGAGACGACTTTGACCTATTTTGGGAGAAAACGATGACGTTAAATGTAGAGCTACAAGCAATAGCGTCTTCGAACAGACAAGGTCGGAGATGTTCAAACATCATACAGACGCCTCTTTTATGAAATAATCGATCAAATTCAGCAACAAATAAACTATAGATTTAACGGTTTAAATGATTTTAAATTCCTCGAGCTCTGCAATTTTGATGCATTTAAATGAAAAACTTTTCCAGAAGATGCGTTTAAATCTCTTCTTCTTCATTATGGCCAGTTCTTCGACCGAGTGTTACTGCGATCTGAACTAAAAGTGATTTACGAAACTGATGACATTAGAAAAATAACGCTAAGGAACTAATGCAATTTTTAAAAGACAAGGAGCTGGAAGATGCCTACACCGAAGTGTCGAAATTGTGTGAATTAGTATTGACAATACCTTCCACAAGTTCATCAGTAGAACGCAATTTTTCAATACTTAAACGTATAAAAAATTTCGTGAGAAATTCAACGGGGCAGGAGAGACTTTCGCATACATCGCTGTTGTCCATTGAAAATAAACTTCTCCAAAATCTCGGAGCATCGACGTTTTTATGATGACGTCATTGACGAATTTGCAAAAAATGATCGAAGAATCGAATTACATTACAAATAGATAAGTTTCTAAAAATTGCTTCCCTTTCTTAAAATTTCACCGCACGCCCCCGTCTGCCAAGTCATATAGATTTGTTTAATATGAGCTTGCCACAATTTAAAAAGGCTTTAAAAAAGTGTCGTGGTGGTTGATTATGATTTTAAACTGATGCTTTAACGTAATGAAATGTTAACTATTTCCTACTTAATGTGATGTATTTTTTCACTGGCTGTATCTTGCCACTTGTTCTATATTTGTTGCACTGTGTATATATATATATATATATATATATATATATATATATATATATTATATTTTATTGTAAATGGCTATTCCGTTAATATATTTTTATTTATTTATTATTTATATTCAGCGATTTTTAAAATTTCTTTCGGTTTTTGGTCAATAAATTGTGAACATATTTTTTAAACATATTTTTTTTCAGCTTCTCTATACATTAAATAATTACTTCTTATCTGAGTCATGACCAAAACCTCTAAATGTATTAATATTACCATTGTGCATAAAGCCTTGTCAAAAGTTGAGCGCCACCTTTATAATAAAAAAACTGTTCTGAGTATTTATTATTTTAAACTAAATTTTATGTTACGTCAAACGCCAAAACATTAGAATACATTAATTTTTATACAAATTTAAGTAATAATAGACCTTTATGCCGAAACGGCTTTTAGCGTTTTTATTTTTTTTACTTTTAAATTATCAAATAACACAAAAATCAAAAAATGTAAGAACTTAAAAAAAAAGGTAATTTTAAATGCTAAAATCTGTTTCAGCAAAAAATTATATTGTTACTTAAATATTAAAATTAAAGGATCCTAATGTTTTGGCATTTGACGTTACATAAGAGTATAAATTAAAAGTAAAAAATACGCAAAATATGTTAAAATATTTAGCGACATTACTTCTAATCATCTAGTCATAGTTGAAGTAATATATAACGTATATGTATATAAGGAACCGAAAAAAAAAATAAAAAATCGCTGAAAATTGTTCTTCTAGAATTGAGCCGTACATTATCTTAGTTAGAAAAGGACAATGAAGTGTCCCATTTTGTAACAGTTATATTTTAAGAAAAAATTGAGAAAATGATAATGTCTTACATAATACTTTGTATAACATATTTGCTGTAGCACTCTGCATTTACGCCCTCTAGGCTATAAACTCTATACCTGAATTTATCCGAAAATTTGATTCGTCCGTTCAACCGTTTATTTTGCAAATTTTGCGGGAATTCCATAATATATCTGTTTCACTTGGGATAAGTCCACATAAAACTGAGCACCTATATTCTTTTATAATCTATTAAATTTTTCCTGTAATTTTTTGGATTGTGGAAAAATGTGCTGTAGTTTATTAACGAAGAGTTTTATAAAATATTAAGGGTGTCAATGAATCAATATATTTTGAATCAATATATTTTTTGCGCTAAGTCATAAAATGTCCGAAAAGGTAAAATTTTAGATGTCGGAATGTTTTTGCCACTCTTTTGATGGCTGACTCCTAACTAAAATATATTTTTTTCTCCTAAAGAGTACTTTCTTGTCTTTTGTCAATATCATCAAATCTAATAAAAGTAATTTAATTTAACGCAGAATAGAAGGCATATTTTCATTAATAATAAAGTCAAATGATTAATAAACGAACAAAAACCCGAGGGAGATGAACAAATTTTTTTAACATCAGTTTTCAGAGAAAGCTTGGATATACTTTGAGGTTCTTGTATTAATTATTTAACTAATCTCAAATAATTTAAAAAAATATACTAAAAAATTGGCAAACACCTGTTTTTTTTTTAAATTTTACATAATTTTTTTTACCATCCTGTAATTATTAAAAATGCTCAAAGTACAGATAGGTTTAACCAGAAAAAATCAAACTAACAGAATCAAGACAAAATCTAGATCAAACTTTCAAAATGTAAAAAGAGTATTTACCCCGTTTTTAAATTGTAATATTTTGAAAGTTGTGTTTTATGTAGGTCGGTTTAAATTTGTAATAAAACGTTAATTACAATTAAAAAATCTATATATTAGCTGCTTCTCAATGTATTTTGAATGTAAACCATCTGATTTAACACCATCAAACTTACGTGAAAAATTAATCCAGGGGAAGGAGTATACCGTCTAACATGTACGTAGGACAAGATGTCTAAAAGATGACCTTCTCTGCTCGCTGCAAAACACAGCCTACCCGCTGCAAATAGTGTTCCATTCGCGGAACCAAACGTGGAGATGGTCACAGATAATGGCATTAGCCATGCCATTACGCCTAAAAAATACGCACTGCATTTGCCTGTAATCCTAATATAAATGGTAATAGTTACCCAGCAATCGATTTCCAAATACTACAGCGACAGCTTCGCTAGTTCTCATTTCTCTTGGGGACATAACTGTTAAGTATGATATATTTATAAGCGCATAACAAATCGTTACCAGTGGGATTCCAATTACTATACTCCTAGGTAGATTCCTGCAACATTTACATTGTGTTATAATATGCGAATAAAAGGAAAATAAATTATTAGAGGGCTTCCAATAGTACTGGAAATACAATACCGGCAAATTGTCCAGTGAATTTTTACATATAGTGTTTAAACACCCAAGTGAAGCAATTTAATTTTGATCCATTTTGTTTGTTTTATAATGGAGGTTAGAGTCCTATAAGGCTCCTTGTACATTCTCCCTAGGATAACCGTTTATATTACTCTAGCCATGAACTAAGGCTAGCCAACATAGTGAGGCATACTTATACTCTGGCAGTACTAGTGCCACTTCCAATCAGGATATTAATTATTGTGTGAAGCCAGATCTGCTTAATTTTGAACTACAGAGCACTTAGGGCGAACCGGCACTAGAAAGCAGGCTGGGCGACGCGACGTAGAGACCTACTACTGCTATTCTCTCTATATAATAATATCCAATACTTATTAACGGAGGAGTTTCATTTTTTAATGAATAAGTTTATAATAAAAATTACTTAAGATAACCACCGTGTACAAAAACGGAAGAGGTTAAACTTTTTGAAATCTGTTCTTCATATGATTTAATTGAGCGGCCACTATATTCTTTTCGTTTGTAGTTTCTAGTGAAAGCACTGACATAGCCAAAAAAAGATATCTGGGTGGAAAAGGTCTAAATTATATTGTTCATTGAGTGTAAATTCTAGCCCAGATATATTTCGTCACCGGGCAAGGTATGCAACGTGGGTTCTCTAGTAAAAGCTAGCATTAAAAAAAATGCGTAAAAAGAAAAAACTCACCTAGTAACAAAAAATTAATTATAGCTATATAATTAGAGCTTATAATTAATATTCAGTTAAACTTAAAATGAGAATATTTCCCTTTAAGATTTACACTTTTCAACAAAATATGTATTTACAGCATTCTAATCTAATAATATTACATTATTTTCCATTGTCATAAGTATATATGCCTCCAAATAGTCCTACAAAAGAAGTAAACACTTTCAAAGCCCGTTTCAAATAACTTTAAGCTTTTAAAATGACCACTTCCAACCAACTAACAATGGGGTTAAAACCAAACTAATAATACGGGTTGACATATTGAGATTTGACATATTTATCTTATTTTCTTTAGCAGGGCTCAGCAGGTCACGTGGTAGGCGTACCGCAGGATGAGGCCGATATGTTGATGGGTACTAGTTAAGGTGAAAGTTTACTCGATTCAGGCCACCTTTTACGTAGTGATGCGTCGTCTAAACTCGTCTCCTCTGTACGAGATGAAAGAACAACTATCTCTCGCCACCGCGAGAACCAAAACGATGAGTCTTCTCTCGTAGAGAATTTCTCGTTTCTCTTGAACTCTCTCGAATAACAGTATATTTTTAATGTTAAACAAGATTATTAAAAAACAAAAATTGCTTATGTAAACTGACCCCAGAAATGAAGCATATATTTATTGTACCCGAAACTTTAAGGACTTAAAACGAAACTTATTTTAATAGCCAATACGGGATTAAAAATGGCGTTTCTTTATCTTTAAGATAACCATTTACACAAGCTTTAGATGGACCAGATATCAATACACACGGTATTTGAAAATGTCTCTCAATATATAACCACATAACAAATCGTTACCAGTGGGATTTCAATATTATATTATACTCCTAGGTAGATTCCTGCAACATTTACATTATATTATATGCTAATAAGGAAAATAAATTATTAGAGGGCTACCATAGTTCCAATACGGGATTAAAAATGGCGTTTCTTTATCTTTTATGATAACCATTTACACAAGCTTTAAATGGACCAGATATCGATACACATGGTATTTGAAATGTCTCTCAACATATAAGAAAATTTATTGGCTTATATTTTTGGGAAAATTAGAAAACAATAAAATGTCTTTTATTATTTGGTAGACCAAGGTATCACTCCAGAGTTGGAGGGTCTGCTCTTTTTTTTTGTTTACCAAATTTGGTTTTTATTATTGAGATCTATTTAGGAATACTTTCGAAATCGAATTTAATTTTAGATATTGGAATCCCACGCAAAATATTTCACTCGTGATATGTCTGTGAATGTGAAATGCATAACTCACATAATTTATATTCACGTCCAAATATTAACATCTGAATCGATGAAACCATTGCAATATTGAGGGAGCAGTATTTCAAATAAAGCACTCCTAACAGGTTGAATGTTATTTTTGTTAATTCATTATACAAGTAGTAAGTACAGTATTTTTTGTGAAGCACTTTTAATCGATTTTTAAAATAAAAAGAGCAAATAGTTATTTATGATTCAGACATCAAAAGTAAGAATTATGGATCCACTGTACGTCTTAAAAACTAATAACCTAACAAAACAAACTAACAGCGCCTTATTCCCCTGTAGTTTTCTACTATATCCCGTATTCGGAGAGGCATATTTCAGACTAAGTTGCCAATTTTATCTTGATCTAAAGCGTCCCATAATACCGAAGAAACACGTTGGAGATCAGCAGCTTTCTGAGCTATAGGTTAACTCTCGATAACTGAGGATATCACACATGCGCAATGCAATTCTGGTCATGGGGCAGCAGGGGTAAAAGCATTTTTCTATATCAAAGTTCTCTAGATTTTCAAAAGAACTTCTCACTCTATGTGAACCAGTGTTGGCATCCAGAAATCTTATTCCTGGTTCTAGATTCCAGAGGTTGTTTTGAAAAATCTCGTCAATGATGCCTATAGCATAAATTTGGTCATACATGCCACGCATATGCAATGCTGTGTTCTACTTTCCAAAAAAATATTCCACCCTATACCATTACAAAGCCACCCATCATTCACTCTAGTTCCGAGGCCTCCAGACTCCTATCGATCTTCTGTCACTAACTAGCCCAAACCGTTTCTCAACCATGAACATTTTAAAACCTTTAAAACATCTATCCTCTTAACACAGAACATCACATGAATACTTTCTTCTTACGAATTATGCCAAAATTTTATATGTACTTACTATTATAATATACACCCTATATAATGAAGAGAGAAAAATAAGATTCAACCTGTTAAACATTTCGGGTCGGGGTTTAAGGTTGAGCATTTGTAAAGTAAATTTAAAAAGTGCGACGTTTAAATATTCGATATGCTACCTGAAGAAGTGTGGAGAGCATTTTATGAAATTCTAAAAAATTGTTGATTTGATATTCATCATTGCACATAATTAGATCGTAATTGAATATTATAATCTAATTACTTATTTCACACTATAAATAATATTTGAGTTCATTTATTTTTATTACTGAAAAAAATCATATCTAAATCCAATCTCTCAATAATAGGTATACTTACTTGGATGGATTTTTTATTTCTTCAGTTACATAGTTTAAATTATTCCAGCCATCATACGCCCACAAACCAGTGTAAAATGCTGTTGCAATATTGCCAATAGAATATTCAGTATTTGCAAAGGGGTCTCTTAAATGCTGAACGTTTCCTGAAATTAATAATTTTATATGGAATGATATTATCTGTTAATTGTTAATACGTCAACTTAAAAGAAAGACTCATACAAATTTTAAAAATTCCTGAAGAAATTTAAATGAAACATTCTTATATTAGACCTATAAAAGTATACACAAAATTTTTTGTTGACTAATTTCTTTTTAACGAAATTCAGAAAAACTTTATTAGCCAATATCTCAAAAACGGTGCATCGGTCCAAATTTTGGTTAGGACATAAACATTTTTCCTTCCCTTTCCGATGCCGTTAACGGCGCCCAAAAATATTAAGAAGTTTCGAGCTGTTGAATTACAAAGTTTTACAATATATTACAATATTTCAGATGCCTAATTTGAGCATTTTTCAGTCACAAGTTCTTCCCGATATCTACGGCTATGAGTATTGCTCTAGTCAAAATGCGTACGTATTCCAAATTTCAGATTCGTACGGTGCTACAATGTCTGTTTTATTAGACTAATTCGATTATTTAATTCTTATTACAGTTTGGCCACAAAACGTAATAACCTTTTCAACGAGACCAAATTTGTTAAACTTCATTACTCCACACCGATTTTATCCATATTTAAATTTTAGAAAATTGAGCGTTCTCCCACCATTATTTGAAGAACTAGAACAATAAGTTTAGAGCAAAATTGATCAAGCTATTTTCTAGATTATAATGCTGATATTTTTTATATAGCCACACTGGGCTAATTAAAAAGAAAACAATGTTTTTATAGTTAACCATTAGTTAACCATTAGGAACTAGACATAATCTCTCTTGGCAGCTTTAACAAAAAAAATCCTAAAGCTGGGTGTTGTGAGTTTCTGACATATAGCCGGTCTCCTTTCTTAATTGCTCACTCTATACCTTACTGACAAAGATCGTCTTAGAATATACAAGAACCACTGCTAAATATTGTAAAACCAAATAATAACTTTTCCCAATTAGGAATGTTTTGATTTTGGTTTTCCTTTAAGTTCTTTTTGTTAAAATGCCTTATCTTATTTGGCGGTTTATTAAACAAAAGTTGTTTCAGCTTGGCCTAGAGGTACTCAAATTCGTACTCAATTTTTGCTCATACAGGATGTCCGGAAATTGCGTCGCCAAATTTCAGAGGGTGATTCTACATAAAAAACATTGAAAAAAAGTTCATATGCCCCATCCTGCATAAACCAATGTTATAGTTTAAGGTCATAGGGCACATCATCAAGTAACTCAGGTAGAGTATTTAGTAAAAAATATAAATTTTTATGTTTCCTAAAATCCCCGCCCAAACATTAATAGAAAATCTATCTTGAAATTTACCTTCGAAATAGGCTTGGGAATTTTTCTCTGCCCAGACATGGTTGTTATGATGTTTATTATACCTTTACGGGTAAAACCGGCTTCGTCGGCGAAAAAAACTTTTTCAAGGAAATGGCCGTCTTGTCGGCATTTCTTTCGCATCCATTCACAAAACTCCAATGTCGGTTATAAATCCTGGGGCTTTAGCGCTTGCACACGTTGTAAGTGGTATGGTCGAAGAAACTGTTCTTTTAAAATTTCCCAAAAACTACTTTTGGGAACACGCTGTCTTAAAGCTAGTTTTCTAGTACTGATTCCCGGATTACCTGCTACCTCCTCTAAAACCCGTTCTTCTGCTTCTACAGTACGGGTAGTACGAGTCCTTCCACAATCTGCTCTTCGTGGTGAAAAGGTACCATTTTCTCTAAACCGTTGATGTAATCTGCTGAATATTTGTTTATCGGGAAGCTGACGATTTGGAAATGCTTGTTGATATAGTCATCTGTCATCTGAGAAAATGTGTATTCCGACATTTTTGAAAACTAACAAAACTGATTTGTGTAAGTAAATTTTCAAAATAAACTGTCAAAGAAATTATGAAGTTGACATTTGCTTAATATTTGATTCGAACGAGTACGATCATCCATGCGAAATAGTTTAGTCGGATATTTTTCTATGAATGGTAGTGATGTTCAACATTTGCTGTAATTTTATTAGCTTTTATTGTAGCCAAATTATTGCCTGAAAATCTAACGTTTCCGTTTGTTTTTAATTTTATTAACCGACTTTAATAAAAATTCAAAAAAGGAGGAGGATATTCATTTGACCATATGTATTCTTTTTTATCTTTGTACGTCGATTACTCCGCGATGGTTTGACCAATTTAGCTGATTTTTTTTCTTCATACCCCAACTTTTAATAAGATCAAATTTTTCTGAGAAATAAGTTATCAAAAAGTTTCCCATTTTTTGCATACTTATATGGACAAATCCTATGTTGTTCACAATTAAGAAAAATACGACAGTCTTTAAAGTAAAAGTTCCGTTAAAATTGAGTTAGTTTTGTGGAAATGAAAAAAAAAATTAAAGGAATTTTTTTTGTTTTTTATTTTTCATTTTTCCCGGAAATTTTGAGGTTATTAAAAACTGGTCAGTACAAAACTTCTATACTTTTGCACGAAGTTCAGGTAACGTTTTTTATTCTTTTCTCTTTTAAATGAGTTATTTCGATCGACCTAAAAATATTGGAACGATTTTTCTCGGAAAACGGTAGCTTTGCGACCATTTACAAAGAGCACCTTTTTTATGCAAGAAGTAGTAGAAAATCCTAACATTCTATTTAAATGTCAAAAAAGTACAAGGTTGAAAAAATAATGACTAACTAAAAACAGCACACCCTATGCCGGCACGCCCCTGGTTAAGAAATTTAAAATTTGCTAGCTGCAAAAAATAGCTTTCATTAGTGACTATTTCTGTACCAAAATTCTTAACTGGTACAAAAGCGGTTCCAAAGTAATAAAATAAAAAGCACGTTTTGGGCGACATCTTTAATGGGTCCTAGCACCCTTATGAACCGTTTGCGGACCCAGGTGCATATGAACTTTTTTTTGTGTAAAATCAGTATGAGCATTACGATTTTTGCTCTATGAATTGGAAACAATAGGTAATTCAAATTTTGGTATCTAAATATCTTTGCTAAAGAAAGAAGATGCATCTTATCGAGAATTTCGATTTTGGTAGAGACACCGACAAAAAATCCGGACCCGGTAGGTCAACGGGTGTATTTCGCCCCATTAGCGGAAATTACTAAATGCAACACTACTCCTCGTCGACCTCCCCACATATATATTTTAAATTCATAAATTAAAAATCCGGGCCCCTATGAGAACTCCAGGCCCGAAGAGAATAGACACCAACCCTCCGGGTCGGGATTTTGGTAACACTTTGCGGCTTTCGATTCTAATTCAAAATGTGATGTGTCGAATATCGGCAAGGCGAGATCTTATTTTCGAGACAATAAGTTTATTTATAATAATTAAATTAAAATATTTAAATATTTAAATTACTCATTTAAGTAAAAAAATAATTTCTTACCATCAATGATTTTATATGCACCACCTAATATCACTATCAAAACTGCGACCAGTTTGGCTGCAGTAAATACATTTTGTACACTCGTTGCTAAATTCACACTATAGCAATTGACATATAGGATGACCACTAGAAAGAATAAAATATTTAATTAATTTGACCGGTTATAGGTAAATTGTATCTAAAACAAAACCATCAAAAAAATCTTACCCATAGCCAACAATGCCACCATCTTAACGACAATTTCTGGAGGTTCGCATTCAGTAACAAACGCCTCAACAGCATATTTACCAAAACTGAGGCAAATAATTGCCATTTGGGATGGCTTAAGTACAAGGGTACTTGCCCAAGAAAACAGAAATGCAGGAGGTGCACCGAATGCGTCCATGAAATACGCATATTCTGCTCCCGATGAAGTATTCATTGTGCCCAATTCAGCATAGGATAGGGCACCTAGAAAAAAATATCTATTATAGATACGTAGCTGAATATTTAATAAAAGTATCATGAGAACGAAAGCTTTCACGGCTGTGGTCAATTAAGAAATCATGGTTCTTGGGATTAGACCGTGTCAAAATGGAATCACTTTCCGACGTTTCGCCTTCGATTGCACGAGGCATCTTCAGATGATGATCAATTAGAAAATTTAATAATCCTACTCCACGAAATGATACTAATAAGGAATTACCGATAGGAAATGTAGTTCTTCCATTTATACACGGAACCACAGAAAAGATTGCAAGGTTACTTTGCCGGACCAACATACATACAATCTTCAACACACACAAGAAAATTGGACAATGTTTCAGATCGCCAAAGGATCGCGAAGGAGTATATGCAATTCCTTGTTCCTGTGGTGATGTTTATATTGGAGAAACTGGACGATCCATATCGACTAGGCTTAAGGAACATGAACGATGTATCAGAAAGAAACAAATTGTACAATCTGCTGTATCTGAACACCAACATTCTACTGGGCATGTCGTAAATGTAAAAGAAACCAAAGTTCTTGCTTCGGTTTCGGAACTCTATAAACGCAAAATTAGAGAATCTATTGAAATTTATAAGCATTCTAACAATTTTAATAGAGATACAGGCTTCAGTCTACATCATACATGGAAACCGATCATTACACCGAGTCACGCTTCGTTAAACACAGGTTGACTATAAATAGCAGGCCTGGGTCCCTCCGAGCTCATTCAGTGTTCCAATCTCGTGAAGTGAAGATCCCTGAAGATTCTTCGTGCAATCGAAGGCGAAACGTCGGAAAGCAATTCCATTTCGACACGGTCTAATCCCAAGAACCATGATTTCTTAAAAATATCATGTTTTGCAATTGATTTAATACATTTTCTGTATATATAAATATATATTGAAATATAAAACTTCCTGATCTAATAAGTTTTGCTACCCCCGCAGTTTCCGAGTAAAGTTGAAAAAAGAAATTATCAAAGGACGATCCAAAGCAAGAGACAACAAACATCCTTTGTTACCGGATTAAAAATCATAATTGTTGGTCGGATTTTCTAAATGTGAAATTTATCTGAAGTCCTGTTTAAAATAGAAATCTACGATTGTCGTTTTTGATAAAAAAGGATTCTTCAACCAGAAATAATAATAGAGAGAAAAATAAAAGCAATATTAATGGTGTAATAGATATGATTCGTATACCTTTACTTTAATGTATAACAATCTTAAACATCCTATATATTTTTCCATGATGGGAAATTTCGTTTTTAAACTTATTAATGATCTCAAATCTAGTTGTTCTTTGAATAACATATTTCAAAATCGTTATGTTATAGCTTAAGCTCATTTTAATCTGTTGGCACGGATATCCCCAAAGAAACTCCTTAGCTATTTTATATTCCTTCCATACTTCTTTAATTTTATTTTAGTTGCCCCCGCACACTTTGGAACCTTTTGTATCCTTGAATATTATTATTCACAGGATTCACACATATTTTTGTGTCTATTGTTTTTTGCTTTGCCTTGTTAACAAAAACACTGCCTTTTGTTGTCTAGTTCTGTACTCTCCTAACGATAGGATAGTCCATCTAATGGTTAAGTAGAATAACATTTATTTGCTAGACTTCGCCAACGCAGGAATGATTCCTGGCAATTTTAATGTAATGTTTGTTTTTTTTGTATGTTTATTAAAAGCCTTATTTGTTAGTTATTTATTTTATGATATTGTATATTTAAAATATATAAAATGTTAAGAATCATTACCGTGTATGATCAACATTTGCCGAAGATACATACCAAAGATATGATTGAGAAATAATAGGTAAACAACAATACAAATGCAATAATTTTATACCGTAACATTTTATTCATTTTTGCTACTTTCTATATAGGTTTGTAATTATTTCTCTTCGGTAATTATTTGGTTAGAATATGGTCAAATTAAGCGATGCTTAATGGAGGATTGCCGCACAAGCCCAGGGGGCGCTATCCTGTGTAGGGGCCTCCGAATCAGTAGCCTTAAAAATTTAAACACAAACAAAAAATATTTTATAAAAAAATTAGACAAATATAACTACGAGGATAATATCTGTATTTAAACTATTATTTCATGATTAAAAGAGTAATTAGCTACTGATTTCAGAAAACAGAAAAATGAAAAAATTCTATTATTTTTTATCTTCAAATGGTAACACCGTGACGCGCCTTTGCCCTATACGAGGCTCCCCAGTCTATGGCGGTCTGTTGAGCTCTAAAAAGAAGAAATCGCAATCTTCGTTTGACTAAAATAGATTATTGCGCCTGCGGCATTGCAGGACATGTTCCAAATAGCCATCATGTGTCCTTGGTATTTTTCCAAACGAAAGTTCGTAATCAGCAGTGTTATTCAATGTTCGCAGTTGTATTAGCCGGTGGAGTAGTTGTTTTTGTGATTTCAAGTTAAGGAATGAAACTGTCGCATGTGTAGATTCTCGATAAAATATAAATATTACATGATAATAACTATTTTAAAGACGAAGATTTCCTTTTTATTGACTACATTAAATAACAAAAACCTTTTAAATACCATTGATATGTATAAATTATTACTAAACTGGTTTGCAGTCTATATTCTCTAATGTAGCCACTGTTTTAAACGTTTTTTAAAGCATGCCTCTCTGTAACGCCAGCTGCGAATGTTCATTTAACGTAAGAGGTTAAAACATTATTTACGAAATTCATTAGTTCAATTACATTTAAGTTCACAATTATGTTCATAGAGAATACAACGGGATTCTGAATCATGTATAGATACTTGTATTGTCTATATTGTGGATTTCTTCAGAACGTAGGTATACAAATTATGCGCAGTGATTTGTTAGTCATGAAACTTGAGAGAGTCAGAGCAAGCTAGTAACGGTCGCCAAACATTAGGTATTTCAATAGCTAACTTGCTGAAAATTCTGTGGTTATACTCTTTGGAAGAGTTATTGGCTTTGATCAAAACAAGCTCAGGGACGATCAATTTCTAGAGGAATGGACCACGCTGCCTCTGAAATGACTAATGGTACTTTCACGTACAAGATAAGTTCTACACCCTTGACGACTGCCTCCCGATGGCTTCACCTCTCTCTACAGTGATAACCAATATATTAGTGTAATGGTTTTAACCAACGCAATCGAAACTACAAACTCTTGACTGCGATTTCTTGACGACATTTTCGCGACAAAGGACTTAAAAGGAGTTCTTAGATCATTTATATACTAAACTCCCAACTGTAAACATCGATATGGAGACTGGAGGTAGCAAAATTCACTTTTACCCTTTCTTAATGAAGAAGTGATAATATTACTGAAAAATCTAAATCTACACGGAAAGTATCTCAACCTAAACATTCTACAGCTAGGAACCAAGAAATCATAAAGGCTCTGTATAATCGAACAATGACGATATGCAATATTAAATAATCAGCAATATTAAAGATATATATATATATATATATATATATATATATATAATGTGAAAGAATTCTTAGCAGAGTATTGAAATAGCCAATGTTTAGCGACCGTTGAAGGTGGCATTGACTATCTGAAGCTTCGTGACTGGTTCACCACAGACATCTAGTATATATGCACGTAGTCTTAAGATTGCCTTTTAGTTTGCCTTTGATAACTGCTAGAGGCACTACAATAGTGGAGACATTGCAAAAAAATCAACAATAGGGACAATTGAAGACCACAGGTAAATGTTTTTCATAATTATACATCATTCTCAAAAATCCCAATTCATAACAAAATTTGAAGAAAAAATCTTTTAAAAAGTCTAAAAAGAAACCACCTTTGGGTATGGTGGGACCCGAAGTCAAGGCATAGTTTAAAAATTTCAATTCGGTGGTCAAGGTGTGCTTGTGGCCTCTTAAATACCTAATCCTCCACTGATATGTTTCCCTTAAACGACGTTACGTCGACGTCAAATTTATAAATGTTAAAAACACATCACAGTACCAGCTGCGTAAACTGCAAAGATAACAATACGTTTATAAATCTAAATTAGCTTCGACAACATAGCTTATCTGAAATAAGAAAAATCAAATAATAAAAAAAAATGGGTTAATAATATTTTTATTAAAATATTAGTTAAATAATGGTAAAGTTAAAAAAAAAAGTATGACATTATCAAATATATTTTGAAAACGCTGCTTTGAAGAACGGGTGATCTATTCTAGTAACACAAGATTTTAAAATTAAGTTTCGTTTTTCGATTAATAATATTAGACATATATTACCTAAAAGGGACAATAATCCACACGCCATCCATATGACGAAACTCATTCCAATTGAGCCAGTTCTGTCGAGCAAGCCCGACGGAGAAACGAAAATTCCAGATCCTGTATAAAAGAAAATTATATAATATACAGCATATCCGAAAAGTTCTAGTACAAATAAAAAGATTGAAATTTAAATCGCATAAAGTTGAGGTGGACAGCAAAAGTTATGGAACGAGCGGGGATCGAACCCGCACCGTTACCACTGTTAAGCAATTCGTTAGAACTTGTACATATTCAAACACACCGGTATCATAATTATTGTTGATCCTTCCAAATATTATGTTCGATCCCCGTTCGTACTATAACTTTTGCTGTTGATTATAAATATTTCTAAAAAAATATTTCACATTTTAAAAACAAACTGATAAAATGCTTCTATTCAGAATATATTATGATTTTGAAAAACAAACAAATTTTTTTAGAAACAATGGAAATTCTACTGTATGCAGTGTCAATTTCATAACTTACTTCTGGCTTTTCTTCACGCTTTCCTTTTTTTACAAATCCCTATATAGAGTTCTATTTTATTTTTTAATACATTTTAAACTTACCTATCATAGTTCCAACAATTAAAGCCACCCCACTGACGAGTCCCACCCGTCTCTTGAGGTGAATAGGGTCATTCTCAGTTGGGCGCGATCTCTCCAGCTCGTTAGACTCAGCAACGGAGTCCACATTATGGTTGTAGAAGCGGTGATCTTGATCGGCTCTGAACCCGCCTCCTGTATTACCATTGGCAGCAGATCCTCGACTACCTCTCCACTGAACACCATCTTCTTTAAGTAGGTCGGGGCGTGAGTTATTGTTTCCTGTAATAAAATCGATCTATATTTTATATACGTATTATTTTAATATTTGTCAATAATAATATTTTTACGAGCGAGTACCCGCGATAACGAAAGGGGTACAAATAGGTACTTAAACGACCTTATTTAAATACCTCTTTATAAACCATGCTTTTTGTTGCATTGTCGTTCAATTTTGGGGACTTGGGAGATTTTTGTATATAAATTATTTCCGATTTTTTGGAAGATAAAAAAATAAAATAAAATACACCTGTTCAAGCGTTTCTTTGAAAAACTAATCGTTTTTTAAATAAAAATAGTGTAATTAATATGGGGAGGTTTCATCCCTTTGAGGTTTGATTTTTGAAAAATCCCTTCTTATCGAACCTCCACATCCTACAATCAACTTGTAGACTACAATTCAACTTTTTACGTCAAGCGGTTTGAACAGAATCATGATTAATCAGTGACCCGATTTTTTAAAACATTCTGCATACATTTTTAAAAAAATTTAAAATATGTAAAGTAATCAAATAAACTACACGAGTTTAAGCGTTTTTCCGAAAAACCAACCGTTTTTTAAATAAAAAATATTGTAATATTTAAGGGGCGGTCACCCCCTTCAAATTTGTGTTTTGAAAAAGCCCTTCTTATCAAACCTCTACATACTATAATTAACCTGTATGCCAAAATTCTGCTTTTTTACGTCAAGTTGTTTGAGCAAAATACTGATTAATCAGTGACCTGATTTTTTGAAACTCCCTGTGTAAATTTTTAAAATATGTAGTATTTATGGGGCGGTTCCGCCCCTTGAAATTTGAGTTTCAAAAAATCCGTTCTTATCGAATCTCTACATACTACTATCAACCCTTGTGCCAAAATGCAGCCTTTTACGTCAAGAGGTTTGAGCAGAATCGTGATTAATCAGTGACCCAATTTTTTGAAATACCCTGTATAAATTTACGATACAAAAAATAGTGTTGAAAGGTCTCGGTCACCAAATCATATAAATCGGCGCAATACAACTCTCTCAGGAACTAGCTGAAAATGTTGGCTTAATGTTTTAAATATATAGATATTACTTATCAAATTCATTTTAGGCGACCTAGTAAGTCGTCTTTATAAAAAACCTCGAACGTCTTTAAATTCGAATGGCGACTATTCAACTCGATTTTTCAGTCAAATCTTTAAATTATATATCCACAATTTCAGGCGGCTGAAAATGCGCTCCAATTCTATGCAGATATGACACAAACAAACAAACAAATGCTTATCGTTCAAATTGTAAATTCTAGATGTTAAACCAAACCCTTCTCGCCTCCAAATTACCAAGCCCCAAGTAGAGATGTATAAAAAAATCATTGCTATTGCTGTTTTTCTTCTTATGGATTATTTAATAGACATAATGAGAATTACTGGTCTATGGAAATGGTTAAACCAATACTTTACGCCACAGGAGGTAGAATCTTTTAATGTGTGGGTCGGTATGTAGAAATTTGTCGTTCCCTTTATTTACGAAACAGCTAACCAAAAGATTCTCCGACAACTTTTTGAGGTAGGAAGATAATTTTGTTGGAAGCAAGATAAGGATTTTCTACATTACGGAAGAGATAACACAGAATTGGTAAATGAAACATCTCTAAATAAGGATGGGAAATATCTGAATACTACCTTTGGGAATTTCTTCAAAACCGTTTATGCCGTAATATGCCTTCAAAAGTTGAATTTTTAAA
The DNA here is from genome assembly GCA_030620095.1 of Kuschelorhynchus macadamiae. NCBI lineage: Eukaryota > Metazoa > Arthropoda > Insecta > Coleoptera > Curculionidae > Kuschelorhynchus > Kuschelorhynchus macadamiae. The sequence goes on from JAUTXW010002990.1 coordinate 4,229,505, forward strand.
ATTAGAAAGTTAACTAGGTGTTGAAGCAGAACAACTGCAATATGGATATTTATTTTAGATTTTAATATTCTATGTTTGTTGGTTTGCTGTATACTTTAACCATAAATATATTTAATAGACAGTTACATTAAACCATCCAAAGTTTATTAGTATTGATAAAATAAAAAAAGCAATTTTTCGTTTGATGATGTGTTTTTAACATCGAAATGTCAACATTACTTTCCGTGTAGGGTGTAGACACGTATTTTAAAAATTCTGCTTCACCTAAAAATTAAAAGCTAGTTTTAAAACAGAAGTTAGTTTTTCAAAATCTTCACAATTATTAAAATAGCAAATTTTTAGATTTTTTTCCGATATCTCTTGAAATGTTAGAAATTTTTTGATTTGTGGTATTTTGTTGTAGCACTGCAATTTGTAAATTAGGTTTTTATAGGTTAAATAATCGCCCACAAACTCAATGAGCAATGCAAAAATTTACAAATTTTGAAAACGCTGAGACCATAAGTTTTTGCAATGTTTTAATTTTAAGGAAAATAGACGTTTGTAACTCAACTATTTTAATATTGTCCATCCAATTGCCCATCCAACGTAAGACTTCTGGCTACTGTCCTGCAGCATGTCTACACAATTTAAACTTCTCTTCCTCTTTATACATTTATAAACACTTTTCAAAAACTTACAGTAAATTTCATCATGCGATAATATTATTTTTTCTAAAAAAAGTAAGAAAACATTAACATTTTGGAAAAGATCGTAACATCTGATGCAAAGGCTTTACAGAAAAAAAAAACGAAAACGTCCAAACGTCCCGGGAAAAGCCAAAAGATAGCAGAAGCAGAGAATATTAAATTAACTATTTATTATTGCCGCTGTGCATAAACTTTCTCATAAGTCGGGTTTAAAACCACGTTCCAAGATAAACGTTAAACTACTCAAAGCTTAAAACCCGCCGTCCTTTGAATTTTTGAATTTCGTCAAATTCTACGTAGTGAGTGTCGTCTACTAGATAAGTTTTTACTTGGTATAAATTAGTCAGACAAACGTGATTTATAAAAACAGCATGTAAGAGTTAAATAAGTGTTAATAATAGTTAATGATATGTCAGCAAAGCGAACAAAAATTGGCTAAATAAATTCCCTCTCTAGGCTGGAGGATGTGCCTGTATATCCAATTATTTTTTGGTTAATTATTATTCGTACACCAAATTTTAAAGCAAATATTAAATAGTTATCGCCAATGCGTAGAAAAATATTTAAAAGTAAGATTAGAACGTCTTAGCCCTGAGATGAAAAAAAAAATCCAAAAGCATTAAGTACAAATAAAAAAGAATACTTTCAACTTTGTTTCTATTTGTTAAGAACATAACATACAACTGAAATCCCACCCAATTTAAATATTATAGTACCTCATATTATTTTAGGAGATGAAGATGAAAAACTTATTTAATGCGACCGTTCCCAGTATCATGACTAGGACCTACATTAATGATTTCTAATGAGCGTTTGTTTCGAGCAGGATAATTTGTTGAATGTGCTTTTGGAGTTATGAGTAATAGTAATAGTAAACTGAACGTATGCCTGTTGCAAAATATTACACATAACTAATAGAGACAAGAAGCAACAAATAACATAAAGTGCGGGACACGAAAGAAAACCGGGCGGTCCTTAAAATAAAGGTTCATAGTCTTAAGCAAGCGGAAAAGTAAAATGTGTGTACGCAAATAAATTTTATGTTATTTTATTTGTTGTAATAGTTTGCCGCTTCACCTATAAAGTGCGCCAGCTAAGCGGTGCGGAAAATTAATCGCACTGGTATACTTATAATTGTGCCTAGAGTCTCCATGCACTTGCCGCTAGAAGGTTCTAGCTATTTCCAGTGGCGCCTATACATTTCGAGCATTTGTTTTCATTTCTATATAAATGAGTTGAGTTGAATTTGAATTATTATTTCGAAGTAACGATGGCGAGCAAAAGAGGAAAAACAATTCGAAGCGGTGCACGAGCGTTATAGAAGGCTGTACTACAGGAGCTGAAAATAATAGTGTGACTATTCCAATTCAAAATCGAACAGAACGCTCTGCATTTTACAATGGTGTTTCGGAAAGTAGTGTAAGAAAAATTCAAAGAGAACATAATGATCGCTCATGTTCTACTTCACCTTTAAAATCTCCTGGAAAAAAAGACCCTAATTATCAAACAAAGATAAAATTCGAACATTGAGAGACCAAATATTTTTCACTGGCGGGTGAAATATCTATCAACTGTAAGGCAATATAGGCAAAAAGGACGCAATATTGTGTATATAGACGAAACCTGGATAGATAATGATATGACAGTAAGCAAATGCCGGCAAAGTGAAAGTGTTCAGGTGTTGTTCACGGAATCCGCTCAAGTAGTCGCTTTATTATAGTTCATGCTGGTTCAGAAGACGGATTTGTTCCAGGTGCTGCTGAATGAATGGACAGATGAATAGAGATAACTTTCAAAAGGGGTTGCTCGAGACGCTTCTACCTAACAATCCTCCCAAATCAGTCGTGGTAATGGATAATCCGTCTTATCATTCTCACGTGGAAGATAAAGTGTCAACTAAATACTCCACAAAAGCTCATATGATATCGTGGCTTAAATCGAACAATCTTGTATGTGATGCAACATAGAGAAAATATCAATTATATGAAATAATATCAGACAACAAGCCCTAAACATGTTCGTTCCATTGAAGATAAATACTGGAAACTAGATGGCAAAATTGAAACGGTTATTGATGATTTAGTTATCACAATGGGATGTTCAAGTAGAGACGACGAAACCTCATCATTTTCAGAGGAAGACAACGATTTAGAGGAAATCGAACTATTAGAACCACAGCCGTCAACCTCAAAAATGGCTTAGTTTTTTTTCATATATTTTGTAAAATTGTTCATAAAGTAGCTGTTAACAAACTGCTTCAAAATAATTAATTTTCTGTTCAATACCGGGTGTTAAAAAATATCTAATATTGCAATTAATATTTGAAAAACTACAGAACTCATATTTTTCCAAAATTTACACATCTGATGTGCGATTCTTGGACCTTTTTAAGAAAAAAGTTTAATATGAACCTAAAAGTCTTAACTTTGGAGATACAAATTTTTAAAAAACATTTTTTTTAATCCTAATTTTGATGCTGTTATAGATAAACAACTGTGTGAAATTTGATGCACGTCTTTTATGCATAAAAGGACATTTTTTATTAATAATCAGTTTTTGCAATTTCTTCCAGTGGCGTGCATATGTGTAAATCTGTATGCTCCTTAATGCATAGAAGACGTGTATCAAATTTCATGCAGTTATCTACAATAGCATCAGAATTGGGATGAAAAAAAATGTTTTCTTTTTAAACTTCACCATCCCGTATCTTAAAAGTTAAGACTTTTAGGACATAAAAACACCCCCTTTAACATCAGCACGCAATTAGGAAACACCCTGTATAGTACTTCACAATGACGGCCCCGGTACAAAGTAATATGACAAACGGAGACAGACGGCCACTTTTGGCATGGGCTACTCGAGCCCAAGGTCAAAGTGCATAAATTAAAATTTTGATAAATCTCGTTCACTGAATCTGATGCTGGCTGCCCTTGTAAACTCTGGACTTGTAAATCGTGTATCACTATACTGGGTAGTCCAATAATAATGGACGTAGGCAGTAGCCCGGGAACCGTTAATGACAGAACTCAAGAAAAAATATATTATAGGTAAATCAATCAAGAAAAATCAAAATTAAATCATTTTAAAATTCGAAAGTTCGCCATTTTTGCAACACAAAAGAGATATAGAAGTGCGGTACACGAAAGAAAACAGACAAATATAGATAAAGGTTCATTAAGCATAGTTACATTTTTTAATTATTTGAAGAACGTATAGTCAAAAAGGAGTGCCATATTATTTAAAGAACGACGGGACACCACTGGTTTAAAGAGATTTCTTAGCCGACCTTCCTGAACCGATGTTTCCTGTCCCGCACTTTACAATTTCGAGTAAACACATTCTTCAGAGGTAAGAGTTGGAACGCTGGGTGAAAATACAGGCACCAGTTCAGGCTATGTCATCAGTGATAAATTTAAAACCTATTTTTCATCTCAAGAATTGTTTCTTTTATTTAATTTCTCAACATCTTATGATGTAGATTACACAAGTCGTCACTAACACCAGAACAATTGCTCACAAATTCCATTTAGATCGGATAGATCGCACACCGCCATTTTTTCTACGAATTCGTACGGATAATTTCGGACATAGTATATGACCTTCAATAGTTTTTACTAAAATGGGATCATTCGCACTTTTCGTCAAAAACTTACGGAAAATGGCTTTGGGTCAATTTTTGTATTTTTTTTTTTTTTTGATATAACGTAGTTCTCGACGTTCTGGTCAAAAGTCCTCATAGGCATAACCTAATTCTACCACTAGTTTTTAAGATAAGGTTGTCGATCAAATTGGGAAAAATATATACATTTTAACACCTCGTGTTTCGAAAAAATAAAGAGCATACGATTCCTCTTTAAACGATTTTTTTTTTGTAAGACCACGGAGCGGAGTGTGGATAGTTTTGGGCAGTAGAAATTATGACATTAAAAAAAAAGATAAATGTTCACTGTCAGGTATGAACAATTACTATTTACATTTTAAAGTAAAGTTTGTGTGGGGGTATATATGTGATATTTACAAAACATGGAAAACTGATATTAATACATGATTTTTATCCAAACGAAACTTTAGATTTATAACAAATTTCACATAGGTATCAAGATAAATCATTTCCCCTTTATGTAGAAAGTTACTATACTAACTTATTAGAACCTAACTAAATTAACCAAAAAAGATAATTATGTACTAAGAAATATACTAAAAATATAAAAATAAAGTTCAAGACCAAGGCTGTGTATACTTGTAAAACTAAGCCTCCATTGAATTGATATTTGGTTGGTTTGTAGTTAACTCACGTCCATAAACATTGTCTTTAAGTGATTGTAAAGTTAAGGCAAAAACGAAGGAGATGAAGATGAGCAAGCAAGGAGGGAGAGAGAAGAGAGAGAGTGAGAGAGTAGAAAAATATTATTGTAGTGTACCGGTTGATCTCTTATATGTTGAACCCCCCCCGTAATCCTATTTTGCACCCCCCCCCGTATCCCGATTATTTAAGAAAATAGCAAAAATCTTTAAATACAAAAATTCTAGGGTTTTTACAGAATTTGTATAACATTATATGACAAAAAACAATTGAACATAAAAAATCGGTTTTTCTTAAAATTCTCGGGTATTTTTAGTGCAAAATGTATTAAACCTAGTATATTTATAATCAGTTAGAATAGGCCCATTTGAAAAACATATAATATACAGTTTGTTCCATAAAAACAAAAGTTTGGTACCTGTCTGATTTTTTACGTTCAGTTGTTATTTCTGATATCATATTATAAAAATTCTGTAAAAATCTTAAAACTTTTGTATTTAAAGTAATATATATATATATATATATATATATATATATATATATATATATATATATATATATATATATATATATATATATATATATATATATATATATATATATATATATATATATATATATATATATATATATATATATATATATATATATATATATATATATATATATATATATATATATATATATATATATATATATATATATATATATATATATATATATATATATATATATATATATATATATATATATATATATATATATATATATATATAAGCAATTGCAATGCTTTCTGGCGAATTGTAGAGAATTGAAATACCAACAAAATGAGCTATTAAACAAGTCGATTGGATGATGAGTTTTGAAGAAAACCCTGAAAAACCGGAAAATTTGCCATTTTTTTCAAAAATTTATTTGTAGGTAATTTTTTAAATTGTAGCGTAGACCTTCCAGAAAATAGCTGTAGCCAAGCACAATACAAGCGACATCCGATAATTTGTTTTTAGGTTATTGCAATTTGAATTTTTTACTGCGCTAACTTCCAGCGGGTCTACATGCGACACGGACTGGCCGATTTCAATTTTATAAGAAAATTTTGAAAACTCAGTTATCGTGCTTCCAAATCTATATATTGTGCGTGGGGATATGTCATGTTGGTAAGCATTTGTCAAATTGAAATGGGCTAATCCCTGTCACACCGAAACCCGCTGAAATTTAGCGCAGTGAAAAATTCAAATTGCGATAACTTAAAAGCTAATTATCCGACGACGTCCTGTGCTTGCGTAAATTCCCTGTCACCATGTCCTGACTACCATTTCCCGGAAGATCACTTAAAAAATGGCCGACTTATGAATTTTTGAAAAAATTGTGAGTTTTCCGTTTTTTTCCGGATTTTCTTTGAAACTAATCATCCTATCAACTGCCATTTTTGCACTAAATTTTTTATAACAAATTAATAAATAATTGTTACGAGTAGAAAAAAACATCAGCAGAATGTGTTTTAAGTGATGACACCATTGGTTTTTCAGGTAGCATTTTTGTCACAAAATTAATAAATTTCTGCTCTATTGCTTGGCCTATAAAGGGTTTGCGCCTTAACTTGAATAAAACTCCGAAATAATAACTCGTATGAAAAAATTCTAAAAAGTAATAATTTTTAGTAAAGAAGCTAAGCTATAAATATTTTAATAAAAATAGGCAATATACGGAGTGGTAAAAAAATATGACCATAAATGCAGGGCATATACCCCTGTTCTACGTCTCTGAAATGACTCATATGGTCGTCGTTTGTTGGGTTAATAAGTCTTTATGTAGTGATAATATATTTCAAAATTGATATTGACATCTCGCTCCTAAGAGATATTACATAATAAAATGTCCTGTTTATCACACATGTTTAAAGCCCTGTATATTTTAAACGGTGAAGCTTAGAGAAAGATTATATAATTTTTTTTTCATATTTCGTCAAGGTTTATATGCCTGTTCGGTACTTATTTCTGAATCACCCTATATATATATATATATATATATATATATATATATAAACATTTCAGTATTAGAAATACATCCGCAGTCCTTACACCAATCAGCTCATATACGCATCAAAATAAGAATAATAATAATAATTTTGCAAGGTTCTTCTAAAAACAAATTCAAAATATCAAAACAAATTCTACTTTTAGCGAGGATTTATATACTTAATTTAAGCTTTTGTTCTACATATATCAAATTCAAAATAGTGATTCTAAAAATAAAGATCATTTCTACAACTAGTATATTTATGTATTTACGCAACTATATTATTTAACGAAATACGAATAGAGAATGATATGTTTAAGATAATTATATATATATATATATATATATATATATATATATATATATATATATATATATATATATATATATATATATATATATATATATATATATATATATATATAGTTCATGGGATCTCACGACAAAAGACACTAAGTCGGTTAAACTGGGACAAAATTTCACAATTAGATGCTTATTAATATATCGCCGAGAAACTTACAAATTTTCGAGTACTTTTCAAATTTTGTTACTATAGTTTCCCACATTATTTGAAGTAGCATTTAGAAATAAACTTTTCATTTTTATTACAACTTTTTGCCCCTTGTAAAAATGTAGATAAATATTTTAAATCCGACGTTTCGTTTGTTGGTGACTTGGTCAGGTCGACTTTTTTATATACGGACCTGCATTTTATATTGCATTTTTGTATTCTACAATGCTCACTACATCCTGCTGTAATAACAGTTTAACCGCATTAAAACTTTTCGAACACAATAAAATATATTTAATAATTTCAACAATTTTTTTCTTTTTGCCGTTTATATTTGTAATAGTCATGATATATAAATTAATCTAAAAATATCTGAACATAGAAAGATTTTAAAGGTCCATATCATGCAATTAGCGTAGTTTCAGTTTTAGGTTTTCAAAATTGACCATATTCTCATACATTTTCTGCATTTAAAATATATTTTGTTGAGATGCTGTCTTTCAGAATACTTTCAAGATATTAAAGATGTGATAAAATATTTAACGTATTATTTATTTCCTCATACGAACATTCCTTTTACTGAAACTTTATTAATTCTATAGCATCCGATGGTCTTTTAAAATTTCTTTTTGATTAGTCTTGCTTACTACACTAACGTCCTTTCCCACTTAAAATTATGTTCTACCAATGACTTATTGTTTACAAAAAAAATGTTATTAACGTAGGTGAAAAAAAAACAAAAATTAAAGTTAAATTTTAAGCAGGCTTTCAGGAAACTCTAAACAAAACATATAACGTTATACAGTGTGAAGCCTGGACCTAGTTTTCCAATTGGCTAGATAGATCCGAACCTAGGGCCCCATAGTCAGACAGACCCATTGTTCGGCCTGGCTGTGCCCAACTGTGATTTTTTAAACAACAATATTGATGTACAAATGCATTACTTCCTACATTCCAATGTATTCACCTGTGTAGCCTTTGTTCCCTTAGTTTAATATAGTTTTTAGATTGTTACGGCTTGTTTTTTGATCGTTTTAAACAATTTTTTCGATAACCTTAATTAATGAATTAAGTTAATTTGGTTCGAAAATTGACACAACTCAAAATAAAAGTGTGACAAAACAAAGTATACTAAAACCTAAAATTCTACAGTAGCAAAATATCTACGTTAGAGTAATATGAGAACATTGACAAAATTATAAGAGACTTATAATAAAATAGCCGATAATTAATATTATTAAATCTGCTAAATCAGAAATAACTAGAATGCTTCAAGGATCCATCTTGGGTTCTCTTTTATTTTTGTTATTTATTAATGACCTACCAGACATTTGTAACGTTATATATTTTTACTATATTTGCCGACGACTGAAGTTATAAAATATATAACATTATTTAAGAAGCTGTTATGGTGCTGTTGTATTTAAATGCCAGAAAAATTAATCAAATCAAATTACGTTTTACTCAGCAAACTCTTGTCTTAATGAGTCGTTTTTTGCATATATGTCGGTACTAGATAACGGTTTCATTTTTGAGTTTTTAGTGTGTTTAATTAAATTGATTTTTTTTGTAAAATGAAAATAAGTGAAGTTCACTTGCACATTAAGCAATTCATAAAAACATAGAACGATTTGTAAAAAGTATCCAAAGAAAAGGCAAAAAAACAAATTTTTTGCTAGCCTGGACAAAGTTTGTCCTTGATTCTGTTATTGAAACTTATGAAGACAAAAAAAACAAAAAAGACGGGATATTGTGTATGCTAATTATTTTGCAAATATAATTAATACCAGTAGCGGCAGTTACAAAAAAATCAAAGAATTATAAAGACAACGCCCTTAAGCAAGAACCAAACTAAAAGAACATCTAAAAGTAATTTTTAAGTACTTATATTTTGATAACCTGCAAAATGTTTGTCCTTGACTTTGTTATTGAAACTCATGAGGACATAAAACAAAAAGGTGAGAATTTTAGAGGTTTATGCAATATATTAGTTATTATTAAAAAAATATTGCGTATACTGATTGGTTTGCAAATATAATTAATACCAGTAGTGGCAGTTACAAAAAAAAATAAAGAAGTATAAAGACAACGGCCTTAAGCAAGTTTAAAAAATTTAATCGATTTACCATTCTACTATTCATTTGTTACCTTAAGTAATAAACACTCGATGTATTGTTTCAAAAAATGTAAAAAATATAATTTATCTTTTGGAGACTGCATTATTTTGGATTAAGAAGATATCAAAATTAGCAATTAAATTTTTTTACATATATGTAGTTACTAGATAAAGGTTTCATTTTTGAGTTTTTAGTTTGTTTAGTTAAAAGTTGATTTTTTTGTAATATGAAATATAAATGAAGTTTACTTGCATATTAAGTAATTCATAAAAAATTAGATCGATTTCTAAAAAGTATCCAAAGAAACGGCAAAAAAACAAATGTTTTTGCTATAAAGAGGACATCTAAAAGTAATATTTTGTTAGCCTGTATAATGTTTGTCCTTAACTCTGTTAATGAAACTCATGAGGACATAAGACAAAAAAGGCGGGAATTTTAGAGGCATACCCAATATATTACTTATTTTTACAAAACATGGGAATTTACAAATAGAATTATAATTATATTGACAACGCCCTTAAGCAAGTTTAAAAAATTTAATCGGTTTACAATTCTACTATTCATTTGTTACCTTACGTAATAAACAATCGATTTATTGCTTCAACAAATAGAAAGAATATAACTTATTTTTTGGAGACTGCATCATTTTTGATGTTGAAAATATCAAAATTAGCAATTAAATTTTTTACATATATGTAGGTACTAGATAAAGGTTTCATTTTTGAGTTGGTTAAGGTAAAAATTGATTTTTTATGTAAAATTAAATCTAAATCAAGTTGACTTGCACATTAAGTAATTTATACAAAATTAGAGCGATTTCTAAAAAGTATCCAAAGATAGGGAAAATAACAAATATTTTTGATAAAGTAATTTTTAAGTACCTATATTTTGCTAGCCTCTATGTTTGTCCTTGATTCTGTTATTGAAACACATGAGGATAAAAAACGAAAAAGGCGGGAATTCTAGAGGTATCTGGAATATATTAGTTATTATTACAAAACTCGGGGAAAATATTGCGTATACTGATTACTTTGCAAATATAATTAATACCAGTAGCGGCAGTTACAAAAAATAGAAAAAATTATAAAGAAAACGCACTTATGCAAGTTTAAACATTAAATCAGTTTACCATTCTATTAATTATATTCAATTTTTATGACAAAATAACCATTTTCTTTGTCAAAGACGACAATGAAGGATGCACTTGCTTAATTTAAATGGCAAATGGAAATAAAAAATGCACATGCTGCAACAGTTATTTTTAATCCTTTAAACCAACTTAACAATGATATTAATTTAATTTAGTAATTAGCTTTGTAATTATCATAAAACAAAAAAATGCGTTCTAGCTAGGGGTGACATTGAACTACGCTAACATCGAGCTCTTAGAGTCTTGTGACAGGCGAAACTTTTTTTTACGATCTACAAGGTTCTCGACCTATTTATAAATGAAATAAAAGTGCATCAATGATTAGTCCGCAAAAAAGAAACGTAGATTGTCAATATGTTTAGCTATAATATCCCTGCTACTTTTATTATGACCACTTAAAATATTGATTATAAATAATTGTTCTAAATGGAAACAGAACAAAAAATTATTTCCTAATACGAATTGACAAATTATTTCGAGCAAAAGTTAGAAATCTAATACCTTTTAAAATATTTTCATTGGCCACTTTACTTACTATAATTATGCTTATCAATATATTTTGCACATTGCGTAAATTCTGCACGTTCCTTAAGTGTTAAGCAGATAGTGACAAGACATTTAGCTATTTCACAACATCGCAACAGAAAACTGAATTTCATTAACCTCCACTTATTTTGGCACTTACCAGAAAACATGTGGCTGCCTGAAAAGTATTCATCGTCATACATGTTCCCACAAACAGCGGCAAAATGGAAACGCACTTTCCCTCCGATTTCATGTCATTTACTGACTGGGACTGGGCTGGAATCCGGCATGTCGTCTGCGTTTTCGGGACTCCATGCCCTCTGGTGGCAACGCCTAACAATAGAAAATATATAGGGATTTTATTCCTGCTAATCGCAAAAGATTGCGTCAGAAATACGTATCCAAAGCTCGGCTAATTTCCCTGACAGTTTTCAGAATTTATATGATCTGATTTTCTCTTTTCATTATAATGGTTTTTTCCTTTGTGTCCGTTAAAATAGCTTACTTTAAACAATTAAAAGACTATGAAACCTTTAAATGGATAAGAGACAAAAGACGTGTATGACCATCATCCATCAAAAGGCAAGGGCCTAATTACCACTATACTCAAAGAATAAAAAATAAAAAAATTATAGTACCGTATTTTTCATACAAAAGAAGTTATTAAGGAAGATTTTTTCCTCAAGTACTGTTTTTGAAAGCCTTTATACAAATGTCGCTTCAGAAGAGTCTTTGGCCAAAACAAACCTTAGAGGCGATCAAACCCTAAGATTTAGCATTACTGCCTCTGGAGGGAGTAAGAGTATTGTCTTTGTAGTGATTACTTTCAACTAGAAGATAAAGTTCTATGCTCATAACAACGGCCTCTTGAAGAGTTCATCTCTCTGTCCAACCGAATCAGTAAACATAAAACCCAGGCTTTGGCTGTGATATGTCGACGACGCGTTCATCATTTGGGACAAAGACAACGAACAACTTTGAGTTTTTAGGTCATTTAAATAGTATAGGGCCAACTGTAAAGTTCAATATTTAAAGCAAGATTTATGTTACCGTTTATGTTCTTGTGAAAACAAGTGATAGTATTATTAAGAACGCTATTTACAGAAAATATACGTACACCAACTATCCTGCAGCTGAAAAACAAGAAACATAACGAGCAGTGACGATAATCGCGAAAATCAGCCATTGCATGCAGGATTATACCAAAAAATTTATTCTTAACACAATTTCCAAATGTCAAGGAAAAAACAATGTACGTTGAACTGAAGACCAGTCAACAATCATTCTTATATTCAGAGAAGAATTTCAGAGAGATATCTTTATTTATCAGATCCTTTGTGAGTGGATTCTATATACGTGAAACAAAGCGACCTCTTAATATAAGAATTTTAAACACCCAAAGCACACACTGAGAGGAAAATATATCAAAATCGGGTACTGCCCAGCATGCTTTGTCCAAACACCATAGAATTCAGTGGTCTGAGGCAAAAATTATACACAAAGAGCAGCAATGGAGTAAAACAAAATTCAAAAAAAACTTCTTTTCTTCTTAAATCTGTTAGTTGGCGCTTGATAATGACTAAAGGTTCTAAACTGCTCGAAACGTTTTGAACGAATCGACAATAAAGACATGGTAAGTTCTTTTCATAATATACACCACTTTCAAAGATACTTAACGTATTTTATAACAAAATGTGAGAAACAATTCTTTAAAATATCGAAGTGTAAAAAGAAAGCTCCTATCGGTAGAGGGACCTCCAAGACAAGATGTGCATTTGGCCTCTTAAATGTTTAATCCGCCGGTATCAGAGATTTTTTATGTATAGAAAACTCTATCTCTTTAGACTTTTTTTAGGAGTTTGAGGGGAGTCAATTGAATTTCTAAATTATTTTGTAAAATTATACCAAAGCAAGTATAATTTGTTAAAAAGAGAACAAAAAATCCGACTGATAGCAAGTATATTACCCTTAAAAAAGAAACCACATATTAAAATAAGCAACACTTTAATTTATATGGCACATGGTATTACCTATAAAGTAAACAATAAAAATAAAACTACTTCTGAATCCCACGTATACCGAAGAAAGCATCTCCTCTGATATCATGTTTGCACCACTAATCTACTTATCATTTTTATTATAAATACGTTCATTTGGTAAACAAAATTCCGAATAATATATGTATTAGAATTTACAGAATTTCGGTAAGACACCCTATTGTTCAATCTGCTTTTAGCTCTTTATCCATTTTTACCGTCCCTAAAAGCATTTGTGGAGATATTTGTAACTTTCTGTACACACGTAGGTTTAAGACCGTCTTGTCAAAACGTCTATTCTGACGTCGCGTTAGCAAGACACACCTTGAAAAAGTAACAGTTTTCTTTAAAAAATGAAATATGTGTGCATTTCTTCAGACTCTATTTTACTCAATTTTTTGACCTAGGTCAAAAAAATGTAAAACTATGTTTTGTAGCAAAAGTATAGTACTTTTGACCTGTCCGATCGTTTTGTTCCAGGAGGTACCGGTACGAGAGCTTAAAACTAAACAAAAAAATCGTGCACTATACATTTCTTCAGTGTATTTACTTCATTCGTCCAAAATCAACTGTTTGATACATTGAGATGATACAGGGTTGAACGTGAATTAATTACTTGTATTTAGGACACCCTGTATTCTATATTAGCATATTAAGAATCGCCTCAGTGAGTTCTTCGGTTTGTTACTGTTTACAATACAATATAAAAATATTTATTGTTTCAGGTAGGACAAAATGGCGTACTACTTTTACTACCGATTTTTATAGGAAACCCTAGCTAAGAATATTCGCGGGACGCATTTAGGCAAAACGTACAACGCTTTAGCAATAGACGTTTAAGGTCGAGGGCTGACTGGCTATTGCTAATATACTGTACCTGTACTTAATGCCTGCACCATTAAGACAAAACGTACAAGTGATTAGCAGTGGACGTTTAAAATCGAGCGCTTATTGGATATTGCTACCGCGGTGTATCTTTTGTACCGACTTGCTAATCGTGTTATTAGAATGGTACGCGGTGCGCATTAGCATTTGCAATTGTTGTCTAGGTTATGGCAATACGTTCAACTAGTTGCACGTTCGTGTTGTTTCACTGTGTTTGTAGCGTTTAGTTAGTGTTTTGCACCACAGTCATAAGTACTTTAAGCTATCAATTAGCTTCAAACATAAACTTGTTAGTAAATCTGACGAAAAGCATGTATTTTGGGCAGACATAACCTCAAATGAGCAATGCAAACGGTGGATTGCAAAGTTCTCTGCGCGCTTCAAAAACACGCATTAAAAAAGCAATGGCTGTATTGGCCTTAGGACAAAAAGCTTAAGCAAAGGAGGCTTACGCTCCTCTTGTTGGAACAAAGAGCGGCGATGGAACTTCCCCTTGACCATGTTTCATTTTCAACTTTAAAGATTTAAGCACCGGACATGATGCTTCCTGTAATAAAACCGCAACGGGAAGTAGTGAAGATTCAAGCCTAACATCGATCATTTTGGAAAAGCACCTGGAACAAAAGCAAGCCATTATGACTTTGCAAAATTAATAACGACTTTGAGAGAAAAACACAGTAAATTCGGTACTCAAAAATCACTTATAAACATTTGCTTGAGAAAATTGGACCATGTAAAAACCAAAAGTAATTGAATACTTATCTGGGTACTTCCGGAAGTACGTTTGCATTAAGGCGTCGGGGTGGTGCTGTGATACCTCTGCCTCTAGAAGAAGACCTGGTGAAACAAGAGCCAGTAAACGTTTTTCTGTTGGTAGACCAGCGAAGGGTGAAAAAGTGAGACCAAAACGAAAAATAAATTTAGCTGAAAATGTTACGTACTTTGCATAAAAACTTTTTGCTCCAGTCTAGTTTTTCCTAAAATCGAAACTTCTGTAGATAAATACAATAGCAATAATTAGCATTTAAGCAGAAATGAACCTCAATTCTGATTCTATCTCTTACAATGGATGGAGATCTTTAAATAGATATAGTAACGGTGGTTGAATCACTCCGATGGTTCCGTTACTGATCTTGACCTAGACAAAACATTTTTTTTTTTGGAATATGGACATTCAACTTCCTTCTATTAGAAACGTCCGTACAAAACAACCACTGCTAAGCCGCTGTAAGTTCTGTCTTAATTGTGCGGACATTAGGTACAACATATTAGCATTAGCCAATCAGCGATCGACTTTAAACGCCTATGCTAATCCGTTGTACGTTTTGCCTAAATACTTGCGAGATACAAACGAATATTTTGATGCACTACTCATGAAAATCGGACCAGGCGTTTAGCTTGTTAAGAGAGATACTACATCATGTCCATGCGCGTAATATTATTAACATTGAATTACCGAATTGTATAACAATCGTTTTACAGCCAATCAAAATTAATACTTATTAAGTGCGAAAAGCGATACTTTTCTGCATGAGACTGTAATATACGGTCGAGTGCAGAAAAGGAACTTTCCGCAAGCGTTAGGAACAATATTTTTTCTACGAGCGTAAGAACTAAATATAATGTTATAAAAAATTGTTATTACCAAAGAAATAAAATATCTAACAAAAAAATTATGTCGATTAAATTTCAAGTTGCAGAACATATTACAGTTATTGTTTATTATTTTGTAAAATTGTAATTTTTTTTGTATGTAAATTAATGGCCGAAGTTAACTGACTTTTTTTGCTGAAAATTCCTCTGCAAACCCACTCGTAGATTGAGCTGTCGTTGCAAATAAAGGGGTATAGGAAATTTGCTAGAAGTAGAGGGTTATTAAGTTTGATTTAGACATCCCTCAGCATAACTTGTTACTTGTTACTGCTTAAAAGCTTTGTTGGCAGCTTAAAAGCTCTAATTTAGTACTCGTAGAAAAAAATCTATTACCACAGCGGGAATATTTAATAACATTTTATATTTTTTACAACCTATACTTGTACTCGTTTATTTTTGAATACTTTATTCTGACTGGAAAACAAGGTACCTACCTCTCAATATTTTAAAATAATTTATTGTAAAAAATGTATATTGTGTTTATGTAAAATATCTATAGATATGTATATCTGTGTTTTTTGAATCAACACACAACAGTTTTGCAAGGGAATTTAGGGAAAAAAGTGTACATATGTAATTTTGCTTTCAAGAGAACTAAAAAATAGCAATTACAAGTCATATTAACCTTACTCGTGCTTAGAAATTGATAAAATATTAGGGACAATCTCGTACCGCGTACACCAATTAATACAGAAAAACAATACCATTTTGACTTACCCTAGAGAAGGAACGTTAGGGCTTAATTTTTGCACACTTCATACTAACACACATTAATGCTCAAGAACTTGCTTAAAAATTTTCAAAAATATTACAAAAACTCAAAAAATTCGCCTAAAAACAGTATGCTTAGGTGTCGCATACTGGTTTTACTGATTTATCAATTTCATAAATTTGGGTACGCTACCAGTGTGGAAAGGTACCGTTGTCGTTTTTAAAGCAATGACATTGCGTGAAATTAAAAAACAGTTTATTTGAATAATTATTTGTTAATAAAGAGATATCGCCATGTGCGTCAAAGTATATTTTTGATTTTGGAGGTCCCTAAGCCTTTATAAAATCCGCGGCTCCCGCATGACGTATTTTTAAGATAAACTACATGGATTGTATTTTTTATAAAGCCATAAATAATAAAATAAAAAAATATTTAAAACACAAATGTCTAACTATTTGAAACTAAGGGAATCTTAACAAAAACAAGATTCATCATAAACAGGTAAAATTTGGAAGTTTTAAATTTTCATTCGCAATGAAGGTATTGTTTTTCTAAATATCAATGTCGGGTATTTTCAAACCGAGCGTTTCAGGATTTCGTATTCAAATTCTTTGTGAATCATATTATAAGTATTTAATATAAATTCACATTTTGCGTTTATTTTTCAAAAAAAAAAAAACAAAAGGAAAAAACAAGTTTCTCCAGTTTTTAACATATTTTTTCTTGTTTTCTAGATTTTTACAAAAATCAAATATCCTGTCTAGCCTGGAGCAATAATTTCTGATAAATGTTTAAAAATTTGCATAAAGAAGTTTTTTAGATACTTTTAATATACATATTTTATTTTTTATATATAGACTAGTTCTTCTTATTTTAAAAAA
This sequence comes from Kuschelorhynchus macadamiae, assembly GCA_030620095.1. Lineage (NCBI taxonomy): Eukaryota > Metazoa > Arthropoda > Insecta > Coleoptera > Curculionidae > Kuschelorhynchus > Kuschelorhynchus macadamiae. The sequence goes on from JAUTXW010002990.1 coordinate 4,246,986, forward strand.
GGCACCGTATTCCAGAGTCGTCTTTAAGTTTAATTAGTTTTCTTTTACTCTAATAAATTTTTAAACCCCTAAATAGCCCATTAAAATTAGTAGTAAAGAAGACAAAACTTTGAACATTAAAGATAAAAAAACTATTTTATTTTAGATAGCAATATCACGTTTTTTATAAAAATTCAATTGACATCGTCAGTATAATTAAAACATTCAGCTCAATTTTACCTAAATTAATTTATTGTATCCTAATTTTCCTTTATTCTGAACTTCTATGGTAGTAGGTTCTACCACACACAATATTACAGTTTATGTATACATATAGTGTTTTGGTACCACTAAATTTATTTATACATAGTATATTTTATGATTAAAGCAAAGCTTCATTATGAAGAATGATTTATTTTTCTTATAACACAACACAACTTTCTTTTTATTAAAAAAAGTGAAATTTACAACTTACTATATAAATATCTACACTGTGATATCTAAGTATGTGAAATGTTTATTTCAAGTATTTTGTCAGTTATGTAAATTGTGAAATATTTTTTTATAAATATTTAATCAACATTAAAAGTTAAGGTATGAGCAGGGATTTCGAGCCCATTGCTCTAATCAATTGCCCTATCGTACCACTGATAAGCAATTCGTTAGAACCTGTACATATTCACACCTACCAGTAGCATAACCATTGTTGATCCTACCAAAGATTCTATCTTTACGGCGCGTCGTTCCTGACTGGATGTCAAATCTGACATCGCTATTAGGTTCCGTCAATACCAATGAATTTATAATTATTTTTACGTTATGTCCGTATAAACCAAAATTTTGATAGAAGTATTTTTTTATAACTTTATTAAAATTGTGAAATATTTTTTTAGAAATATTTGATCAACAGTAAAAGTTATGCTACTAGCCTATGGATCTCTAACCCATTACTCTAACCAATTACGCTATCGTACCACTGATAAGCAATCCGTACATATTCAAACCCACCAGTACCATAACCATTGTTGATCCTGCCAAATATTCTAACCTTATGGCGCGGCGTTCCTGATTGGATGTCACATATTCTATTAAAAATTAAACGACAAAAAGTCTTTTGAAATTGTCGATGTTTCGAAACTTTATTGTGGCATCCAGGACAAATTAAGTTTGACTTTTGGCTTCAAGTAAATGATTAAAACTAGGAGAAACATAGATATTAATTATATAGTTTTATACAAAAATATCAATCGGAAACCCATACAACAAAAAACCGAAAGATGTTAAATTTCTCTTTTAATTTTTAATTTATTCTTTTTGGTTCTGCTTTTCTGGGTTTCATTGTAAAAGTCCAGTTTAAGAAATAACCACTACCTGGTTCACTTTTTCCTGACAGAATGGTGAACGTATAGTGAACGCAATATAACATCGTGTAATCCGTTAAAAATGGCGAAATTTTAATTTTTTTTCAATATGCTTTCTATAGGACCTTGCCGGTAACATCCTGAATATTCCCTGAAAATTTCATTCAAATTGATCAAACCATCTCCTAGTAATCGATATACATATATAAAAAAATACATACAGATAAAAAGCTCTACGACTGGTATTACAAACGTAAGGCGTTGAAATCTGCTCACACACTTAAAGTAAAAACTATGGGACCATTAGAAGCTTTTGAAATATGGTCCTACCTCAGAATATTACGAATGCCAACACACTAACACATAAAATATAAAACAGTATTGAACATTATGAATAAAGAACGAGAATTATCAACAGTAAAGAAAAGAAAACCATCATCCTAGGTCGTATTATGAGCAGTGGTGAAGCTAGTGGGGCCCTTTTTGGAATCGGCAAAACCTCACAATAGATAATGGTATTAATAATTTGTAGATAGAACCAGAAATTTGAAACATTTTGTTTTCATATTTTCATTTGTCGCACCTGATACAATTCATGATTGTCTTTAAGTGCATGTTGTGATTTGTATACAAAAAATTGTATGTATACTATAAATCGAAGCTATTTACTCATTTAAATACACTAAAACATAAAATACCCATAAATAACAAGATTCAGCTCTTACTAAAATACTAATTAACGTTCTATGACTGCACGAAGGTGCATTTTAACAATACTAATAAGTCTAGAAAAAGATATAAATAGCAGGAAATATCATTTTTTTCACGAACTCTAAAATCCAAACCAACAAAATGGAGTTTCTCAAATTCCACAAAAGTACTACGCAGAAATTAGTTAGTGCACGGACTATTAATGTTAATTGCACACATGCTGGTAAAAGATTCATTGAAATCCGCCCACAAACAAATTTTCTGCAGCAATTTGAAATATTTATGATTTAGTAAAACAAGTAAGCAATTTTCCAACGTTGAGATTTTAGGTAGAAAATGAAAACTAAATTTTCATATCAACCAATAATTCCAGAGAAAATGATCAAATGAACACATTCTAAAAGTTTCATCAAACCCCCTTCGGTTGATTAAAAGCAATAAACCGAAATATCATGCAAAGTCGATTTTCCACTAGAAGGAAAAATGATAATTTAAATCGTTATAATTATAAATAAATAAGTGAGCGGCGAATTTGGTCTATGCCCCGGACGACTGAAACCAACGCTATGCTTTGAGAAACGAGAAAAATATCATCTTAAAACTGACAGTTGAAGGAAAAATAGAAGGCTTCAAAGAATTGGGCAGAAGGTCAATATCATGACTTCGCAATATTAGAAGCTGGACAGAAATGAACATCCAAAAGCTGCTAAGAACAACGCCAGGTAACCAAACATTTGATGATGTGATCGCAAACCTCCAGTAATAGAGTGCACTAGAAGAAAAAGAAAATAAATACGTAAAAAATAAGTAAAAATTAACTTAAAATATCAGAAAGTATATAAAAAAGCCTGGTTTTCGCTACCTTGCTACGACATTTTGTAGGAGTACCTGACACTTGAATTCATTTTTTAAAAATGTAGTATTTCATAATAGAGAGAAGCGTGGATAGCTTACTATGAGGGAACTGAGGATTATTCAGACTGCGAGGCTATACATTCCTGCCGACCGTAACGAATGACTAAAAGAGAAACTATTATCGTTTGCCTACTCCAAAAACTGAAGTAACGAATTCCACTTTACCTTAAACTTTATCTTTTTTCGTTGAAATTGTGTATTTCATCGAAGAATACGATAGGCCAACAATACTTAATCTGGATTTCATGGCATAACCATAGTTGTAAATAGTGTAAAAGGGATTAACGGACAAGTAGACTGATAGTAGGCAAGCTTTATTAGTCTCTTTACCACAGAAATTGCATTAGAGTTGATAGTGTTATCAAGCACAAGTAGGCGTTTCCCAAAGAAATAAACTTTCTGTATGTTGAGTTATCGTAAAGCGACATCGGTAGTCAGTCTTAATATTCTTGGGCCTAGTAGCTTCTGGGGAAAATCTATTATTGCCAAAAAGTCTGGGATTCGTAACACAAGTTCTGACCAGATACTGTCAACTAAGAAAATATCTTCATAATATTTGATGATTTCCCTCTATTTTTCGACATAATAGTAGAACCGTTTTCAATGCGAGTTCTAACTCTAGGATTTGGACCCAGAGAACACGCCAAAGGCAACACTAGCCATGCCACCTAGAAGGAAACTACGGCATCCACCTAACCGTTACCTGGAAAAACGTCTAATAGCTAGCTCAATCATTGCATTGTTTTCTATAAAAAGTCGAGTGTTTTGTTTTTGATTTGGGTGGTTAGGTTTATTATTACTTAAGGTGTTTATTCTTATATTTTCTTTTCTATATCATAAATAATTATTAAGAAACCATGGTTCTTAGGGTTTAGACCGTATCAAATTGGAATTATTTTCTGATGTATATCGCCTGCAAGTGTATTTTTTTGTCTGAGTGGCTGGGGTAATGAGAACTCAGCAATATTTGACAAAAGTACTATTTAATACCTTCTCAGTTGTTCCTAAAGGGAATAAAAAAATAAAATATCTTTGAATGCCTTTTTAAGTTTATATTTTATTCCACATTTTTACCCCTTTGTACGACACTGACAGCAGTAATCTTTAGCAGAAGTACTGTTTAGTAACTATCTAAAGAGATGAAGGTGCAAACCCGTCCAAAATTTGGAAAAGAATATGAAGTTTCTGTTCCAAATCGCGCTGAAATTAATTCCGTTTAATCACAACTAAATTAGACCAGTGATAGCCTCTTGTCTTTTACAGAGAACTATAACGCTTCGGTAAGGCATTTTCTATAAGAGGTTCAGATTTTTGTTTCTAGTTAGAATAGCTTTTAATGTAAACCTGACTTTTAATAAATTTGCGTGGCTTGAAATAAAATGACAGAATGTAAACTTTGAATTATATTTATATTCAAAACATATGTAAATGTAAGCTGTACAAAATATAGCAAATCAAGTTCACAAATTGATTAAATCTTTTAGCGAAGACAAAAAGGAAGAGGTATATAATAAAAACGCTGCAAAAAAAATATATTGCCAAGGAAAAATACGATTTACATCGTAAAACACGCTGAATTGAGATGTAAATAAATATAATTCTCCACACAAATATCTAGCATAAGTAAGGCTACATACATCCGTGAATTAAAGTTTAAATTCAGAATACTACTACGAAATCTAATGTAGTGGGTGCTTAGAATTATCTTATAAAATAATTTTACAGAAAAGTCCATAAATAAATGTATGTATGGTAAAAATATTTAATATAAAACCACTTTCTTATAGCTTACTCTAAGCAGGAAGCAAAATTGTCGCAGTTTGGTTAAAGTGTCACAAATCAGTTAAGAAAGTAAGAAACTATTTACAGTAATACAGCCATTTCTGCTTTACTATATCGTACTTTTCCCAATTACTTGCAATTGCCAAAACAACACTGTCGGCAAACCATGTCCTGAGGAATGGCCTTTATTAAATATAAATACACCATTCGTTTATGTATTGTATGAAATAAAAAAGCTATATATTTTTATTATTTAGAGTGTTGGTCGTCTAGTTTTTAGGAGTGTGCCAGGGAAATGCGAAAGTGTCTCTAAATTAAATCTTGGCCGTTTACGGCATTCATTTGAAGGTTTTGAAAATTTTAAAGACATTAATATGTAATAAATTGAAGTAAATAACTGTTTGAACTAATATAGTGGCTCATTCATTTTATAGTAAAAACCATGGCAAACCCAAACCATTTTGAATCAAAATAGTAAAAATAAATAAATAAGCTATAAATAACTTTAATAACCTTTAGAGCCTGGGCAAATTTTTTAAATTTTTGTAGAAGTTCTCTCAAAAGATCTAAAACAAGCAAGTAAAAATTGCGTCATATTGGTTTCCACAAACAACGCAAGCTATACATGCAATAAAATAATATAAACACACTTTTTTTCAGAACTTTCTTTCCTGTTAAAATCTAAATTCTGATAGTTATTATTGATAAAAGTAAGTAAAGAGACTATTAAGAATATTATGTATAATATGTTAGCAAAAAAATCGTTAATATAAGCAAAAAAACACAAACAATTTTTTTTTGTTTAAAACAAATATAATTATTCCCAAGTAAAAACATACTTGCATAAAATAATTACCAACAAGTACTTGCTTATTTATGCGTTTTATTGTGAAAGCCAATATGAGGCCATTTTTATATGCATATCTTAGATATTCTAAGAAAACTTTTAGAACAAATTAATTAAAGCTGCCCAGGCTCTAAAAATTATCAAAGGTATTTATATCTTATTTATTTTCACACGGTCAAAATAGTTATTTAAGGCAATATATTTTATATCAATATCGATAAAAATCTTTCTTACCGCCAAATGAATGCCACAAATACCCGAAGCCATTTGGCAGTTTCATAACTCACACCAAACGAGCTACCTCTACAAAGTATGCCAATAAAAAAAACTGCGAGCATAAACGTGAAAACTTGAAACTGCCATGGTTAAAAATAGAAAAGGGAGTGTATTTAATAATAAATAATTCAATACAAAATTGGTTCCCTTTGATAAATGTTTGTTTGTTTAGCAAATACATTTATTATAGAATAACCAAAATGTATTTTTATTTGGTTCAACCCCTCAGTGAAATAAACAGATGTATAAAAATTCATAAATAATCAAATTGATTTAATACAAGCTATATTTATAAATGCAAATAAACAGATAATTATTAAAAATGTTTTAGTGATTTGTTTTCAGTAAAGGAATTCTGAATAGTTAAAATCAAAATATCAAGCTTGACTTGACTAATTGAGCTTATTTTTAACTCTGCAACAACAAAAAAGAACAGAGGACGGCAATCTGAGCACTACGACTTTTCCCAATATCTAACTAGAGAAACCAATATTTATTGCTGTAGCATATATGATCTATGTCTGTATGACTCCACAATAAGCATTCATCCTACTACATCCACTCACTTTTAACCTAATAGAAACAGTGCAAAAAATATTAAAAGACGTAAATCACTTTAAAGCTATGTAACCGAATTCCATCTCAGTTTACGTAACACCGAGAAGTCAAGATATTGTTACAGTTATTACCATAATTGGCATGTTTCTGATTTTATCACGAAGTAATATTTATCCCAGGATATGGGAAACAGTTCCACTCAACATGTTCTTTTTTTTGATGCGTTGTGCAATGTCGGCAGTAGGTTGGCGTAGTCTCCAGATTCAGAGATAAGCAGGATTTTTTTGGAGCTCGAAAAAAATTGTCACCATGATATCACGCGTCTATTTCTGGTTGATTGACAGACTTATTTTCTTCATCCTATAATCGTAGTTTCATCCCTTATACCTTGTACTTCTTCTTCTTAGCATGACTAAAGTTTAAAAATGTCTCACAACAAATTCTACGTTGTTGTTTCTCAATTGCTTAGTAATATCTTATTTATCATTTATAACTGTGCACAATATTTTTCATTTAGATGTAAATCCTTTAGGGAAATTTTTTGACAATCGTTATAGATAAATACTTACATTTAGCCCTACAAGAAAGTAGGCTTACTAGGCTTCCTACCATACGTCTAATTATATTTGAAGAATATGTTTGAGAACCTATAGGCTTTTCAGAACCTATAGGCTTTGTTCTTTAATTAAGGAATATATGCTGTTACTAACGTAATGCAAATAAATTTTAACCATATTTGCTTGATTTTAAGACAAAAAGTTTATACATTTCATGATCCACAGCAGATTCGACGTCACCTAATGTAAGTTTAAAAGAAGCATTAGCTGTTTTAACTTCACTATAGATGACTTTAAGGAGAATAATGACACCTCAGTGATTTTTTTTAATATGAGGACTTCAGAAGTACCAGCAAATAACATTAAGCATCAGACTAATTCAACAAAAAAATATAATCTATTTAGAAGACTTGAGAAGGCATTTTATAACAACTCCTACCATTCAACTGGAAAATAGCTTCTTTTAAAATGAAACATTTTTCCCCAAGTCATAATTAGAAAACTTTCACCATTTTCTTAATTTTGTCTAATCTAATGGGTTGAATTGTTCCTAGCAGAGTTTTTGTAGTTTTGTAGGAAGAAGCCGACGAGGCTGGGGCGAAAGAAACCGGCCAGTTAAACGTTTTTTATTTGTGAATATGAGATTACGGTGAATTGTGATTATATGTGAGTTATATGAACGAACATCTACCTCGCTTGGTCTAAATCGAATGAATTTAATCTGTTTTTAAATTCCCGTCCGAGAATGGACAAGTTATTGACATTTTGAGAGTATGTAAATACTCTTAGTCGTAAGTGGAAGCTTGTGTCAAACAGAACGGAAGCTTTCACGGCTTTGGTCAATTAAGAAATCACGGTTCTTGGGATTAGACCGTGTCAAATTGAAATTACTAACTGACGTTTCACCACATTGTACGAGGCATCTGAATTATTCAGACGAAAGGCGAAACGTCGGATAGTAATTCCCATTTGATACGGTCTGATCCCAAGAACCATGATTTCTTAATTGTTTTAAATGTTTAAATGTACTAAAATAGAACTTTTATACGATTGTCCTTACAAATCTGTACTTCAATTAAGATTAGGATTGGATATGCATAAGTATCTTTACAGTTGTAGCAAAATTCTATGCCCATTATTTCAGAATAATATAGCTTCATTTAAATAGGTTATCTTGATTATTTGTAAAACCGGCTTTTTTATCAAACCGGACACGTTGGGTTTCGGTTTACAGCAATTGGGATTTTGGATGAGAAACGTTGCAAACGTTTTTAATTCAATGGGGAATCCCAAATGTCATAATACTGAATTTGCACCATTATCTCAATGGAGCTTTAAACTATATGGCCAAAATCGCCAGTCAAAAATTTGCAAATTTTACAAATTTTTAAGAACTTCCCTAACTTCAGAGATCTTTCATATCCCGTTCTATTTCCTTCCAGTATTAATGATTGACTTCACGATGTAAAATACTACAAAATAAATGAGGAGTCTTGAGGAGAAAATAATTAATTTGTTTATTGGGTTGCATGGAACTAAATTGAGCTGTTTTTAAAAATGTAAATACTACTTAAAAAAAAAGGTTTGTCAAGACATTTGTTTTTTTGTTTTTCAGAGTTGGTTACTGATACTATCAAAAGCGACTTGACGCCTTTTTGGTCAAAGACATTAATTGTTATGTTGGGCTTGCCTTATTATATGCGGTAAACGGGTAGCAGAGAAAGAGGCTGGAGTTACAGTGAAGGAAAAGGGAATCAAAATATGCATAGCGGAAGTAAGGAGGAAGGGTAGTAAGCCTACTTTGTTGTAGGGCTAAATGTAAGTATTTATCTATAACGATTGCCAAGAAATGTCCCTAAAGGAGAAAACTTTGCCTCTATAATTTCTTAGTGAAACATATATTTCTAAAACCTAAAATAATAAAATTAAAAAGATAATAAATAATTTATAATGGATTAATTATACAATTATAAAAATTCTATATTATTTTACATGTTATTATCTAATAAATATTTGATCTTTTTCATATTTCTTTACATATTTCACATAACTGGCGGCAAAACTTATTTTGCACTGATTACAATAAGATGAAACTAAAATGCTTATTTTGGTTGGGTATTAATGTAACAATTGGTTGCATTAAAAGAATCTATAGTTCGTGTTAAAAATATATCTCTTTATAAAAAGTTGCAACAATGTACTGTGAAATTTTACACTTTATATGCAAAAAATACATTCTGTATTTCTGTGAGGAAACAAAAGAAGCAATTTGAAATAAAAAAATACTCTAGATACAAACTGAAACTACACAGTTTAGAGCATTTTTTTAAAATAATTTGTATATGTCCCTATATGATCCTCAATTTATAGTTAAAATTGTGGAAAATTTTACAAGACTCTTCCGTGATATACGGATTTAACACAATGAGAAAAAATGCTAACATTTTCAAGCCCAGCCCGAGTCCCATATTAAAATTTAACTATATATTTCTCTTAAAAAATATTCAAGCATTTCTGGGAACTTGAATTAAAAACATAACGCTGCCCTTGTAATTATGAAAACAGGAGAATTTCCTTATTTTAAAATATAAAATGAACACATCCTGTATTTCGGACACGGATATTTTGCAGTAAAACTCTTTAATAATGATCTTTAAGCGATTTACATTTACGAGTAGGAAGCCCCTCCAGATGCCTAACGTATTTCTTAACAGACGCAATTCTTAATGATGTTTCCAGATATATTGACAAATTTATTTCCCATGCGGCACATGCAGATTTTTTTAATGTAGTTTATTAAGACTAGGTTAACCAAATATTGAGTAGAAGAGTCCATTTTTTATATCTAATAATTCTTCACCAGCCAATCATTTACATAAGTTGGGGATTTTCGAAGTTTTTAAGTACCAAGAACATGTGCAAAAAAAAAATTGGAAGAAATGTAACACAATTTTTCACATTAAATCAATGTTTCGCTCATTGTGTTGAGCTTTATCAAGATTTTATTTCAAGTGTCCTGATTCCTAAAAAGTTTTTTTTAAACACAGTAAAAGTATTTACTATGTAAACATCATTATATACACTGAAACGGTAAATCGTTTAAAATCACTAAAATTGCACATTTTATAACAAATTTAAAACATTTTTTAAAAAACAATGGTTATCAATTTTTTATCTATAAAAAAACTATATTTTATCTGATGCTTGGCACCTGTGAAATCTAATAATATTATTTTTAATTTATATACGGAGGCAAGTTGAATTTCTGTTTAAAATTTATACAGGGATGAGGAGATTAGATTTTCAATTTACATTACTCTCCGATTAATTAATTAAATTCAAATATATTTTACTAAAACCAACAATATCCTTTTTTCGTTGCATTATAGTTGAACTCATGTGTTGCTGTATGTTCATGCTTATGAAGGGTGGCAGATACAATTTTTAGTATATTTGTGTGTGGCCTTTAATCCGCTTTTTTAAGCACTGTGTTGTCATTAGGACAATTTAAACATGGAACTGTACAGGGTGTCCCGTTTTCGTTGTTTTTATGAGGTATCTCTCTTATTAGTGAAGATAGAGGCTTCCGGTTTTTGCGACACGGTGCTACTTTTTAGTGAAACGAAACATACAGATACAGTGTGAAACTGAAATTATTGCATTTTTGGGCCTCCCTCGTATTTCGGGTGTTGTTTAATTTATCTAAAGGTAAAAACTGACTCCGATACAATTTTTCACGTAGAATCCAGTGGGATAGTCGGATTTTTTATGTGAGCTGTCATTTTTGAGATATAACACAAACTTATAATTTTTTAAATGGGACACATCGTATATTCTTATTCTGTATTATTGAGTTCACAATAAGCTTCTCGAAAATATATAATAGTATATACTTTTCTATTCGAATCGCCCAGTAATTTGCATTTTTTTAGAGATAGACTCAGTTTTTGGTAGAAGGCCTAAACAAAACAAAAGAAAATTGTTGTCATGTTAAATAAATTACTTGTCAAAAATCCCTGATTCGTTTTGAAGCTAGATTAGTTAACCGCAACAACTATTTTAAAATTTAAAATAAAAAATAGCTAGAAAACAAACGTTTTCTATTGATGAAAAATACGACATGTTGTTCTGCTTTGCACAATCCAAAGAAGATGATAGCATTGGTCGTATTTTATGATAAATACATTTTTATGAAGCTGTCGGCATTTTAAACATAGGTATCCAAAACGAAGACAACCCTGTGATATTACATTTCTTAGAATGAAAAAAAATCTAGTTGATTTCTTGATTTATTCTACCGGAATTACTCGATGATCTGCCTTTGGCCTATTTACGCGACACATATTTTCGGCAGGACGGAGCACCTGCTCATAATTCCGGTAGAATAAGGCAGTATTTGAAAAATTAATTTTCTTGAAAAATGGATACAGACCAACGGTCCTCTAAGATGGCCTGCGAGATCGCTAGATCTCTCGGTTTTGAATAACTTCCTGTGGGATACTTGGCCGATTTAATAAACGCCACAAGAAGGGCATTCAATGAAATGCAACAACGACCGGTTAGTATTTTCAACGCCTTAAGAAGAATACGGAAATTATGTAGGCTTTGTGTAAGGCAAAATGGACATCATTTCGAGCAATATCTTTAGGGTATAGATTTAGTTTTCTGTTTATTTTAGTGATCTTTAGTTGTAGAATCAGTTTTTGTTGTTGTTGTTGTTAGTTGCTGTTTAGTTGTAGAATTATTACCATGATCATTTTATTCAATTAATAATACTTTTCAAGATTGTTCTTTTCACGGGTTTAGCAGCGAAAAAAGGTTAATAATAATTCTTTTTATTATAAAATCGAGTTTTCGGTCCGATTTTGAACCTTCTTTAAGGCAGCAGGCTAAAATTTTAAAAATGTAAGATAAATAATGCTATAATAGTTATTAGAAATCTATTTACACTTTACATTATAATTATTGAATTATTAAATTGCTAAAATTTTAATATTTCTTGAAAAATAGTATAAAACAAGGATATACAATAATTTATTGTAGAATTTTAAAAAAAAGTCTTGTTACTATAAATAAAATATACCTGAAAAATTCATTGTTTTGTAAGCGACTCCAAAGCCAAATTACTGGGCGGTTCGAATAGAAAAGTGTATACTATTATATATTTTCGAGGAACTTATTGTGAACTAAATAATATAAAATAAATTATACGGGGTGTCTCATTTAAAAAATTATAAGTTTGTGTTATATCTCAAAAACGACAGATCACATAAAACATCTGACTCAACCACTGGATTCTACGTGAAAAACTGTATCACAGCAAGTTTTTACGTTTTCGATAAGTTAAACAACACCCGAAATATGAGGGATGGGGGGGGGGCAAAATGCAATATTTTCAATTTCACACTGATATGAAAATTTTGTTTGGATCATCTTTCGTTTCACAAAAAAGTAGCACCATGTCGCGAAAACCGCAACCCTCTATCTTCACGAATAAGAGAGATACCCCATAAAAACAACGAAAACGGGACACTCTGTACTACTGAAAACTACGTTTGATTACTTTGCTTTAGGATAAAGAGTTATGTTATTTTTTAAAAGTATACTTTAAATTTTCTGGTAGATTATTTATGTAAGGTAGTGCCACGTATTTAGTATTTTGTTTTTTTATTGGTTCTTTCTTTTTGTTGTACTAAAGATAAGTTCTCTCTTAGAAATTTTTTTCTGGATAATGGTTATTTATTAATATTTGTTTCACTTTTTCCAGAGTTTCTGGTCGGTATTCTGGAGAGGTTAGGGTGATTGCGCGGTCGGTTAATCCTATTATAACACTATTCCTTTGGTGGTTTGAATTGTTAGAATTAAAATTTAGATATCGGCCAGACTAGGTTTGTTAGCATACGTTAAATCTAAAAAATTAATTTCATTATTTTCTTATTGTGAGTTGTAACTTAGAATGGAAATTGTAAAAATCATTTAGTAGTTTGGTAATATTATCTTTTGGAATAGCCGTCAAACAATCATCAATCTTTTGCAAACAAAATTATAAAAAAATTCAATTTTTCCAAAACACTTACTTCCAGATACTCCATTACAAGTTGTATAGTACATTTCTAGAGATTAATCATTAATTTTGACATACAGTAATCTGTGAGCAATGTCTACGATATGGCTGCAATACATTTTAAACTACAGGGTTTTACTTCTTCGTAGATCACGACGCCTTGGGCTGAATGTATATAAAAATAATGTTTTAATGTATTTGACATAAACAGTTGACACATACATGCAGTTAAGTGCGTATATCTAAAAAGGTAATATTTTTAAATTAATTATAAATATCTATCATGTTGAATAATAATGATCATTTGGTTGTGTATCCGAATTTGTATCATCTAAGCTTACAGAGAAAAACAATAAGTTCTATTGAGAGACTGTCTTCCACTAAATGAGAAAGATTTTTTTCTTCTGTCTTATGAACATGTTTAACACAGTTTTTCTAGTTCTTATTTTATTATATTAATTAGTATTAGTATTATTTTTCAAAACTCTTATTTTCACGGTAGCTGATAACAAAAAAGATCTATTTGCAGGTAACTCGCTGCAGTATACTGGGTTTTAACGGATAGTGATCTACAGCTCAGGTCTACATAATAGAAAATGGCAAAAACTAGCATATATATATATATATATATATATATATATATATATATATATATATATATATATATATACAATGCAAAATACGTGAAATTAAAGAAAATACATTTATTTTTAGCCAACCTGGGAAAAAGTACCATCCAGTAGATTTTTCTGTTGTGTTATCAGAGTCGTATCTGAGGAAGCTGGCGCCCTTAACAAGATTCCGATTTGGCGCCCTCCCTCCCCCTTGAAAAAAAGCAAACTAAAACATCTTTTTTGTTAACCTATACTTTAGACTACTTGCCTACAAATAGAATTAAAACATATTTATAAAACAAAAAATATTTTATTAGATTAATATTCGTATAACTTAAAAGTCAAAGTAGTTTACAGAGCAACTCTTCTAGACTTCTCGTTGTCACATTTATCTATTACCGTGTTGAATTCAATTTTTTATGTTATGTCGTATTCAATTGACATAATAGCTAAATTTGTCAAACGTTCCTGGCCAATTTGAGGCCTCAGGTAGGCCTTGACAAGTTTGAGCTTACTGAAGGACCTCTCGTAGGAAGCGGACGTAACTGGAAGAGTTAACGCTAGGCGAAGACCGACTTCTATATTGAGATAGGTGGATGCCATTCTATTTTCATGAAAAACGTTTAACACAATTAGTCAATCTGCGCTTTCTATATTTTTTTATCAAGGAACAACCCTGATACTTTAAACTTTCAGTTTCTAGATTTAATCCATTGACATCCAGGTCATCTTTATATTATTTTATTGCTAAATCTTCTGAGATCATCTCCTATTAAAAAACTAAAGTCGGAAGCTACACTCCATTCATTTTCTGCAATCATAGAATCGAGAACATTATATAAATGAATTTTGACTTCATCTAAGTTTGTCAAGGACGTCCCCTCATCCTCCGCTTTTTTATCGAACATTCTTTTTACCTATTTTTTTCTTTTTTTAAAATCTGTTAGATACTTTTGTAAACCAAAAATTTGCTTTTCTGTTCTTTCTACTGTTTTAAAATTGGGGACTTGGTGTACGTGAAGAGTGATAGAATCTTAGGCGTGTATTGCACCCTCAAGGCTTACGCCCCTAGCGGTCGCCCCTATTTCCAGGCCCTAGATACGACACTGTGTATTATAGACATTTTGTTCATTACTCACAGTATACTGTGTACCAAACTCGAATGATATATCTCTAGCAATATACAATGTTGATGAAAAAAGCTGAAAAAAACTTCATATAAAAAAATGAAGGCCTTGAGACAAATGCTTATATAAACTTTTAGTCCTAGAATTGACCAAAATAGTACATCCTGAATTTTTTCCAATCGGTTAAAAAACATCCTGTATACTTGTTTTTATTTTATTTTTTCGTGGTCCTCTAAACGTCAAAATCCGCCACCAATTTAGATAGTCCCTTCCGCCCCGACTGTGTCATTCTCGTTTCTCCTTTTCCGTCAATATCCTGAAGTGACTATGCTCTCCCTTACATTTCCAAACATTTATTCCATTCTAATTTACCTTACTCAGTCGCGATTGAGTATGAATGGGTCTGTTCAATATTTTTTTGATAGAATATTTTCTCGTTCTTCTTGAATTCATTATGAATTTGCTCCAGAAAGTCTTCAGCTGGCTATGTTTCAAATTAGACAAGTTCTGTTTCTGTTTATATTAGCACTAATTTTCTTACTATACCAAATTATGATTAATATTATTCTTAACCAAAAGAGGAACCCGCTAAATAGTGTCAGTATTTAAAAATCAAATATTATGTATAAAACGCCCAATATAATAAAGAAGCTAAGAGTGGGAATCTTTTTTAGTTTGCTCGCCATTCATTTGCCAATGAGATATTTTTCCAAACAAGTTTGTACCCCACCTTTAAAGAGTTTATATCAGGTTTTATATTCATGTATAATTAGCATAACCCAATAAAAATTCTCAAGTAAAGGGATACCGTTGCATGATCTAAAAACGCATAATTAAATGCATTATGCAATCTTTCTAAAAATAGACTTTCGGCCATTTTCTTGTGTTTAATTCAGCCTTTAGAACACTAATGTGTCATTGAATAACAAATTATATCAGTTAATTAAAGACGTAAAGAAGATCTTAAAAATACATTGTCTAGTAATACCAGCTTAAATACATATTTGTGGAAAGCTTTTTCTTAAAAGGAAGTATTGCCAGCACATGGGGTCTATAGAGGAGGCAAGGGGTAGTTCAAAAACGGGATGCAGATATAAGGTATTGGGGTCTCCAACAACAATTCACCCGAAGTCTGTGAGAGGGTACGATATTAAAGAAATGTCTTTTTTAGCCTCGAAGGAAAGAAGAATACCTTTAAATGTTGAAATATTATATATATATTGTACAGATAGAGTTTTGATTAATTTTAGTAGAGGATTCTTCGGCTCACCGTCCCTCATTTAATACAACATTATTATAGTTTTCAGAGGAAAGCACTGAGCTAATCTAAAAATAAAAAACAATATCTTGATTGTCAAGAGATAAATATTACCATATATTTTATGCCGTGTACAAGTATGTATAGCATTGTATCTTTGTCTCATTTATGCACCAGCCTAATCTAATTTTTTATAGTTAAATAATGATGAAACAGAACGCATTTCTGTATCCTAGGTCGGATGGTTGTTCCGAAGACCGAAGAGTTTGAGATGGCCACTCAGGATGGAGTTATGAGGGCGAGAAACTACGAAAAGGACATCCTGAAGCAAGACGTAGTGGACATTTGTAGAAAATGCTCTATTGGTGGAGAGACAATAGAACATATCATGTCTGGTTGCTATGCGTTAGCATATTTTGGAAGTCATAATCAACTAGCCAAGATTATTAATCAAAAACTAGCCATAAAATCTAAACTTCTGAGCAAAACATTACCTCCCTACTTTAATGTTTATAATCCGTCCTAGAGTCTTTCTTATATGGGGAAAGGCCGATTATTACTGATCGGACGGTAGATCATAATAGACCTGACATTCTCTTTATCAATAAAATTATTAAATAAATTAATAAAACAGGCACTTATATATCATTCAAAAGTTTACAAAATATATATATATATATATATATATATATATATATATATATATATATATATATATATATATATATATATATGGCTATATCGTTATCCCGCAGCTGAAGCTGAAAAAAACATCTAAATACGAAAATCTGACCTTTGACTTAAGAAATGTGTGGAATCATGCAAACGTAAAGATTTTACCATTCGTAATCTCGGGGGAGGGAATTATTTGCACAAAATTCCAAACAAATCTTAAATAAGTAGATCTGCCACACTCAGTCACAAGAGTAGGACAGCGAGCTGTATTCCTGCAGACTTATCACATCGTCCGATAATTCTTAAGCTAAATGGGCTTTTTTCATTTTAGTTTGTCTAACCGCACCGGACCTGTTCGGAAAAAAAACAATAAATAGTAAAAATAATAATAAAAATCTTACTTTCCAGTCGTCACACACTCGCTGTTTTTTTATAATAATAAGAGAGTAAGAGTAAGGTGAATAGGTAGTTTATTGTACTCTGTACAATTTGGAAGAAGTGGTGTTCCCAATCCCCTATATGTCATCTTTTGGTTTCCGAAATTATTTAATATTTTTTAAAATATATTAAGGACAGGAATAACAGCAGAAGGTACGGCAGTTTTGCATCTCCACCCGGATATCAAACAGACAATACAACTGATTTGAACATAAAAGGTGTTCCAGATCAGATAACTAACAATTATGACGATATATGAGGTATTATCACCTCTTGACGCCTATTCAAAACCAATTTCATGGAGGTGCCGGAGATAACCGATGTTTACTAAGATTATTGAGCAAACGTTTTGTTGAGTAAAGCAAAATTTAGTTTAGTTTTAGTAAAGCAAAAATAAGCACTCAAGAATCAGACTGTGACGAATACACACAGAATCTTAAGGAGTTTAACAAACTATTCAGGCAAAGAGTTGCATAGCCCTCCACTACTCAACTACAATCTATAAATACCCATGTGAGGGCATGCTATACGAGATCCTTGGCAAAGACTATGTACTGGGTATATTAAAGAAGAACGGTGGTACTGGCACCACCGATATAACTAAATTAAATAAGAATACGGCCAGGGGAGCTAGACATCTTTAAATTTAGATTGGCAACCAAGATCCCAACCAAAAATCGAGGCAATCCCCAAGAATGAATTACACCCTTGTGACCGATATTTAAGAAATCGCCTGGCTACATCACTACCACTAATTATATAGCAGAAGCAAATATATTGGCACTGGCCTTGAACAATAAAGTGGACCCTCGTGGAGGTATTTATGGATATCGAAAGTACTTTAGCAAGACCACCTTCCCAATAATTTCATCTGCTCTAGCTAGTGGGAGAGGATATTGGAAACAATGAGAGCGACTTATTCTCTTCAACCCCTATTAAAACACTCTTAACTTAAAATTTTCCAAACTAGAAAGACATTCATCTCATATGAGCAGTACCGCAGAACCATATATAGGAAAGTCGTATAAAATTAAACCTAAAGAATGACACAAGGACAAACAAACTACAACAAAAACTTTTGTCGAGGCCCTTATGATCCGTAGGTATGGCGTGTGAACTAACATTACACATTCCAGAGAAGCGAAGCGATGGTGTAAGTATTAATAAGAATATAGAGGGTGGTTCATTTATCTTGGAATACTACCTTATTTCAGAAAGCATATGAGATGAAGCGACAAGTTAAATACAAAAGTTAACAAGGGTCATTCGAGTGTATTTTATTTTCATATATACCGGGTTCGTTGCTTTTCGTGGCAGGTACCAACTTTCTTAATTTCACTGAGACACTATATATATACCAAATCAAAAAGCGCTATTCATCACGCTTTCAACAATATATAATTTTTAGCACCTTTTAGATCTTATAGACGATTGTCTTCAGTATTTTTTTTTTAATTCTGAATGGGATTTCCAAAGATTGTTAACGATATTTTATTATTTACATAATGATTTACAGTTGTCTCCATTGGTCATGGGATATGTTTGCGAACTAGATCTTTAAGAGTACCCCACAATCCAATCTATTATCTGTATTGTGTTTCATATCGTTTGCTTTAATTTTAAATTAAAAAATTAATAAGGGGTGAGGAATTATTTACAAATTCTAAGGTCTAAATGATGCTGGGCACTTAAATTCTGTTTAAGTGAAGTTTGGCGCATAAATCTGTGGCTATGAAAAGAATACAAGTATCTATGGAAACGGTGCATTACTCATTGGTGATTGGCTAAAACCCTACATATCCATAAAAACGACCTGCTTTTGACAAACCCCTTCCTTTCGTCGGGAGATCCGGGCGGAGTACTATAACACTGGACTTTGCATTTGTATTGTTTATATATATTGACATATTCATCGATGTTGGTCTTGAACGCATCTTCTGTTTTTGGTTACTGTCATTGTTACAGAAATCTTTTGACACACATATTACTATAAGGACTTTTTCTTTTTTTTATTTATTTATCGGCTTGTTTAACAATTTTTACCATAAAGGAACTTTATGGTAAGGACTGTTTTATTTTAAACATTAAAAATTGGACTGTGGCTCATAGAGACTATATAACTAAATTTCCATTTAAGCAACCCTTAGAAAAAAATCTTTGACAGGATTTTCTAAAAATTTTGTCAATATACTTATGGGGGGCATTTTTTTGAAAATATATTTGCTAATATTATGATGAATGATGAGTCTATATTTACAACATCAAGTAAAATCTTTAAATAAAAATTTGTGCAGTGAGAAATTTAAAAAAAGTTATGGAAGTTACAAGGCCAGGAAGAACTTCAGTAAAGGTTTGGTGCGGCATTTATAGGTCCAGAATTATAGGTTCAGAATTCTTTTATTGGAATTTAAATTCCCAGCCTTACTTAGAGTTTTCAAATAAAATTCAATGGCTTGTGAAAAATGCCTCCAAGAGAACGACCAAATTTAATTTAGCATCAGGATAATGCCCCATATCACAGAAGTCAAGGACAAACCAACTTTTTAAATGCATATTATAGAGAACCGATTAGAAAAAACGGTATTTATGCCTGGCCCCCGAGAAACCCCGACCTTGCTCCCTCTATTTTTTTCTGTGGGGTACACTTAAAGATCTAGTATACAAATAAAAATCATCAAATGCGCAGAATTTGAACATTGGATTCGGGAAGGTATTTAATATTTAAATCAAACTGAATATATGTATTTGAAAACTTTATACGCCACTGGCAAATGGAGGGCATATAAAACACTTGTTACAATAATAATAATAATAATAATTAATGTTAGGCTTTAAGTTTGTTTAATTTTTTTGTTAATAAAATCTTTTAATAATATAGTTAATAATATGTCTATAACAATGTTTGGAAATTCCGTTTGAAGTTTAAAAAGTATTTACTGAAGATAATCATCTGTAAGTCCGAAACGGTGCCACGCAAACTCATGTTGTTATATACTGTTAAACTCGTTTAGTTCTGTATATAGATTTAACCCAATATACAAGAAGTTGCATTTGAAAATGTTGAGAAAAATAATTATAGGGGAAATTTGGCAACTTGTGTATTTTTTTATTTAAGGATTTGGGTACTAGAAAGGAAATACAAGAAACATATCTTTTTTGTGCCTCAGGCAGATTTTCAAAAAGTATCAAAATACCTTCTATACGCCGGTCTAAAATAATGAATATAAATTTTAATAAATCCGAAATATTGCATCACAGACCTGTCCAGTTTTATATGGCATGAATTACAGGGTGTTCTATTTAAAATATGAAAATTGATTCCTGCCAAGATAAACGACGTACCTCGTATATATGAAAATAAAATAAATTAGACCCTTGGATTACCTTAATGAACCTTTCTTAATTAATAATATATATATAGTATAAGAAAATAACGGGCATTCGGCCAAAAAATCTATAGTGCATTAATTTTCTAATAGCCAAGCTTTCGAAAATAATTAATTTCTTCTTCAGGGCTATAATTATCAGAAAATTTAGGACTTTTTTTATACAATTGGAGTATAAAAAAAGTCCTAAATTTTCTAATAATTATATTATTTTAGAGCCCTGAAGCAGAAATGAATAACTTCGAATGCTTGGCTATTAGAAAATCTACTATAGACTTTTTCGCCGAATCCCCTTTATTTCTTTATACTAGTAGTAGTATACGGCCGTTACCTACAAGCATATTCTTGGAAACAGAAACTCAACTGTTCATTTATCTATATAAATACTTTTATGCTTGTAGCTTGTATACAATTTATATGTTTATATATTTATTTTTTTTTTAGAGCTAACCATCAATCAAATAATAAATAATTAAAATGCTCTGGATGACACCCAGTATGACACGCAGAGTTCTAAAATTAAATTAAGTGATTCTTTTTAACAGATTTTAGCAGTCTTCTAGCCTAGTTGCAATCCCCACTCATTCCAGAATAAATAAATAGGAGTGACCGTTTTTAAACATGAATAAGTCCCTGCCTGGAATTGGGCATTTCGGGACCACTCACGGAAGTGATGAGTCTAGGTTTGTGTTAAGTTGATAAGGATTAAGTGATATTGAGGAAAGTGGCATGAAGTTTGCAAGACACTCTTAAAAGTAAGTAAGAAAAATCAGCATGTTTAATTTACTGTGGCAGTGATTTTTAGAAAATGAGAATGTTGAATAAATACCCAAAATTATTGCTTTAAATTATTTACTAAGATAACATGAGAAGTATTGTTTGACATAACATGAGTAAGTATAAAATAACACGGTATTATTAGAAAATTTTAAATTAAAATATTGGGTATCATATAGTAAATATAGCATTTTTAGTATTTTTGAAGATAGACCGGTCGAAAATAGAAATGAGACCTCAAAATTTTCCCAAGAATGTCAAACTGCTGTGATTTAAAAAACGTTCAAGCCTTTGACGCGCTTTTCGTATTTTGAAAGAAACGGTTTATCAAGATGTCTGTTGACGTGTGAAGGAGACTGTAAAAAAATAACGTGAATAAATCAGTATTTCAAGATTTCGCCTACCTAAGCTAGACTTTAGTACCTACGTTATTTTTATTGTATACAGAGTGCTGACGAAACTGAAGTAAAAATGCAAAATAGTTAAATTTCCCCTGTGTTTAAATATTTTTATTTTTTGAGTTAGTACTCTAAACTACATTATTTATATTTCGGATAAAGCCTCAGGGTGTCTTTGGCAGTTTTTTTAATTCCTTCCTACCCAAACAATTATGATTTCCAAAATCTCCTAATAACTCCAAGTCTAGCTGCTTAACATTTAGGTTTTAACTGGTATATTTTTATTTCAAATAACATATTTAATAGTTGTTTAATGTATAAGTTGGTATATATATATATATATATATATATATATATATATATATATATATATATATATATATAAATATATATATGCAAAAGCATATACAGCTTTTTCAAAATATTTAATTTGCACATCTAAAAATTAAATACAAAAAGTGTATATATGGAGAAGCACTAAAATTATTAAAAAATAAAATGAAGGATCTATATATATATATATATATATATATATATATATATATATATATATATATATATGCAAAAACATTACAGATTGTCTCAAAAAAGGAGAAGATTAAAAATAAAATGAAGGATCTTAAATTTTAATTTAAAAATCTTTTTACTGTAATTAGTTATTGTGTACAACTTTTAAAAAACTTAAAACAATACAGTTGATATATTGAAAATTATGAAATGAAATTAATTTTGTTTCTATAATTTTGCTACATTAGCAACTTTGCGACACATAAAATTTTAATTAGTGAATAAAATTATAGGTACACAAAAAAAAACGCCAAATTTCCTTTACTCGGAGCTTCCCTCGTTATAAATTTTTCCGTTTTATTAGAAAAAGTGAAGTGTGACCCAATTTAGTTCAGTACATAATCATTTAGTAACACTGTATGCTAGTTTCTACCTATCCCGCACTTGATTTTTGAGCGTAATTTAAAATAAATTCAATAAATAGTTTTTAAATTTACACAAATTGCCATTTTGTTACGTCATATTGAATTTATACCGGTTTATCCCTATATCATATTTATTTTTTCTGCAAAATTTCAACATTTTTCAATTGAATAAGATTTTTTTACGTCGATTTAAAAAACAATTATTTGACCGTCATTTTACTTTGCCAGTTCATTCATATGTAACACTTGATTTTTGTGCAAATTTTGAGGAAACTGGATAAACAATTGTTTCGTAGTAATTTTTTTAACTTTTTAGATATTGGATTTTTACTAAAATAATACCAGGCCATTTATGACCCGTAATTTTTACTTAAATTTAAAGACATTGTGATGAGTAGTTTTTAAGCTATGCCGTGAACTGACAGACAGACAGACGGACCGACTGAATTGACCCCAAGTTTCTTTCTATATTTTTTTTTGACTAAATCGATATATGTTCTGGGTCTTAGATACTACATCTTCAAATATTATTATAAATATCAGTGGCAATGAAAACGCAAGTAAAGCTTGCCGGAATTTATATGTTTCCTTGTTTCATAATTAAGAGCTGTTTCCAAAAAAAAATTGGGTACTAAATTAGATATTTAAAATGAACCAAACACATTTTTTTTTGCATAAACTAACTAATCACTTTCAGTTAATTAACTAACAAAATTTAAACAAGTAGATTTGAGAATGCTGAGATTTCCTAAATGACGCCCAAAAAATCCACCCTAACGGAAAAAGAATATGTTCTTTGGGTAAGATTAAGTAAATGAAAAACTGCCAAAAGTCCCTACATTTTTAGTTTTTACATGAATATCGTCGACAACTTGTTTACCATAGCAATACTAAAAGAATTGTAACTAGGCGGCTAAACCTAAGTAACTTCAATAATTGGATTAAGCCCATCAAAAGAAATAATTTAGCCACACAATAATTAGATAATGAAAATGGTTCAATTCATAGTTTTTTACTCGCTATCCTGTATATTAAGATGTTCCGGGATTACCTACTTTATTTGCTAAATCTTATCATATGATGATATATATGGTCGTTGATATATAAGAAAAAGATTGACTATTTCCAAAAATAAGTTGCAAAAAATGCTAAATATAAAAAGTTGGGTTAAAGAAAATTTAATTCAAGAAAATTGGTCATTCCAAAAAGAACGTTTGATTTGTTTAAATGGTATATACGTGTAAATCAAATGAGTGTTTTTTTTTGTTAATTGTAAATATACTAGAGTTCCATACCTTTATATTTAAAGACACCCGGGAAATTTGAGAAAAACCTTGTCATAAGAGAAAATATATTTTCATAAACTCATTGTCTTTTGTGACAAAGACTTCTTGAAGTTTCTCGGGTGTCTTTGAACTTGAAGGACACAAATCCAGTATATTAAAAATTAAAATAAACAAAATCATTTAATGGACATATAATGTTGAATGAATTTTCCTTTATTTAAATTATTAAGTATTTTATTAAATAGCTATATTACTTTAGGACATATTTGACCGTTTCCCACACCATATAAAATCTGAAAATTATTTTAATAAAAAAAATACTTTTGCTATAAAAAATGGCTGTTAATATATAACACTTTTTGTGTTTAGCCGTTTTTTAAAGATATTAATAATTTCTGAAATAAAAAAAATACTTTCGCTTAAATGGCTGTTTTATCCTTAGGATCATCTTGTGCAGACAAAACAAGGTATACACAAAAAAAAACAATGTTGCGCTTCACTTTTCTTAAAAAATTTTAAATTTTAATTTAAAATTAACTAAACCCTTACATTAACCCCATATAAAAAAAATTGCTTTTGTATTCAAAAAAGTAAATAAATTTGCAATATTTTACCGTTTTTTTAAAGCTAAGTATTATGGGAATACAAATTATTTGTATTTTTAAGAAACTCTTGTATTCTATAGGACTATTCTATATAGTGGAAAGAATGTGTTATATAAGTGTTAACGGAAAGTTGACATGTTTTATCATTTCTTTTTAATTAACCTCTTTAGAACAGGAGAAAATATATTTATGAGTATATTTAGAGTGAGATTCAAATAAAACCCCCCATTACAACTGTTTTTGTTTTTGAGTTACACTAAGTCAATTTTTTATAACTATGCTCTACTTAACTTCGATATTTCCGAAATAAATTATAAAAAAAGTTTTATACACGCCACTGATCCTTAGTTCATAATAACTGATTATACTGAAAAGTTTAGAAAAAAAAGTTTAGGTTAAGTTTAAAGTTGATCTACTGTGTGCCAGTAAGCTAAAAATTGAAATTTCATTTGAAGTCATTCTAGACTAAATACCTTCTGCCAGAAAGTCTACGCTAAAGCTAAAGAGCCCCATTTAATTTTTTTCTTTCGATCTTGGATGTCAATTAACCTGAATATATTACAGAATAACTAAACACATGATATATTATGGACAATCTTTTGACAGATTCACAATGGATCCGTGTGATTGTATTTAATTTCGACACGTCAAGAACCATGATTTCTTGGTTATTTTTATTTCTGTTTAGGGTTTTTAACTTGGTTTCCTACATTAACACGATTTACTTTCAAAATTTGCAGTACAGTTTATCCTTGCGTCCATCTTTAATTTATTTTGTCAAAGAAAAAGAAAACTCATCCAATATTTGCCACGTTATTTTCTGTACTTTTCACTGCTCTATTAGCTGCTAGGTTCATAGTTGGTTACAGAGTATTTTTTTTTCAACAAATATATTTTTTTCTATTTGCACATACCCCAAAGATAAGAGACATAATGTACCGTATGGTTGTCTTAATAACCCCTCACGCTGTTCTACAAGGCGAGGCGTAAATTTCCTCAACATTATCCAAGTACCTGATTTTTAACCGACTTCAAAAAAGGAGGAAGTTTTCATTTGGACCTGTATTTTTTTTTTATGTTTATTCGCGCATATTGTCTAAACGACTTTACTGATTTTGATGAGTCAAATGCCAAATTATAGAGGACGGTTCTCTGGTGGTTCCATATATTTTGATTTCAAATCCCTTCACCCATTTTTTCATAATAATAATATAAAAAAATACATGTATAAGAGCGATAAAGGCAGCGAGTTTTATAATTTAACAAAAACACTTTTCAAACAAAAGCATTGAGGTGTCGAGGTGTGTAATAGACATATAACCCCATTTGCTGAAAGGTATCTCTTTTGCTATCCCGTTATGTAATTTTATGTATACAGGGTGACTATTAAAATGTGCAACCTCAACATCTAGTATTTGAGGATTTGATGATAGTAATTGGCTTCAAAAAAGAAGGAGTTCATCAATTACTCCGCGATGGTTTGACCAATTTGGATGAAATTTTCAGGGGACATTCAGGATATTGCCGGAATTTTCCCATAGCAAGCATATTAAAAATATGTTAAAAAAGGCGGAATGATTCCAATTTGTTTTTTGCGCCAAGATGTATTGCACGAAAATTTTTAATATTCTACGCTCGTGTCTTGATTCTAGGCGTTGACCATTTATCAGGAAAAAAGTATTATGCCATGGACCATTTGTTTTTACAATAAAACTCGTATAGACAAAACTAAAAAGGATGAAATAAAAATTTTTCTAAAAAAATGAAAACGACATCAAAAAAATTCACTAAAAAGTGAAAAATAATATTTTATTCCACTAGTTTGGCGCCGACTTCACGGAGTAAAATTTTGAAGCTGGAATAAAATAATATTTTTCGTTTTTTAGTGCACTTTTTTGAAGTCGGTTTAATTTTTTATAGAAATTTTAATACGTACCGTTTTAGACAACGCGGTACGTAACTGGTACAACCACTACATATTTTAAGAAGTCCGTCCAAGGACGACACAAGATTCTTCCCAGCCGTCCCACATCCACATCCAAGTGATAACAATATTTGATGTTTCGTAACTTTGATCATTACGTGAATTGACTGATTCAATTTGCGTCGAAACTGTACAAATAGTTTTACATATCGTTAAAACAAAAAGCTTTATACAACCCAATACAAATAAAACAAAATGATTTAGTTTTAATTTTATGTTCTATCTTTCAAACCACACTACTCCGACACCTTATTTAGCAACATACTGATAAATAGCAAAAATACAAAAAAACTATATCATAAAATAATGTAAATAGTATTAGTAAAATAGTATTTCAAAATCTAAATTTATTAGGAACTCAAAAACCCAATAAAAACCAGTTTCCTGAGTATTAATGCGATGTACAAAACTGTTTTCTAGTCTTACAGAGATATCTTATGTCAAGCTTTATTGACGACTATTGAAGTTTGATATCTACTTCTAGATCCAGTTTCGCATAAGTAAGTACGTAGTCAACAAAAGGTGAGGTAGTCAATATAGCTTTTTCTGTCATTTGTACATATCAGACATTCTTTAGAAGGAGGGAGGTTTCAACAAGGTAGTTCTGAGAGAAATTTTTTCCTGAAAACTACATAATATACAGGATTCTTCAAAAATCGCTTAATAAGAGATTCCCCCACATTAAATAAGAAAATACTTATACACATAAGTTCACAGCGGCATAATTTTACATGAATACAAGTGTGTAGTAAGAACATATATACAGAACGTCAGCTGAAGCATGGGAATCGTTAATGACAGTACTTAAGAAAAAAAATAATTATAGGTAAATCGATCAAGGGAAATTTCTGTAAATTCGAAATTTGGCCGCGTGGGGGCGTGCCAATTTTCTCTTAAATTTCTATAATTGAGGAATGTTGAAGACCAATTTTCAAAAATAAAGTGGGGGGGAAGGGCAAACATTTTTACTTTCAAATGAAGATATCTCTGTTTTGGATTGATTTTATTCAACTTGATGTCGAAAAAAAGTGCTTTTTTGCTCTACTCATTGAGTCATAAACTGTACCGTAATGACTTTGTTAGTGGTCACTAGAAGGCGTTTCGTAATTCTCCGAATAATGTTGATTTTCTCAACGATTTTGGCCAAAAGAAGTCAATCCACCGAAGAAACGTCTATGTTTCCTTTAGAGATTGATCGGAGTTAAGGCTGATTTAAAAAAAATAAATGTAAAGTTCACGAATTTTGGTATCAGTGCCTCCTGGGACAAAAATTATTGGGCAGATCAAAAGGCAAAGAAATTGGAAAAGTTTGGAAGAAAATGCATACTTTTTTCGATTTAAAAGAAAAGTGTCAGTCTTTCAAGGTGGGCCCTACTGATGCGACGTCAGAATAAATATTTTGAAAAAACGGACATTTTAAGCCGACATGGGTCTATAAAATTGCAAATGTTTTTAGGGGCGGTAAAAATAAGTAAAAATAAGTAGAGATCTAAGAGTAGAATAAATTTGACAGATCCTGCCCAAATTTTGTAGAGTTCAAAAAACTGTGTCATCTGTGTGGTGGAATTCGTTATGAAGGATAAAGGACAATTTATCGATTTTTAAATGATTTTTGTTACATTTTTTGTTGTGTGAATAGTTATTTTGCGCATGCGCAAATAACAATAACTTATGACAATAATCTGTTTTATTCGCATATCTAACAAACATTCAAATTGAAACAAGTAGGTATACATTTTTCATCTCCACAGCTTTTTTTGTCCAAATCAAATAACTTTTATTTTATTATTTTTATCATTATTTTTTATTACTTTATTTGCATAATGTTTATCAATTATCATTATTATCATTATCAATTATCACGTTTAATTTTTTCCTCCATAAAAGAAGGTTTTTTTATTCTAAGAAACAAAGAAACGGAATTTTACCGGATTTTTAAATATTTAATTAAGCCGCCATATTATTTTGCCATATATGATTAAAAACATTTTTTTTATTTTATTCCTGTTTCACACTTGATTTTTGTGCAAAATTTCAACTGAATTGGATAAGTAGTTTTTTATTACTCATATTTTAAATATTTTCTTTCACCATAATGACTCCACACCAAAATTTTATTGTTATATCACATTTAATTGTCGTGTAAAATTTAAAGTTAATCGAATAAGTAGTATTTTAGAGCGATGAGTTAAACATTTAATTACACCGCCATTTTGTGCGGCCATCTTGAATTTGTACCCAATCTTTTCCCAATTTATCCCTAAATAACAATTCATGTTTGTGCAAAATTAGAAAACCATCGATGAAGCAATTTTTTTAACTGATTTTTTTTTAAGATTTTATTACGCCGCCCTTTTGATTCACCATATTGGACAAATTTTACCAGTTCAACTCCATAATAAATTTAATTTTCTGCAAAATTCGAGGTAAATTGGACAGGCAGTTTTTTAGTAATCCTTTTTTATATTTTATTAAGCCGTTATTTTGTTCCGCCGTATTCAATTTTTACCAGAATGTTACCATATCATCCCCATATGACTCTTAATTTTTGACCAAAATTTGAAGTAAATCGGATGAGTTTTTGAACTATGCCGTGAACAGACAGACAGGCAGACGGACGCCGCGGAAGAAAACATGTTTTTAGGCATCTAGGGACCCTGAAACGTAAAGATCTGAAAAAATCTCAGAGGGTGATGTTTTACGATTACAAACTTAACTTTTACGAGGGAAGTAAAAATAGTAAACAATCCTCGTTTCAATAAGACATTGACTCTTACTAGCCCTTTAGAAAAACTCGCCTGCAACTCGATTTCTAACCTAGGTCTCGTCTTATAAAATCCTGTCTTATAAAACTAGTGTTTTAATATAGTATTAATTTCTGATGACGAGATTGTACTAGATTTAGGTTGAACTAACGTACTAGACAATAAGCGATTGAGCTAGATTTAGGCAACACTGAACAAGATAGTACCAGCAAGATCTGAAAACGATTAACTTTAACTTATATCGTGCGAAATCATTTCACACTGCTGCTGAGTTTATTTTTTAAGTTTACGGTTTTATGTGTTTCTCCATTATTTTTTTATTTGATCGATTTTAATATAATATGACAAGTATTGATAAAACCACAGGCTTCCGCGTGACACAGATTTAAGAACATTGCAACTCAACTCTGTATTTTCCTATAACCTATTTTATTCCGCTCTTTTTAAACCAACCATTGTTACATCAATTAAATTCATCGCATATATTTGCATAGTTTTATCTAAATAATGTAACACTCGTCTAGTATTTAGGCCATTTTAATGTATGCCCATATTGCTCTATTTGTCAGATGATTTTATTAGCGCACCATCAGTTTATGCGTAAGATTTATAGTTTTTATATTACGGAAGTGTAATAGATTGTAATAATCTATAATTACTAATATTAAGTATTTAAAATTGCCAATTGCGTTTGCGATGCAGCGAGTGCATTTAAATTATAAATAACAAATAATTCTAATTTCGTATGACAAGTGGTCATTCACGTTATACAGTATGTCCACGGATGAATTTTATATAAGATAACCAAAGTTTTTGTTTTAATGAATATGGTATTTTCTTAAAAACCGGAATTTCTAGGAATATCTAGGTACAGGGTGATCCAGATAATTCTCAGATAGAAATATCTCGGTTATTTTTGAAATTAGAGAAAAATGTTCCAAACAAAAGTTGTTTGATTCGACCTGCTTTTTCATATCCTTATATTTGAATGTATACAGCGTGTCTCAGAAAAGCAAGACAAGTTACAACTTGTTTTTTTAAATATAATATACCATGTTTTTTAATATTTTTGAATTTTTTATTAAATTCTGATTTTTTGTATAATATACTATGTATCAAAAATTAACGGTTTTCGAATTATGGAAGGGTTTAGAATTAGGAAATGCCTTGGATAACTGGAAATAAAGGTTTATTTTTCAAATGTTATGCCACTGACGTTTAAAATCTGATTTAATAATAATAATAATAATAAAATTTTATTTATTTTATTTATTCAATTAAAAAGTACAAACAATACAATACAATAACTGCACAAAAGGTCAAATTCACACACAAAAAAACGAAAACCGTACAGTGACACTAATGACAGGTATACATAAAAGAGTCCAGGGGTATAAAATTGTGAAATGCTAAAAGAAGTCGTTAACACAGTAACAATTTTTTTGCAATAAGAGTTTCCTAAGTTTAGACTTAAAAATATTTAAATTAAGAGTGTCCCTGATAATTGGGTAAAGTGCATTATAGAATATACCTCTTTGATATAAAGCAGATCTATGACTCTATGGCAACAGTAGTCCCCTCATACGGGTGTTATCTTCATGTTTAGAGCGATTTTGACTTAGTAAAATTATATTCTTAAAAGCAAAAACGTATGTATCGTAAACAGTAAGGATGTTAATTACCTTACATGCAGTTCTACACGTTTATGTGAAAGACCGGCCAGCACCCTCACAGCACATTTCTGTAATAAAAACACTCTTTTGGTATGACTACTACTGCCCCAGAATACTATACCACAGCGAATATGTGAGAAAAATTGGCATAATATAATGTCAGGAGAGTGTACCTGCCGCAGTGGTGGGAGAGAAACCCCAGTGCATAGCAGGTACTACTTAACTTAATCCAGAGTTCATTATTGGTACCACTGAAATCCAGCGCCAAGGTACACCCCAAGCATATTGGTTGTCATGGAAGGTTTAAGGCAGTTAGGGGTATTTGGGAACAGACATAAATCGCTGCTTATTTGCTTACCGGAGGAAACATAGCGAATTGGGTCTTAGATTCATTCACCATTAAATGGTTTTTTTGTGATTACAGCTACAATTTGCCATACATTTCCTCGGCAGACAATAACAACGATGGTAGGTCGGGCTTAACGATCAGTACATTGGTATCATCAGCATAACACTCACAGTGTACGTCTGATGAAATTTTATTTACAAAGAGAATAAGATCGTTGGCAAATGCAATATAAAACAAAGGACCCAAGATAGGTCCGTGTAGTACCCCCTGTGTTATCGAATTGGTTTTACTTCTTGCTTAAATAACAATTACATATTGATAGCGACCCTCTAGATATGATCTCAATAACTGCAATGGCTTGTCACGAACTCCATACCTGTAAAATTTGGCCAAAAGCAATTCATGATCCACCATGTCGAAAGAAAAAAGATTTACCGCTTGGCCAATTTTTATTTTGTGCTAACACTTAAAAAATCGGCTATTCGACTGCTGAAAGGTTCAAGGTTAAAGCTCGGGCTTTATTTCAAGAAAAATAATGACGCCATAAGAACACGAGAACAGTATACCAACTATAATTCATACGAAGAAGTTATTGCAAGCAACAGCGTCTCTAAGAAATAAGAAAAAGATGAAACAAGCAAATAAAGAAATGGATCCTAATGTATTACTTTATTTTCAAGAAAATCTATTAGAAACTGTGTCAGAGATATAAGGTATTGACCACGAAACAAGATAGTTATGAAGCAGTTCAAGGAACTTAAAAGAAAAACGGATACCACGATTTTAAAATTAAACCAGTTCAACAATTAAATTACGAACAAAAAGTTGGAATTTGTTCAAATTACAAGAGCAAATCTTTATCAAGATCCAGATTATTTCAATAAAATTGTATGGACCGATGGGGCTATATTTACCAGTGCCGGTATTTATAATCGGAAAAACTGCCATATTTGGTCCGATGAAAATCTATAAGCTGTCGAGCCAATTGCTTTTCAAGAACAATCCTCAGTAAAAGTTTGACGCGCATTTTGGGGCATAAGGTGTTAGGTCCGGTTTTGATCCGTAGCAACTCGAAGTCAAAAATATGCTTTATTGTCTAAGAGGACATCTTATTGACAAAGCAGTAAAATATAAAATAATAATAATAATAATAATAATAATCATTATTGTCTAACAGATACATCCATTTATAAGACATTTGAGCATGAAATAGGAGACATAATATAATAATAATAACAATATTACTTAGATAAGCTAATATGTATACAATTAATGTAATTTGAACTAAAAAAGAAAAAAGAGCAATAGATTTCTACCAATAAAATTAAAGGTAAATTATAAAGGTCTTCATTCAAGGCACAAGAATCTACTCTTTAAGAGTGTTGTAAGCTTAGCGAGTGTATGATAGTGCAAATCAATATCATTACAAGTACCGTTGAAGATATTCATAGCATGATATAACGACGTTTTCTTGAGAAAATTGGTTGATGGGGTCGGCAAATGGAAAACAGAGAATACTCTAGTGGACCTAGCAGGAACGTGAAAGAGGACTTGCTGCAACAGCATCAGGCAGTCAACGTAGTACTTACATAACTTTATAAGAAATGTAACCATATGATAGCATCTACGGCACGTTAATAACGGCAGCTGAAATTGCTTGGTCAGCAGAATCTCATCAATGCCTTTAGCAGGATATGCTTTATCCCGCCTGAACATTAAAAACTTAGCAAACTTCCTCTGGACACTCTCTAATTGGCTGACATATTTAGTATAAATTGGTTTCCATACAATTGCACCATATTCAAGTCTCGAGAGCACATAGCTAGAATATAAGGTTTTAAGTGTTGAGATGTTCTGGAAACCAGTGGAATTGCGAATTATAAAACCCAGCGTCTTTAAGGCAGAATTGCAAATTCCATCAATGTGGTCAGCAAAAGAGAGCTTAGGATTGAATACAATTCCAAGGTCCTTGAAAGTGTCACAACGCCGAATATTGTTGGTATCTATGTTATATTGAAAGTCGATACTATAGACTTTATTAGTGTATGTCATCACGAAGCACTTTTCCGCATTTAATGGTGGCTTGTTCATTACACACCAGCGTTGAATAGATTTTATATCCTGCTGCAAGGAAACAGAAGCATTTATATCATTTATAACGCGAAAAAGCTTCAAATCGTCGGCAAATAACAGAACATTACTGTCGCTGATGTCGTTAATAAAAAGTAGAAAAATAAGTGGGGCCAGGTTGCTCCCTTGCGGTGCCCCACTTGTGGCTGTAAATTTAGATGATTTATGTCCATGGATTTCAACATATTGCGAACGGATGCTTAAGTAGGACTCAAAAAAAGAAACAAGATCTCTGCTGAACCCCAATTTGTCTAGTTTATGTAAAAGTATGGAATGGTCAACCTTGTCAAAGGCTTTCGAAAAGTCATTGTAAACCACATCCACTTGCATCCGGTTTTCCAGGGCATTGCCGACAAACTGCGTAAAGCATGCCAAATTGCTTATTGTACTACGTTTATTAACAAATCCATGTTGATTAAGAGATATCAATCCCCTAACCTATGTGAAAATACAATCATATATTGACATTTCGAAGACCTTAGCAAATACCGGAAGCAAAGAGACTGGTCTCTAATTCGATATTACATTAACATCACCTTTTTTAAATACCGGAATGATTTTAGCTTTCTTCCATATATCCGGAAATGTGTTTAATTTCAGAGACAAATTGAAGACATAAGAGAGAGGTGTCAGCAATGCATGAGCACAATCCTTTACCAAGAAACTGGGATTGTTGTCAGGCCCACAGGTAGGTCTGTCCTTTAATTTGTTCAGAGCAGGAAGTACAACCTGCTCAGAGAGGTGATCCAGGGTGATATTCAAGTTTAAGGAAAGAGTATCATTAAAGGGAGTAAAATTTGTCCGTGTGCTATACACACTGCCGAAAAAGCCAGCAAAGGCGTTTGCTATTTCATCGGGCTCTGAAAATTAAAGATCTTCAAGCTTAACAATCTCAGGTATAGCAGTGGATGATTTTTTTGCTCTAATATACGACCAAAAGGCGGTTGGATCGCCTTTGATAGAGTCCTCTACTTTAGATATGTAGTTTTTGTATGCCTCGTCTATCAATATCTTGATTCTTCCTCGTAGCTCATTAAACTGGTCACGGTGATATACTGACTTTGGTGATTTTTTGAGTTTTTTAAATAATCTATGTTTACGCTTTATACATTTAATGATTTCAGCTGTGAACCAAACAGGAAATGTTCTCTTACGAATGACTGACCTGGGCACACACAAATCAAATATATTATGCAAACCCCTGTAAAGTATATGACATGCCTCATCAACATCATTTGAAGAGTATAGGTCTGCCCAGTTGGCATTGAGCACCTTATCGTAGAGAAGTGGAAAGTTGGCTTTTCTAAAATTAAGTTTAGTCTGAGCTATATTGACAGGAAAGTTTTTAAATTTTGATTTGACATTTATTGAGATGTTCAAAGGCGGATGATGACTATCCACTTCAACCAGAGGGATTATTTCTCAATTTACATTGCAATTCATGCTAGAGAGGACTAAATCTAAGATCACATTATTAGCATTCAGAACATTGTTATACTGTTCTAAAGAGAGCAGGCTTATGAAATTTGCCAATATTTCGACTTTTCGATCTCCAACAAAAAAAAACGCTTAAAAAAATTAGCCACATTAAAATCACCTAATATCAACAGGTTGTTCTTGTGTATAAACCTGAGGGCCTCGAGACACTCAAACAAAGATAAAAAATCATTTATGGCAGTAGATGGGGGTATATACACAACTAAAATATAAATATATCCGTACCTTAAATGAAGTTTACAGCCCACTAAGTCAACACCCACAACATTAACATCCTGAAGATCAACCTGTGTTGATTTGAGTTCTTTCTTTACTGCTTTTGCCACTCCACCGCCTCTTGAAATGCCCATTACAGTGAGGTATCCACTCTTAAGTCATAGTAATTAAAGTACATAAACATGAATAAGACCTAAACAGTTAAAATAAAACGGCCAAAAACCTAGTCAAATTATATTAAGGGGGAACTGCACGCAGTAATATGGATCATTTGCAAGCCTTCCGCCGCTGCAATATTATGCTAAAACTATAAGAGATATGTATTAGCTTCAATGTGATTTTAATAGGCAAATATGTATAGTTGGGCGCTAAAGGCGAATTTTTATGAAAAAATCAAGTCTAGAGTTTTAAAATAAAAGTAGCATATAGTTTTTTTCCACAAAATGGCTCTTTACCGCCTTACCTTGATCCTTTGTCTAAGTAACTGCAAAATTTGAAATGGTAAATCAAACTCATGTCTTTGTATTTCTGCAGCGCGTGAACCCTTTTGAACCCATTTTTAACCGAAATGAAATTTAAATTATCTATACGTAACACATTTTTTTGAGGTCGGACGTGCAGGAAGTTTTTTTTAATGCGTAGGTACCTTTTCATCTTACTTTCAACTCGACTAGACCTTGTCGCTGGTTTTTCACTTTTTGCGTGCAGTTCTCCCTTAATAAATAAGTAAATATAACTGCAACCAGTAAACACATTTAGAATTTCATACATTAGTAATATCGTTCTCCCTACCTAATGATAAGTTAAACTATAAAGTAAAAAAATAAATGATATTTTGTAGAAACATGTCAAAGTCGATAAATTAAAATATAAAAAGTAGAGTGATATATATGTAATATGCACAATATAATCACATCACACAAATAAACAACAATATAAAAAAATCTAATAATAAAATAATAATCCATATAAAATATGAGAAATTAAGAAAGCTATCAGAAGAATTTTGGTTAAAATGTTTTGGTTAGAAACAAACAAAAGAACAAATATTACAACCTATCATTATAAAATTCCTCAAGACCGTAGTACGCCTTGCTGATTAAAACCTTTGAAATAGTTTTCCTGAATAATTTCAAGTCTGCAACATTTCTATAATTTAAGGGTAGGTGATTGTATTTTCAAGCTCTCCTATATTAGCGAGTTTTTAGTCAAAGCTGATTTGGGAACAGGCAGCGGCAAGTTCCCAGATTAGCGCGTTAGATAAGATTAGGTTGTGTAACATTGTCGTTCCGGGATTGCCTTTTATGGATTAGACACCTTAAAACTTCTGACGATATACAGAGATGCTTGCATTGCTCTCTATATTTGGCTCTATTTAAGTGCCGGACTGTTCTGTTGTTTTGCAGAACAAAGATTAAACAGTTGTTGATTACATAGACCCAAGAAAACAATCCCATACCTGATCCGTGACTCTATTAGTGAATGATAAACCATTTTTAAAGAAGAAAAACTGAATTCATTTGACACAACTCGCAAAGCGTAGCATCTAGACGCCAATTTTGAATTTAATAGATATATGTGTTCTTTAAATTTTAATTCATTATCTAGGGTGATGCCTAAAAACCTGACATGTGTTTTGGTTTCAATTTTCTGACCCTCTAGCTTTAGTGAAGGTAACGCAGTCTTAAATGATAGTATGTTAGTTTTTTTTTAGTTAATATGTTAGAGTTACATCACTTCTTAACACAGTCTGTGTCGTGAGAAACCATGCGATGCATATTTTGCCACGCCAAAGAATCGTAATATCGTCGGCAAAAATGTGAATTTACCTTGAATATTTAAGGCCGCTAAGTCATTTATATATTTAAGGAACAAAATTGGCCCCAAAACCGATCCTTGGGGGACTCCTATTAATCCAGAAAGCCTGCCGCTACAACGTATTACTTGAGTCCTTCCAGAAAGATAGTTCCTGAACTAGTCGAGGGTGCTATCTCGGCAGCCATAACGTTCCAGCTTTAACAGCAAAATGCCTTTGAAAATTCACAGAACATTGCCACCGTCACTTCTTTGCCATTTAGGCCGAGGTAAAGATATTCCAGGAGGAAAATAGGGCATCAGCGGTGTACTGAGATTATTGAAAACCAAAATTGAGCTTTATTCAAGACATTGAATTGAGATAGGTGATTCATAATTCGAACCTTTACAAGCTTTTCCAGCACTTTTGAGAGTATGCACAATAGGGAAATCGGGCGGAAGTTTGTCGGATCACTAACTTCCCCACTTTTATGTAAAATTATTACAAGAGCGGTTTTCAAATATACATATACATACTAATACCTGAAGGACACATTCAGGGCTGTTTTCCAATATTTTTACCGATAGACTATTTATCCGGTCCAATCTTTTTATTTTTTATATTTTGAAAATATTTTATCTACGAAATTGTTATTAGATAGCGGAAATGTGTCAGGAATATAAATATCATGTAGGTAAGTAAGAGGATCAGTGGAGTGATCCAGTTTTGCCTCTAGCTTCTGTGCATTGGAACAGTAAAATTTGTTGATTTGACTGGGATCAATTTCAAATTAAATTTGAATTAAATGGCTGAACTCATTTCTGGAACTTTTGGAAAATCAAATTGAGCACTTTATCAATGACCTACCACTTCAAACTCGGCAAAATACAATTTGACAAGAAGACGGAGCTTCATCCCGTAATATTGTATCAGTAAGAAACTTTCTTCATGTTATAAGTGTTGATGGGGAGAAATGGCACAAAGCTGGCCTGCGAACAGCCCAGATCTAACGCCCATGGCTATCTTCCTCAGGGGCCATTTGAAAGATACAATTTATAGATTAAGAAATAATATTGAGGAAATTGAGAGGAAAATTGTTGAATAAATAAGAAATTTAAACGAAAATGAGTACGAAGCAATTACAAATGCACTAGAAAGCCAAAAATGTGACGAAGTTAATGGGGGACATGCAGAGCAGTTCATTTAGACTAGAAATTATAGGTTTCATATATTATATTTCGAAAACCGTTAACTTTTGATTCGTGGTGTATTGTACAAAAAATGCAGAATTTAATATAAAATTAAAAATGTGGTATATTAAATTAAAAAAAACAAAGATGGTAGTTGCCTCGCTTTTTTGAGACACCATGTACACATTAAAATATGACCATGGGAAAAAGCAGTTTGAATCAAACAACTCTTATTTGCACGTTTTTTTCTAATTTCAAAAATAACCATATAAAGAGTTTTCTGGATCACCCTGTACTTTCCAACAGAGGAATCTGAAACTTGCGATAATTGCCCAAGAATTTTTTTATAGTTGAATATTTTTGAGATGGGAAAAATGCACACCAATTTGTTTTGAAACAATTTTTTCCATATATGTACTCAAATCGCTATTAGCCTATTCATGAAAGCAAACATTTTACGTTTTGAATATTTGTATATAATGAACCTTTGCATATTTGCATACCTGAACATAATATAAAGTAAACAGTTATCGACAAAAATTAGTTAGAAGAATAGGTTTCCCAAATGCCTCCAAAACTAAAAACATTTGGTAAAACAGAGAAACTAAATGAAGATCGCGTTGATCATTAAATTTGCAAGGTTTTAATGACCACAAAATATTTTTCAGAAATATTCTGGGATTAATTATGGTTTAACCATAAAATGGGAACAAATTTTCGATTTTGTTATTATTATTTTGTAAACCGTGGTCATCACTAAGTATAAGAGCACTGTGGTGGCTATAGGTTCAATTTGCTCAGAGAGCAAACGCTCTTGTGTAAATATGGAAGTGCAATATCTTTAAGTGTAACGTGATGATTCTGCAATAATCAGCTAAGTTCCGAACTTATCTGCTTATTGCAAAATATACTGGGTGTTAGGGGTTTGACTACAAATATTTTAAAATAGGATAGTGTGAACGATGTTAAACAAAATATTCTTATAAACCATCGGTAAATTCGAAAGGGTTTTTGAGATATTTAATTTTAAAATGTTTAATTTTGGAGAGGTTTCAACTAATTCCATATAGACCACATGGCAACATTGCTATTGCTTAGACATCAATGTGATGACAATCTCATCACCTTTTTTTGTCAACAAAGAAGTATAAAAAAACCTGTAGGTTTGAAAACGAATAAATTATTTTATTTTGATTATTTTTTTGGAATGTATGAACTAATTTTTGAATAAATTTGTAGTTTGTTGGCATACTATCGGCATGTATAAAAAAATAGTAAAAACTTGTTATTAAAACTTTTTAGATTATTTATTTACATAATTTTTAACTGCGCAACCCTAATTAAGTTTATTAGTTTCTAAAAATTAATAAAGAATATGAACTTACCAAGAATGTTAATTTATAGCACTAGGAAGGTAATTCACCCACTAAAAAAGTATTTTAAAAATTGAAGTAAATGCTGAAAATGACTACCGCCACTATTTAAACACGCACGAATATGGGGAAGCCAATTTTCTTGAACTGATTCAAGAACGTTAGGTCTTTGTCTAATTTGTTCCGCTGCAGGACTAATATTTCCATGTGCCGCCAAAAATAAAAATAAAGGGGTTTAGGTCTGGTGACATCGGAGGCCATTTTCTGGGTTCTGGGGCATTTCGACCTATCCACCTATTATCAAACGTATTATCCAGATGTTGTAACACATTCCTAAGAATGTGGGCAGGAGCTCCATCATGAAGAAACCAGGCACTAGCACACTCGCTGAGCTAAAGGAATATCTTTTAAAAAAAACAGCAAGTCATTAGTTAAAAATTGGAGGTATGCCTCTTCTGTTAAACGCCTTGGTAGCTCAAAAGATCCGATTAACCGATTGTGGATTATTTCAACCGAAATATTTAATAAAATCGGCCTTGCTGAATCGTGTGTGGATTTTCTTGTGCCCAGGTATGAGTGTTATGATAATTTAAAATTCTGTCTCTCGTAAAACAACATTCATCGGTTGTGAGTATGTTTAAAGTAAAATTTTCGTGTTCTTGGTTTTTTGGCAAAATTCTCTTCTTCGAGGTAAGTCCCCTAAAGTCAAATTTTCGCTGTACATGATACAGTGCTCAAACCAGAAGCACTCCCCGATTAGTTTGACTGACGTTTACACTTCCCGTATGCATATACAGTAACAGCACTCGTACTAGGCGAATGTGGCGAGCCGAAGTTAGAAATAATAAAAGCACCTGCGCTAGAGAAGTGGTGCACCGTAACAGCATCTTTGTTAGAAGGTTTATTTATAATAACATTTTTTTTCCGATTGTCTTGTTACTAATGTTGTTATATTTAATACGGCACTAAAACGGACTTACTGCCTTGGATTTACTACGTCAGTAATACTGTACCTTATTAAACAAATAACTATAGTTTACTTTATCAATCATTAATATCAAATATGTTAATGATCATTCAAAGGGAAGAAATACTACAGCTCAA
This sequence comes from Kuschelorhynchus macadamiae, assembly GCA_030620095.1. NCBI lineage: Eukaryota > Metazoa > Arthropoda > Insecta > Coleoptera > Curculionidae > Kuschelorhynchus > Kuschelorhynchus macadamiae. The sequence goes on from JAUTXW010002990.1 coordinate 4,287,608, forward strand.
TTCCAATATTTGTTAGAAAAATATTGAAAAATGGGTTTTTAAGCAAATACACCTCTTATTTTTAAAATTTCATTTAAATTTGTTGCATAATTTTAGTCTTATCATGCTGTTAATAATAACTTTCATCGAAAAATTTTTTGGTAAACTTTTTCCTTCAATGCTGTTCTTAATTATATTTTTTATTCTCGCATACATAACTGAACTTATAGATTAATAATTTATTATGCTGCCTCTCTCTCTGCTGCAGCGGCTAGCCTGGATGTCATTTCTAGTAATACGTTCCCGTAGCACTGATGTCATTACTGACAGTTCGGGTTGCCGAAGTAGAATGAAGTATCTAGCACAGGTGCTGTTACTGTATATGATTCCCGTATCTCTTTGTAAAACCGCCACAAATGTTCTGTCATTAGGACACCTCCTGTTAGGATATCTTTCCCGGTATGTTTGAGACGCCAAATGAGCATTCTGTCTACACTCTCCATAAATAAGTAACATGTCTGCATATTCAGTATTCGGATACATTTTTAAAGAGTTTTTAAATCCCGACTACGTATAAAAACGATATGGAATTGCCTCATACGGCAAAAAATTACAGTGAAAGAACCAAAATGACAAAACAACTGCAACTGATTTGTTTGCGAATTGTTATGTTCGTTGAAGCCTGCTCGTTTCTCTGCAGTGACCAGTGTTGCCGTTTTCAAATAAGCATTCTATGATAAAATAAAACAGTTTATTCGTTTTTTATTTTTTAAATTTAGGTCGTTCAGATATTTTGCTAAGACCAAATTTGTAGGCATTTTGTAGAAAATCATATAAATATTTTACATAATAAAATAAATAAATGAGTTACCGATGTGCGTAAAAATTAATAAAACAAAATACAACTTTAAGGTCGTTTTTCTCAAAAATGGTAAGGAATTGACCCTATGTTATTTAAGCATTTTTTAATCAAAATGGTCCATAACATCACGTGTTAAAATATTTGTAGTCAAACCCCTAACACCCTGTATAATGTCAAGAAACCACAAATACAATAATAGATCACTTTTTTTCTAAGTTTAAGATCCCGTTCTGTTATTGCACAGGACGATGCAGCATTTTATACTGTATAAGAACAAACCGTCCTAAAAATAAACTTACATGATTATTTCATTAAACTAATTGGAATTACTCAAATGTAATGTTTTCAGTCTTTTCAGAATGAAGTATCAGGTACACCTTTCGGTAGCTATACTAATTATAAGTTTACTGACGTTTGTTGATGCCAGAGTCCGAAGAAAAAAGTTGAAGAAAACAAAGACAACTACAGAATCGGCACCCTTAACTGAAACTAGACAATATCCGCCAAATGTTGTGCCAGAAAATATCTTAGAAGAAGTAATAGAAAATGCATCAAATAGTAAACAATCGTCTTTTATGAAAGATGAACCTACAAAAATTATGTTAGATCACTCGGACGCCATTAACGAAATTCCAGCTGAACTGCTTAATGAAAAACCGAGTTTAGGCAGAAAAAGTAAAGCTGTCAAAAGGAAGGTCGATGGTATTCAAAATCAACAACCCAGTGACGAAACCTCTGATTATGATTATGAATACAACCTTGAGGAGAACACCGACGAATGGAATGGTAAGAATATCGAAGTCAGTCTAAGATAAATAACACTAAAATAAGCACATAAACAGTATATTGTAAATAGAAAAATAAATATTCTTCTTATTAACAAGGTGGTAAATCTTGATTAGGCCTTTAAGAAGAAGCTTGTAATATTACAAGTATGCTCTGTTCATTAGAGTCTCAGCACCTATGCCAAACTGGACTCCTTATATGTCCTCCCTAAGTACATTGTTGAACCTAGGGTTCTAGACTATCAACCAGTCTATTCTATTCTATTCTATTCTATCCTATTACAAATCGCAGGTTTTTCCTAATCTTTGACAGATAGATGAATGCCGTCTCCTATCTAAAGAATCTTCCAATTTCTATAGGGTTAGTTGCGTTTGTCCATCTTGTGTGTAGGATCTGATAATTTTGTCTGTTGTGAGTGTTTACAGCTACAGATAAACCAGCCAGTTCATTTTACAGAATGCTGTCATGCTTATCTAATGGCCACTCACCAAAAATTCCTGTTCCTTTTTCTATTTTTGATTTCCCTGATAAAATACGAATTATTTCTTTTGCAGGAGTTTCATTTTCATCAGTTAGGTGACATGTGTCAAAATCTGCTCTTCAATTTGCGGTCAAAGAGTTTATTCACCTCCTACGTTTGGTTCTATACAGAGTGGACATTTTAACTGGAATAAATTCAGTATTAGAAAGCCCATTTATTTGCTGAAAAAATAAAGAAACACGCGTCCTTTAATTTTTAGTTTGTCACACTTTTTTCGTTTCTTCATGAAATGTACCCCTCTTTTGGAGGTATAAACCGTCCACAACATTTTTTTTCCAATATAAGGGTATGTATAGTGACAGCTCGCTGGAAAAAGCGTAAAAAGAGAAATATAACCCACTATTTAGTTTTGCGTTTCGGTAATCTAGAAAGCCATAAAAAAATAACAACTGGGCATTTTAGCAACAGTTGATACTACAAATGAGTTTTGCCTTCGCAGATTGTCTAATAAAAATGAAACATGCTATTGTTAAGGTTGTTAGTTTACTGGCTGCCGCATGCCAATGGTCAATTTATTTTCAGTTTTGGTGTTTAGTGAATACTTATCTGTTTTAATATTTTCTGCTGTTTAAAACGTTACTTTAAATGTGATGATGAATGCACTTGATCGGCATTTAGTAGATTTGGATTGGATCCTTTTTACAAATAAGTGTACTTTTACACTAAATAGTAAAGTCAATAAACAGAACATGGAAATGGGCAGGCATAATTGGCGAACGAGTCATTCAAGATAACTTAAATGTCCGTAGATATCTAGACTTTTTACAAGGAGAACTTATTCAATTTACTTCCTCACCATGCAGAAACAGATCTTCATGATGATCAAATATTCAGCATGATGGTGCTCCACTTCTTTACATCCAAAATGCGCGACACTATTTAAGTGAATTTTTTCCAAACCGCTGGATGCGACGAAGGCTGCCAAGACCTTAATCTCCTGGGTTATTTCCTTTGGGGTAAAAACCAAACTTTACGTAACAAAACCAGAAAATTTAGAGGAACTTAGGCAACGACTCATACACTAAATTCGCCAAATAACCCCGGATATGCTACATGATATTAAGAATTAATTTTACTTTGGATTAAGGTTTTGTCAAGAAAAAAATGGGCAACACTTTTTGCAATAAAACGTGCCGAAAATTGTTTAATTCTTTTAACTTTTTCCTGCCTTTCTAGATCATCAAAATGCAAAAGTAAAAACAGTTTCTTTTTTAAGCCAGAGATATCACAATACATACCTTTATATTTAAAAAAAATAGTTGGGGGGATTTCATGAAGAGACGAAAAAAGTGTGCTAACTAAAAATTAAGGGACCGTGTTTCTTTAATTTTTCAGCAAAAGAGGCTTTGTAATACTAAATTTATTCCAGTTAAAATTTCTACCCTGTATATGTTAACTATAATTTTAACAATTATTTATATCACCTAACTAATAACGTAAATTAAGCTAATATTATACGAGGTACCCACATTGATCCCTCTATAGTGACACAGATCATTCTTTACATGTAAAATGTTGTAATTCTACTATAAAAGGAGGCCTAATGCGATCTTATGAAATATTTTTTTCTTTAATTCACCATTAATATTTTTAATAAAATTTAACCTTGAATAGAAGTATTTTATCAGTTTATTTTTAAACTGTAAAATATATTATTTAGAAATATGTATAATCAACAGCAAAGGTTATGGTACGAGCGGGGATCGAACCCTCACTCACTAGTCCATTGCTTTTATGGTTAGAATATATGGCAGGATCAACAATGGTTATGATACTGGTGGATTTGAATATGTACAAGTTCTAACAAATTGCTTATCTGTGGTACGATAGCGCAATTGGTTAGAGCGATGGACTAGTGATCCAGAGGTGCGGGTTCGATCCCCGCTCGTACCATAACTTTTGCTGTTTATTATAAATATTTCTAAAATTTAACCTTGTCCACAACCTTCAAGTACCTATTATTTGATTTTTCTAGAATCATGTTAAAAGAGAACCTAGTCACATCAAGAAAATTTGTTTGTGTTAGTTAAAATATGAATGTTGCAACATTTGTAATTGATTTTGTATGGGCGAATTACAGCAATTATATCCTTTATATAATTTTTTTTCGTAAAAACTAAAATGTATTTCTGTTATATTTTTTTTTAGTGATAAACCCATTAGCTACATATAGTAATTTTGATAATTTTTGATTATTATTTTACTTTTATATAACTATCTATAACTATATCAGGTAACATTCGGTATCAATTATAAATCCATTGTTAGGTAAATAATTTAAAATGAATAAGCTACTTCTATTTCATAGTCATTATATTAGGTATATACATATTACAAATCAAAAAAATATTGATGTTTCAGAGTTTTGATACGTTTTGCAGGTTCAACGATAACCTCACTTACTACTCCTCAACCGCCTGATGAACGACCCGTTGACGGTGGTTCAAATGCGGAATACCCAAGGCCTAGCGGACGGGTGGATATAAGCGTCATAGAACCAGAAGTAGACAATGACGTTACGGCTTCTGACTGCAGACATGATGGAAAGTATGTTGGTAGTCGCAGATTATAAGCGTCTTTTAAATTCATTTTTTAAGTAAATACGTGTTTTATTGCTAATACAAAAAATAAAAAATCATCTCAAGAAACGTTTATTTAGAATGGCAAATTATTTTTTTATTATATCTATTTCGTTCATACAAATTCAATTTATCAGACAAAAACATTTTTCACACATAAAAAAACAAAACTATTTCGCGGTTCGCTATAATATTCTTATTTCAGATACTATCAAGAAAATCAAAAATGGACAATAGGAGAATGCACGAATTGTACGTGTATCAGAGGACAAGCAGCTTGTGATACAGATGATATTTGCCTGCAAGCACTTAGACCCACGAGAGAACCTCATCTAGTCGACACGTATCCAATTCCAGGTGATTTTTTTCCTTTAACTCTTTTTGAAGTACATTTTGTTTTTCAGAAAACCAATCAAAAAAATGTTGGTAAATTGTCGGATGTATTCTTAAACTTATTTTAAAGAATAAAGTCATGCTCGACTTCAGAACTAAAGGAACAAATTTATTGAACATCTTTCAAACTGCTCAAGATAATTGGTTTAGAAACGCTATCGAAAATACTGACAAATACTTTTCAAGAGGCAAAAACGAATTGCTCTTTTTAATAGTTCGTTATTTCAGTCAGATGTTTGCTATATGATTAAAAAAACAGATATCTCATTTAAAACGTCAGTATGTTAATACTAGTAATTTAATAATTTTAGAATATTATTCTCTTATGGCTTTCGCTTAATAGCTGAAAAATACTAACTATTACAAACTGTCTAAATATACTACAAAATTTTGGCAAAGTTGAATTATTTGTGTGGGATTTGAAATTATGTTAATAATGTTGTATTAAAAACCGTTAATTAATTTTGGCTGCGGACAGAGCTGCCAGTACCTCAAGTAAAATATTTCGAAAAACTGATTAAAATACTTTTTGGTATTTCAAATACTGTGCTTCAAATACATTTTATTTTATAGTAATTGTACTTGAAATTCAATTACTCCCTAAAAAGTATTTGGAATTTGTTACTTATTTCCCAAAAAAAATATTTGAAGTATGAATGATTTTTACTTAAAAATACAAAAGTAATTGAAGTATTGTCAAAAGTACTTCAAGTAACGACAAAGTGTTTCAACCCTCTAAAAGTATTTGAAATACTCTGATTTTTATAAACCAAGTACTTTTTTGCGCATTTAAATATGAGTTTGAGGAATAGAGACGATCATTTCGCATTTGCCACTGCTGTTCAATTATTGACGGAAAGCTATGATCCCTCTTTTCCGCTAAGAAAAATAACAGTTCCACCGTGAACTAGAATATAACTTATGGTTTGTAATTCGAAAAGGGGATAAATTATAAAAAAAAGTTTTTAATTTTACTTTTATCTTACAATTTGCAACAGGTTGGTAAGTAATAAGTATATTTAAATAAAAAACGAGTATAATTAAAACAGTTTTTGACTATAAATGCCTCTATGAAGGTTCGTATTTTGGTAGATATAAAAAAACTTAAATAAAAAGTTTCTTCAAATTTTGTATGTTTCATAATTTAGTTTGTAGCTAGTATATCCGCTGTGTTTAGTGTTTCGGGATTCAATATCAACTCTATTTTTTTAAATGTAAAACTCTGTAGAGGAAAGTAACCTAATATGAGACCCCCTGTTATTTTTTAAAGTATGTATCTCCATCTAAATATAGCCGTACCTACCAGTCAATATGACAATAAAACTTAACGTCCATTACAGATTTTTAGTCTAGTTGGCGGGAGGTGCCACGTGCAGTTTGTTTTATCAAATCTTCGATGTAGAAATATTTGTAATGCTTCGTTAGTGTTGTAATTTTTGACAGACAAGGTAAGTTTTTAAACATTTTTTTTGTAATAAATCTGTTGTGTAGGAGTTGTTAGACAGTTTATGCATTTAATCTGATTTTAAATTTAATTTTTACAAAAATTCAACATTTTTTTATTTGGCTAGCATGAGACTCTCACGTATCCTAATATGAGATAGTCTCATATTAAGATACCCTGTGTATTTCGAAATTAGAAATTATTATTTGCTGTATTTGTGATGATGCTAAAAGAAATAAAGAAAAGAAAGTAGTGGGATCCGCAAACAATGATTGACGCGGTAAAAGCAGTAAAAAATAAGGAAATGGGGTATCGTATGGCCTCCAAAGCATTTCAAAATGTAAATTTCCGCTTTTTTAGCTTTCTTTAATGCCAAATAATTTACAATTTTTAGGAACAATTGAGAGATATGTAAAAGATAATCGAAATGTAGAAGAACTTGTGAAAATTAATTTGGGTAGGAAGCAAGCTTTACCATCTACATTAGAAACAGATTTAGCAAACTACTGTATAGAAATGGAAAAAAATATTATGGGCTTCGAAGAAGGGATGTAAAATTTATGGCTTTTGAACTAACAATCACAAACGGCATTCAACACTCCTTTAGTGCAAAAACAGGTATTGCGGGCAAAAAGTTGTTAAAGGAATTCCACCTCAAGCAATATCAGCTGCAAGGGTTAAAGGATTTAATGCTGAAAACGTTGCGCAATTCTCTGACTTATTTGAAAAAGAGATAAAAAAAATAAAGTAATTGGGTTAAAGGGTAAGAAACAGGTCTGTGCCATATCATCCCAAGAAAGAGGAAAATTACTTACAGTTGTGACAGCTATGAATGCTGTGGGATTTGTTTCTCCCCTCATAGTATTTCCTCGTAAAAATATGTCAGAACACTTAATGGATGGTGCTCCTGCTGGGCCAATCTGGGCTTGTCATCCTTCGGGATGGATACAATCGAATATTTTTACGCAGTTTTTCACATTTTATTAACTTTACAAAACCAACCAAAGATGATCCCATTTTACTGGTTCTAGATGGGCATTATACCCAACATATATATAATTGATATGGCAAGGAAGAATTATCTATCAATAGTTTGCCTACCACTCCATGCAACACACACGATGCAATCCCTTGATGTTGGTTTCATGGCACCACTGAAAACTTATTTCGCTCAGGAAATAGAGTTGTTTCTTAGAAATAATCCCGGAAAGGTAGTGACCAACAATAATATTTCCTATCTCTTTGGTAAGGCCTATAACCGAGCTGCTACAACGGAAGCATCTCTCAATTCCTTTAGAAAACAGGGCTATTTCCTTGAAACAGAAATGTGTTTCGGGATGTTGATTTTATAGAAAACCAGCAAAATCAATTACAATCTGCTACCAACAAGCCAGCTAATATTGACTTAGATAATAGCGAGATAGACACTGCCGCCCATTGTATAATCTCATGTCAAGAGAACAAGTGCTAGTTTCAAGTTATCAATCCAATACCATCAACTTCAGGGACTTCAGTGACCCGTAAAAGGAAGGGCAAAGCTAGTTTAATTACCTCTACTCCATATAAAAATGACCTAGAAGTATTTATTGAAAACAAAAATAAGAAAGAAAAAAAATTGAAGTCAAAAGAAAAGAACAAGGGAAAGCGAAAAGCAACAGTTGTAACATCGGATATTTTTTGCACCTTCCTGTTCCCCCTGCTGCTTTACCCTCGGCTTTACCTTATTATGGTGAATTTTTTTTTAGGTTTAATTTAGGATAATATAGGATTAGAAAATCTAATATATTTAAAGTTGTTGGAAATGCTTAGTTAAAGTAATGGAAATACTGATATATCTATAATTTCTATATAAAAAGATCAATGTAGGGCGCCTCACAATTGCTCTGAGTCCGCTTGGTGTAATTGCGAACGGTTATTTATAATCGAGAGGCTCACCCTTTTTGTCATGTAAATTTTGTATTAAGAACCTATATATGTAAAATGCTAATGATATCATATGATAAATAAACTATTTTTGAATTTGAATTTGAATTTGAATCTAAAGAAAAGAAGGCCAAAATAGAAAAACCAGTAATAAGTAGTTCAGATTCAGAAGACGAATCAGAAATATCAGTAGAGTACGATGACTCTAGCGAAGAAGAAGACTACGATGATGCAGAGTGCACATTTTGCAAAGGACGGTTTTCAGAAGATACTCAAGAAGAAAAATGGGCTAAGTGTAAACTCTGTTTTAGTTGGTGCCATGAGGAATATAGTGAAAATGTTAGCAATGGGCTTACTTGTCCGTTTTGTGAAAAAAAAGATAAGAGTAAAAAAAACTTTTATTTGATTAGTGTTTTTTAATTAGTGTTCTTTGATAAGTGTTGTTTGTTTTTTCAGCTACAGTAGTTTAATAAACCTTTAAGATACTTTGTCATAAAATTTTGTAATAAAATATTTGTTAGATGGGATCTTAATATGAGACTATCCTATATTAGGAACCATTGATATATGAGACATTAGGCGACCTTTTTTGAAAATAATTTTTTATATAATTTTGGTTGTACTAGAAGACAATTACATTTTTGGATCTGTAGTGACGTGAAACAAGTAGCAGTGGGATTGTTCCTTAATTTTATCCCTTTGGTGTCCAATATAACTAAAAACTATAGCGACTATAATTATAAATTAAAAGGGGTCTCATAAAAGTGCACTTTCCTCTATATTTTATGTCCATCAAAGCTCTTCCTGCTGTTTATAAAAATATAGCAAGCTTGATAGTTGTATCTTCTTACAATCGAGAAATTTGAGAAAAACCCTGTCATATGTGGCAACGAGTGTAAGAGAGAGGAAGGGTACAGGGAGCAGGATAGTGGAGTCAATCGGAATACGTTATTTTTTCATAACAGGGTTTTTTTCAAATTTCTCGGGTGTTTTTAAAGATAACGGTATCAAACCTAGTATATTTATAATTAGTAGAATGGGACTGAATATAGTAAGATCAAAAATAACAAAGTTGTAGTGCTTATAGGAGAAATATTACTTTAGCGGAATTAAACAGTTTTTCCAGAAAAAAATATTGCACTCGTTACATTTTGATAGAATATTTTCCGAGTAAAGGCTTGTTAAAGCAAGAGTAGCAATAAATACAGTATTAATTTTAAGGAGCACGCCGCTACAATATTATGTTAAAACTTTAACAGATATTTATTAGCTCAATGTAATTTTAATAGAGAAATATGTATAGTTGGGCGCAACATTCGTATTTTTATGAAAAACTCGATTTCAAAGTGATAAAATTAGAAATAAAGTTGTTTATTTTCGACCATTTTTTAACGCAAATGCCGATGCATATTATTCTTTTTTTCGCAAAATGGCACAATACCGCCTTTCACTGATTCTTTGTTTATATAACTGCAAAATTTGAAATGCTAAATTGACTTATGTCTTTTGAACCCGTTTCTAACAGAAATGTATTTTAAGTTGCCTATACACAGCATAATGTTTCATATATTTCATTTGCTTTTTTTTTCAACACGCCCCGGTACCATTTCATCTTTCTTTGAACTTGATTAGACCTTGTCGCTAATTTTTCATTGTATGGGCTTTATTCAAATTTGTTTTCTGTTTGCATAATATTACTTTTAAAATTTCTGTCATTGTGTTTATTCAGCTGCTCGCCCAAGTTTTTGTCATAAGCATTAAAAATATTTTAAACTATGTGACAAAAGCCTTTTTTCATTAATAAAGAAATTTAAAATATTTACGTTGTCTTTATGTAAACTCTTTTTTACCCTTTCATGATTTTTTTCTAGTTGTGATTTTAAAAATTGAGTACTTATATAAGATTTATGCTATTCAACTGTCAAATTTAGTATCTTTCGCGCAACCTGTATATGCATATGTATATCTTAAACCTAGCAACGCAACGCTGATATTTGTTTTTATTTTACTCTACTCGAGTAGATTGTTTAACTAAGATCGGCTATTGGTTATATTTGCATTATACTTTGATAGTGGCAAATAGACTAAAAATAGACAAAATAAACTATTCAGCAAATGGAAAGTAAAAGTGCCTCCAAAGGGATCCCAGCGTTGGCGTCTCTCAGCAGAGTTGAGATCCATCAAGAAATATAAACAATTTCTTATCAAAACCAAAAATAAACCGTAGTTCATAAAGTAATAAGAAAGGAAAATTATATTATAAAAAGAATAATAAGGTCATTGTTAGCCGGTACCAAAATAGGTCTCTTATAAATAAGAATCACAAACGATTTGGACGGTCACCTGACAGTTTGCTGGCTGGTTCTGATTAGTTTGAAACATATTTAAAAAAATAAATAAAATTCTCCAATTCAAAAAGTACTTGTGGTATTTTCATAAATACCTATATTGGTACTTGAAATATTTTTTAGTTACAAATTTTACTGCAAATGCCTGTAAAAGTATTTGAAATACTAAACAAAGTACTTGAATTACTTTAATTGACAAAAATTAAGTACAATTACAAGTTACTTCAAATACTTTTAAAATTTGACAGTACTTGTCACTTGGATCGTGTTGATGATTTTGTAAGTATTTGCCATTTGGTACTTGTACTTCAAATACTTTTTGTCAGTATTTGTGACATCTCTGTGTATATATAAAATATATAACTCGTGAATTTTAGGACAAAGGGGAGATACTGGATATCCAGGAGAACAAGGACGTCCTGGAGAAGTAGGGTATCCCGGGACCCCAGGTATACCAGGAGTACCTGGTCCGCCTGGACCACCTGGATCAATTCCTGATTTAACAGCCTACTATGCTCAACTGGCTGCTGCAAATCAAGCTAATGATAAAGGTAATTAAGGTTTTCTTATCTTCTAATAAAAATGAATCTTGTTATAAAAAACCTTATTTGTACCACAAAAACAATTTTTTTAGGCCCACAGATTCTTGAACCTTTTCATTACGCACAAGCTCAAATTGGTCCAATGGGTGCTAGAGGTCCCTCTGGACCACCTGGTCCGCCAGGACCGCAGGGATTTCAAGGAACCAGAGGAGAACTTGGTGAACCTGGACCCCCAGGACCAATAGGACCTGCTGGCTTAAGAGGATTACCTGGATCTCCAGGAAAAGACGTATGTCTTATTTTAGATATTAAAATATTGTTTACAGTAATCTAATTAAGTTCAATTCTAGGGTGAACGAGGGGAAGATGGAGAAACGGGGGCAGTTGGCGCTACAGGACCTGCAGGATCTAGGGGACTACCCGGAGTTCCTGGGCTTCCCGGTTTGTATAAAACAACTAACCCACATTTTATTTTCAATTTTCAATCTTTTCAGATTACAATCATGCAACTGACATAGTTGTTTTTGCTAAGCTCTACCTCTTATTATCATATTTTTACAGGTGTTAAAGGGCACCGTGGATATTCTGGTCTGGACGGAGCTAAAGGTGAACAAGGAATACCAGGAGAAAAAGGACCTCAAGGTGTTCCCGGATTTATAGGTCCAATAGGAGCACCAGGTCCTGCTGGCCCAAGAGGAGAAAGAGGTCGAGAAGGTCCACCAGGACCTCCAGGATTACGGGGAATAGATGGCGTCGCAGGACCGCCAGGTTTGCCTGTAAGTTTTTGTTAGGGAATTATAATATCTAGCTGAAATTATTATTTTAATTACAAGCTATTAGCCAAAATTTGTTTTTTGTATATTTAGGGTGCTATTGGCAAACCAGGCCCTCCAGGGTTTCCAGGAATCCCAGGAGCAAAAGGAGATCAGGGAGCGGCAGGTCCCGTTGGCAGTCAAGGATTACAAGGCCCAAGAGGAGAGACAGGAAGACCAGGAGAGCCAGGTAAGACACTTTGTTTTTTAATAAATATTTGGTTATATTTTAGTAGCAAAGGTATGGTAAAGCAACCTCTAATAAATTTTAGGTGAAACTGGGCCATCAGGTCCACCAGGAAGAGATGGATTTAACGGAGAAAAAGGTGCTACTGGTTCACCTGGTCTTATAGGCTCACCTGGATTTCCAGGCGTAAGAGGTTCTCCTGGATTGGATGGAAATCCTGGTGTTCCAGGTGTGAAGGGGCTACCAGTAAGAATTATTTTCAGTTATTAACATACATCAATCACCTCAAAAGAAGATTTAACATTTAACTAATAACTAAACACCAATTTGATAAAAACTATTTATCCAACATACTAAAAAATATAGTCTTAAAAATTATTGTTTTTAGGGACAACCTGGAGAACGAGGATATAAAGGAGAATCTGGCCCGAAAGGTGAAGTAGGTTCACAGGGTCCCAGAGGGCTTCCCGGGTTAACAGGTTCTGAAGGAAAAAGAGGCAGAAGAGGAAATAGAGGACCACCTGGACCGTTCGGACCTCAAGGTGAAAGAGGTTTACCTGGAGTGACAGGCTTACCAGGTCCAGATGGAGCTCCAGGCCCAAAAGGTAACGTCATTTTACTTTACTATGACTTTTTAGTGATACCGATATTTCACCAGACTTATATGCATATTAATGGCTTTATATTAACTTTATAAATTCAAATTCAAAACATGCTTTATTGTCAGAAGTAAAACTCATTGACAACGCTGAGAAACAAAATACAATTTTAAAAGAACAACAAATTATTTGCCTAAAAAAATAACACAAAATAACATACAAGAAGCAAGCTTTTAGTTGGTTCATAATAAATTTCCAAAAAGAAAAGAAAAAAATAAACACTCAAATAATTAAGCACCTAAATAATGGGGACCAATATAAATAATTATAATTATATGAAAAAACTAAATATCAATTAACATAAATGTAAAAATGAACTAATACAAACGTAAATAAATAAATAAATAAAGTAAAAATAAACAATACATAAATTTGTCAAGAAATAAAATTGTAAATATGTTAAAATACATCACAAAGTTAAAAGAAAAAAAATTTTTTTTGAAGATTTAATAATAAAATCAATTAAAATGTTTTTGGAAAAACTCTGACACACTATAGAAGGGCTTATCAATTAAAAATGATTTAAGTTATTTTTAAAAAGGCGTTCACTCTGTATCTGCCTGATGCTCACTGGCAAATGATTAAAAATGGCTTTGCTATTATATATTGCAGATTTTTTTGCTTGAGATGAGTGCGGAATAGGCAGTGGAATACTGTTGGAACGACGAGAAACTCTTTCTGGGGAGGAATTAATCTCAGTTTTAAATTTCTTATGCATAAGACTTGAGGTCTCAAGGATAGAAATACATGCTAGCGTTAAAATTTTTTCACATACAAATAATCGTCTACAAGAGTCCTGGACATTAGCTTTACATAAATATCTTATTGCTCTTTTCTGCAACACAAAAACACTATTAAAGAGCTGCTCTGTGCATGATCCCCAAAAACAAACACCATACCTTAAATGGGATTCTATGAGAGCAAAATAAGCACTTCTGGCAATTGTAGGGTCAAGCTGGTTGCTAATAAACTAACTTAGGACATAATGCAATTATATGGGCTGCAAACTTTAGGTCATTGTCAAGCCAAATACCCAAGAATTTATTTTCCTTTAAGTTTTTTAAGGGTTTGGTTTCAAGAATCACATCACTTAGATGACACTTAAACGACATCACACAGGTTTTGTCAACGTTAAGGGTCAAGTAATTGGCATCGCACCATTGTTTAATCTTTATTAAATCAGAAGTAATCAAATCGCTAAGTTTATTATGATCACTATTATGCCACAACACAGTGGCATCGTCGGCAAACAAGGTGAACTTACCTGCTATGTCCAAACTAACTATATCATTAATATATAATAAAAATAAAACAGGCCCCAAAACTGACCCTTGAGGCACACCACAAGTGATTGTTTTCTGGCTAGAAGTGCAGCCATCATGTGAAACACATTGAACTCTGTTGGTTAGTTATGATTCAAACCATTTCAGACAATTGCCTCTAAAACCATAAATTTGTAATTTTTCCAAAAGAATGTTATGATTGACGCAGTCGAAAGCTTTGGACAAGTCGCAGAAAACTGCAGCAGCTGATTCCTTATCGTTCAGGCACAAGTAAAGAGATTCCAGAAAGGAGAAAATTGCTTCAGTGGTATTTTTTCTCGGCTGAAAACCGAATTGCGCTGTACTCAGAATCTTGTGCTTTTCCATAAAAGTGATCATACGTTTCTTAACAAGTTTCTCGACAATCTTTGATAATGTTGGCAAAAGGGCAATGGGTCGGTAATTTGATATTAAAGTAGTATCTCCACCTTTAAACAGAGGTATAATATTAGCTTTTTTAGGCAACAGGGGAACACACCCGACACAAAAGACACATTGATAACCTCAGATAAAACATTTAACACATTACATGGAAGTTCCAAAAATATTTTCACCGCCACTCCGTCCCTGCCCGAAGAATTTTTATTTTTTATTTCAGTAAATATTTCCTTTAATTCAATTGGAGTTATAGGCTCCAAAAAGAAGGAGTACAAAACTTTATGTTTATTCATATAGAAACTGTGATTAGGTTTGTTAACTATTTTATTAGCCAAACTAGCTGCTATAGAACAATAAAATTCATTAAGGCTCTCCGATGATACTTTCGTACCAGCATGATGGCAATTATTTTTTTCACGGAGTTCATTTACTATTTTCCATGATTCCTTCAGTTTGTTTTTAGACTTTTGTAGTCTGCCTCTATAATAGCATTGTTTTGCAGCTTTAATTGTCCTTCGATAGATGTTACGGTACTCATTAAAATACTCACAGAAGCTGTGATTGTAAATATAGTACTTTCTAAGGTAATGTAAGCATCGTAAGTTTTTTGATGAAATTTTAATGCCTTGTGTCACCCAAGGTTTTTTATTTTTTATCTTTATATTTACAATAGGAAAAGCTTTATTGAAAATCTGAACAAGTCTGGTATGAAAAAGCTCCAGTGGATCCTCAGAATTGAGTACACTTTGCCAACAAGCACCACGACATAAACATGCAAATCTGTCATAGTTTTTTCTAGAAAAAAGTCTGCCCTTTCTACTATGCCTATTCATTAACTTATGTTTAATCTTAAATGTACACAAAGTAGCTTCATGATCTGAAACACCAGCACTGACAACCTTACAATCAAAGTCACCTGATACAAAATTTGAACAAACATAATCAATCAAAGTTGCAGAGTGTAAGGTTATTCTTGTTGGATATGTAACATGCATTTTTAAATTACAAGAGAGCAACAGATAATTCAAATGTTGGGGGTTATTATTACAGGAGGCTAGATAATTCACATTAAAGTCACCACATACAATGATACGAGCATTAACAGGGAATTGGGAAAGTACAGTTTCCAGCTTAAGTAAGAAGTAATTAAAATTACTGGATGGCGCTAAATAGAGACCAAAAATATATAAATTTAACTTTGACGAGAAAATAGTGGAAAATTCAAATACTTTCTCCTCAAGCAAAGTATCAAATGTTGTGACACGTTCAAAATCACCGGAATTAAATAATTGCTCGTTAACAAAGATAATAGTGCCGCCGTGACTATACTCAGAACGACAGTATTTGTCAATAACAAAATAGCCTGGCAGAAAGATTAGTTCATTGCCTTTCAGCCAGTGTTCACACAAAAATACTATACTAGGATAATTAAGACAACCCAGAAATACAAACAATTCATCAAGCTTCGACCTAATAGACTGGACATTCAAAGACATTAAAGTGAGACAACTGTCTCCAATTGTGGTCCTAAAAAAGTTTCCTGTAAATAAATGTTTGACTCGGAAGCTTTGTCACTGCTGTCCAAAATGTAGTTTTCTTGAATTGCCTCAGTTAATTTTACAAATAACAAATTAGAACCTCTTTTGGGAGAATCAATAATGATAATCAAATTATATGTAAAGCTTTGTTTACCCATTGGTAGACCCCCAGTGTCATTAAAGTCCAAGAAGGATATCTTACCCTGTGAGTACTGATTCAATTTGAACACAAAATTGTGCAATTTATTATTATATTTAAAAATATCATTATTAATTCTAGTATTATTATTTAAAAAAGGAATTGAAATTAATATAATATTGGTATGGCTGAGAGAACTAAATATATCATTATATTTTTTGAAAGAATAAGATTTATTTTTTTTTAAGTCATTAAAACCTGCTAAAATAATTACATAATCATCAAAAGTAAGATCCTTTGTAAAAGCCTCAGCATTGCCCATTACATTGTCAAAACTTGCATATGGCTTGATAATTGTAATAGATAGTGCTAAATATTTAAATATTTTTAGGTCAAACCGGTGAGCGCGGTTATCAAGGACTTCCTGGTATGAAGGGATCTCAAGGTGAAGTCGGAAGGCCCGGTCCTATTGGTGTTCAGGGGCTCAGAGGTTTGACAGGCAGAACTGGTCCGCCAGGCAAATCAGGACCGCCAGGAGAAAGGGGCTTACCTGGGCAAGACGGTAAACCTGGAGATCAAGGAGTTCAAGGTATACAGGGCATACCAGGTCCAATTGGCCCTACTGGAGATAAAGGCTTAACAGTAAGTGAAAAATTTTATGCAAAAGTATAAGACGTCCTTTAGCTATTGATGTTTGTACTGACATACGCAAAACAAACAAGAGTTTTGCAATTAGGGTTTCATAGGCCCTTAAGTTTATGGACTTTTAACATATTTTATGTAGCGCAACATATGCAACCACAGATATTTCTGTTAAGAGAAGTGACTTAAGAAGTAAGATGACATTTTTAGCATTATATTACAAAAATAAAATATGTTTCTAGTAGTGCAAAAGTGAGACATTATATGTACAGACAAGGATCGTTACTTTCTTGGCTTATTAAAAAAATTAGCTCTATGGAACTTCACAGAAAGCTGATGTAGTTAAAATGAAACACAGAGGTAGAACTGAAAATTATCACTGAAAATCATTTTTCAAAATATTCATCACACTCATATTTCGAAATTTTGAATATAGACCGAAAGAAAGTGTTTTTATTTTTTTTTATTATTAGTTTATTCCACTTACGGAATCCAAGTATTATTAATCTTAATTTTTTGGCTCATAAGTAACACGTAAAAATCACCTCTCAACTAATGTTGATAAACGATAAACCACAAGTCCCATATACCTGTATAAAAACATCTACGACACACACAACTTAAATAAACCCTACCCTAGAGTATATAGGTCTACTATAGATAAAACTACCTACATATCATAGGTAAAACTGTTGACATAAACACTCAAACAATATTTTTAAACATCACATTGTTTAACTAATTTTATATTCGGTCTAATATAGACGGATCTCGAAAGCCTGGAGATATCGTCTCCATTTTTTAAATAATTAATGTGTTAGCGTCGAGTAGATGGAGTACGTGGTATATGTAAGCCGAACGATGATATTTTTATGAGTACAACAGTGCATAAATTAATATCTCTATAGATTTTAATTTGTGTACTTACACCTGTTCTCTGTTTTTATTTTACATTTTAATTATCTAGGGCGCACCAGGAAAGGACGGCGAATCAGGTCCTCAAGGTCCTCCAGGTCCTAGAGGAGATGCTGGCAAAGATGGGCATCCTGGTGCACAAGGTATTCCAGGACCTCCAGGCCATGATGGAGAGAGAGGAGCTCCTGGTGTCACGGGTGCCAGAGGATTTCAGGTAAAAATATAAGTATTTTATATAAATTATATCAATATGTTAGTTGAATATGTTTCATGAATCGATCTTATTATATTACATTTATCTCTGTATTAGGGACTTCCTGGCACACCAGGAAACCCCGGCTTACCAGGAAAAGATGGTGAAATAGGCATACAGGGGCCACCTGGTTTGACTGGTGCCATAGGGTTGAGAGGAGAAAGAGGATTTCCCGGAGAAAGAGGTCCAGTGGGACAGCCGGGAGCACAAGGACCAAAAGGATCAACTGGTGCTCAAGGGTTGGATGGACCACAGGTAATTATTTACCTCAATAGTGCCTTTAGATGCCAAATTTCTCGCCAAAATGTATTTATTATACTTAAATTAACCGAAATGTAAGATATATCTGTTATAGGTATAAGTACACATAATAATATTACCTGGTTTTTAACTTTCTTTTAAGTATTTTAACTATTCGGTGGTATTCAAAAACCACTATAAATATTTAAATTTTTATTATCAGTTTACTAATTAGACATTATATATAAAATATTGACGTTTGATGGTTTTAATTTACTATTACCTAAAATTATATCAAAATGTGTTTTATGATAGTTATCAGTTAAATAAGTAATTCTCAATTCTTGATTTACCTTTTTTTTCTGAACCTTTTCCCAATATTTTTAGGGTTTACCCGGACTTAGAGGAATGAAAGGTCATCAAGGACTACCGGGGTTAGTTGGTCTGCCAGGATTAAGGGGTTCACAAGGGGTCCAAGGAGAGAAAGGAGAAAGGGGAGCTTATGGTCCAGTTGGACCTGAAGGGCCTCCAGGTAAGTGGGGAATTATAAATCTAAATTTAATAAATATATAAGATTATCTATGGACGTAAGAAAAAATTAACATTACTTGTGTGAAAGTGATAGTAAAAACGTCCGCTTTCAACACTAGTAAATACGACAAAGTATTGCTAAAAAAAATGCCGCTGAAAAATATATTTCATGTTGTTAGGTCGGCAAGGAGAAAGAGGTATGATCGGGCCATTGGGACCACCGGGACCTCCAGGTGAACCTGCAGCACCAGGTGAGCCAGGGAATCCCGGAGTTCCTGGAGAACCCGGAGCACCAGGAAGCACAGGGGAAAGGGGACAGGTAATTGTTAAAATCAATCAACAACCACAACAAATATTTTTAAGGATAGGACTACGTACCTGAAAACCCAAATTGACGCTTCTTAAATTAACCATGGCCTAGGAAGAAAGATTTATAAGAATTACAATAATGTAATATTTTCCACTTTAACGAATTTAACAGTTCAAAAATTATTCAGATGTATTTTGTCCTATATTTCAAAATCTTTTTCCTTTAGGTTGGTTCTCCTGGACCTCAAGGTTTTCCTGGACCGCCAGGCCTGGTTGGCCTTCCTGGTATTAAGGGAGAGAGAGGAGCAATAGGATTTAAGGTAAAACATTTTACTTTGTATTATATCTAAATAAATATTAAAAAAAACATGTTATAATACGCAAAGAAGAGGGAGGGTTATTTAGCATATTCAGCAATTTCTATTCCATTCTTTTTATTACCTTTACAATATTGTTTTTTACTGTAGCCTACTTTTATTCAGGAAATATTTTAAATACATGCGAAACTGAATATGGGAATTTTAACCTAGTTTTAAAAATTGGTCCTAAGACTGAAATTGAGAATAACTTCTTTATACTACCAACCAGGGTCGTATGGAGCTGAACGGATATGGGGAAATTTCCAGGGGTCTGACATTTTTTTTGATGGTATATATACTAAAATCATCCTGCTGGAATTTTTCGTGATATATCATCCCATAAATCCCAAACAACGGTTGTGCGGGCACATTCTTATGATTTTCACGCGAAAGTATATATCCTCTCCGAGTATAATTGTATTGAGTAAATTGTATTCGAGATTTTTTGCCTTTAATTTTGGTTTTATTTCCCGTTCCTTCCATATTTTTCTCCGAACTCATTCGAATAACCACAATCGCTATCTCGGTTTTAGCCTCTGTCCTAAGTCTCTATTCCATATCCATCCTTGATTCTAATGTGGGTTTGGAACAGTTATACAAAAAAAAACACGTTAGATATGGAAGAAATGCAAATTAATTTTTAAATTCTTTAGAAGATAAAATGAAGATAGGCATTGGTTTATCTACTTATTCAATTTAAAACGAAACTGCAAAATTATAGAATGAAATACACAAACGTTTTTCAAACCAGGTTTAGACACTTTAAACCAAAAGGAAAGTTTTAAAAAAGCAATTTTACCTTGCCGTATTTTTTAATTTTAGTGGATTAGTACTGATTTTCATCCAGTTATCACACCAAAGTATTTCTCCCAGCTTATCTTAAACTGCAATTCTTCGGTCGAACAGCAAAGATCTAAGACTGGGCAAGGCCGGTGGAGCGTGCCTTGGAATGTCTTACTTATCATTTGAATTTCAGGGCGGTGTGACTAGGAATTCTGCAAACAAAAGGTCCTGATGTACTGTTGTGTTTAAATGTTTTTAAGATATTTTTTTCTGGATCATTAGCTCTGGGGAGGGAAAATTTTTCCCTTTTTGCCCCCTCCCTAAATACACCAATAAACTGTGTCGATGTGGTAAAGAACTTTAATTGGAACGAATTAATTAGTCTGTATAAGATGTCAGATATAGTCATTACTGAATCATCTTATATATTTGTATGAATTGTATTTATTAAGATATCAGTTAGAGTAGTTAAATAATAGCTAGTGATTTTGCTTAGGGCATGCAAGGTAGTTCAGGACCTTTAGGACGTCCTGGGGAATCAGGCTTACAAGGTCCAATTGGATTAACCGGACCAAAAGGAACGAGAGGTGAAACTGGACAACGAGGAGATGTTGGACTAATGGGTCTTCCGGGAAGACCAGGAGAACCTGGAGTTGCAGTAAGTTCTGTTCATAATTTATGACAGTGTTTTACTCCTTACTGGATTGTTAATTAATGCCCTTTTATAATTTAGGGACATCCAGGAAATACAGGTCCTCCTGGGCCTCCGGGATTAGCAGGCACTAAAGGAAGTCACGGGGATCAAGGAAGACCTGGAAATACTGGGCCTCAAGGGCTGCCAGGATTACCAGGTCTGGAAGGAGCTAAAGGCGAATCCGGATCAGAAGGGCCCCCAGGGATTGTCGGTCAACCTGGTCCCCAGGGTCCTTCAGGAGAGAGAGGTATATCTCAATTTTTAAATTGCAATTTATTTTGAATATAGTGATATAGGTGAATACTTTCCGAACTATTGTTTGAAAATAACTCACAAATTATCGTTTTGCCCTTATAAACTATTTTAAAGGCATTGTTTTTCTTAAGAAATAATTAAGACGATACTTTAAGTTACCACTTATTAAAATTTTTTATGTTAATATTTTTGAGTCTCTTCAAAAAAATTAAAATGCAAAATATACAGGTACTTCAAAATAGAATTATTTTATTTACACAGAACTTGAAGAGCCGAAATTATCAATTTCGTAGGAGTTTCATACAATATATTTAAGACAAGCATTAAAATATTCCAATAAAGTTGTGTTCAAATAAAGTGACAGTGAATTGTAATTTAGTCATATGTCGTTTGTAATTGTCATAATATATAGGTCACTTAGCACGAAAATTTTTATTTTAGGACACTAATGACTAAAAATGTAATTTTAAATGTAATGTAAAATTTTTAGCACTTGTATAGAAAAGTATGCCATTTCGAAATTAAAACGTTAGCTTTTCGATAAATTTGAACAAAAGTATTTTTCAATTCGACGGGTTTCATGCCCCTTCTCCCTAAATTAGTACATAATGCGTTCAAGAAATATGATATAGATAGAAATAGATATGTTTCATGAACGCAATTTTTACAATAATACTTAAAAATCTGAAAATTCGCGTATTTTCAGAGAGCAATAGAAGTTCAACCATACATCCTATGACAAAATAAATGTTTTTTTCGTTTTTTATGACATCAAAATAGTATATAAACGATGTATTGATTTTTTTAAGGTAAAAATTTGACGGAAAAATTTTTTTTGGAACATAGTATTATAATATGTGGTGTTATAGATATTTTGAGCTGAGAAATTCATTCAACACATTCATATTGACGAGGGATTGATATTTCTCAAGATATGACTAAATTTTTACAATAATACATAAAAATTCGAAAATTCGCGAATTTTCAAAGAGCCATAGAAGTTCAACCATACATCCTAGGGCAAAATAAATGTTTGTTTCGTTTTTTATTTTTAACTAAACTGATGCCTCGTTGCAATTTGCCAGTCGCGTAGCAGCAAAACTTGTAACAATTTAAAGTGTCTCGCTGGATTTTGCTTTTACTTTTCAAGTTTTCGGGGATTTTTTATTAGATTCGATAATAATGATCAAAAGGCAGGTGACAACGTTATTTGATTTTACATTGATTATTTCACTTATGCATTTTATACTGAAACATTTTCTTAGCAACATTTTGTTTTCAAATGGAAAAAAAGATGTAAAAAACTTTAACGCGGGAAATTCTCTACCAAAATATAACACATTCAGAAAAAACTCAAATATTTTGTAGCTATTTTTCTTTAAATAAAAGCATTCGTGTATATCGCCAAGAACTGAAAAAACTCTTTCTTCCTTCCAAAGAAACTAAACTGGCTGTACTAGTGACAAAAGTAAAAATTATCTAGAAAATTAGATATTTTTATGTAATATAATTTGAATATAAAGAGATATCGACATCCCCGTGGAAACCTCATGAAAATTACTTCTACTCTCTATTATATAATATATTATTAAATTTGTATATATATATATATATATATATATATATATATATATATATATACATATATTAGGTTAGGTTGCACAGTTTCTTGTTTGTCTCCGTATAAATCTTGGATCGTGAATGTGACATTGTTTATTTAATTTTCTAAATGTGTTATTGAAAATGTGTTACATGTTCCATCTAATTTTCAAATTTTTGTTGTAAATGATATTATGTATTCTGATGAAGATCACGGGATGATCGAAACGTCAACGAATCGCAAACCTCTTGAAAAATACGTCGTCATTTAGTAAAAAACGGATTTTTTGAAAAATAGTTTATCTAAATTTTATAACAGAATATCGGAAAGTCTACAGTTTTTCAATAAACAAAAAGATAAACTTTTCTGGAAAAGAGGAAAATATAATATAAAAACATACTGAATTTCCGATAATTTACGAAAAAAAAACATACTTTTACTAAGAACTTTTTTCTTCGCCTTCGATATTGAAAAGTCGACACATTCTAGAATTACTCAGATATCCTCTTAAAAAAGAAGGATATTTCATTAAGACGTATACATTCAGTATTCTCGAAACCAAAAATTTCTTTTGTGAAAAAAAATTAAGACTATTCGATTATCCTCCTTTCTAAGTATAGACTATTCCGGTATCTATATACAGGTATAGGACCTATGTTAGATAATTTTATAAATAAAATTAAACCTGAATAGTATCTGAAGACATTATGTTTTTCTTTTTGCTTCATGTTTCCTGTATTTCAAAGATGTAAATAATGATAAATCTGTCACGTGCGGAAAATGTGTTTTTGAGAACTACTGTTAGATATTTATAAACTCTAACCAAGGTTTTATGCAAATAGGATTGCCTGGATTACCTGGATCGCCGGGTCCAGCTGGTTTAGTTGGACGCCGTGGACCGCCAGGTGAGCCTGGAATTCAGGGAAAAGCAGGGAACGAAGGACCTGTTGGTCCTCATGGCGTTGCTGGACCTCCTGGTCCACCTGGGCAGTCTGGAGACCAAGGGCCGGAAGGTAAGCAATAAGAAGCAAATAACATTATTAATTTGTTCAATTGTTGAAAACCGTTCAGACATTGAACTTGAACGAAAGCAGAATATTTCCTCTTGGCACAGTCCAGAATAAGCGATATAGAATGTATGTAAATATTTATTTTGCTCTGTTACAAATGAAGTATGTAAGAAAGTCGAACAGATTTATGATTCTATTTAAAATTGGTTGACATCTTCTCTTAAGTTTTAGAATTTTCTTATATAGATAACGTTAGGCACAAATAAAAGACAGGAATTCTTTATACATCATTTTATTGTAGGACCCCCTGGGAAAATTGGACCTCCAGGAATTGCTGGCCGCACTGGCGATAAAGGACCTCAAGGACCCCCCGGACAAGTCGGACATACTGGCCCACCCGGACTGCCTGTAAGTATTATAATAAATGAATGGGAAACCATATTCCTAAGTATCTTGTATTCAGTAACTGCAATTTGCATCTTAAAAACCAAAATAGTGCCGTAGGTGACCGTTTATACTTGCTTATTGCTTAGACAAAAACTGATCCACAACTTGGCATTAACCACCTATAATATGAAATAAAATATCAAAAACTTCATCACCAACAACAGTTTAGATCGAGCAAACCTTCCGCTGTCTCATGTAGGATTTTAACGACTTGGAAAAACCTTTTTTTTTAAATAAAAAATCTTTTTTTCGGAAAATCCGCAAAGTAACTAAGAAATGGAATAATTGAAAAATATGTGTGTTTTTATGTTATATAAAATTAAACAAATGGCAAAAAACATATATATAAATATATAAATATATAAACATAAAATATATTCTAGGTAATTATTAACATAATAGTAACATTTGAAATGACGCAGGAGAAACCGCTAAAACAATATTATTTAAAAACAAAACTAGAGCAAATTACTTCCTTTAAACTGTTTTATTCCAAACGAATTATACAAATTTGTTACATAGATTGTAACATTTAACAATAAATAATAATAATAATAAAGTAATAAACGAAAAAACTCCTATGGTATAATTCATTATAATAAAAAACTAGGTTGAAATAAATATTTTAAAAAATCTAATCATTTTTATTTTTGTAATAAATGCATTTTTAATTATATATTGACAATTTTGTTTTCTCTTATACTCTCTGGTAAGTGGTAACTAAGTTATTGTATATTTTTAATTGATCATGTTGAACTGATTTTTTCCAAAGTTACTTTTTACGGTAATGATCTGTAATTTACGGAAGGACCACAATTTTTTTTATTTTTTTAAATTCTGACTTTGAAGTCGGAGTTTAACAAAATTCTGACTTTGAAATCGGAATTTAACAACATTCTGAGTTTAAAGTCAGAATTTAACAAAATTCTGAGTTTAAAGTCAGAATCTAACAAAATTCTGAGTTTAAAGTCGAAATTTAACTAAATTCTTAGTTTAAAGTCAGAAATTAACTAAATTCTGAGTTTAAAGTCGGAATTTAACTAGATTCTGAGTTTAAAGTCAGAATTTAACAAAATTCAGAGTTTGAAGTCAGAATTTAACAAAATTTTGAGTTAAAATCGAAATTTAACTAAATTCTGAGTTTAAACTCAGACATTAACTAAATTCTGAGTTTAAAGTCAGAATTTAACGAAATGCGTTTTGGACGTCTCCTGCTAAACCTGAAATTGGTGTCGGGAGATGGATAATTAAATATTAAGACAGATAAGTGAAATCCATTTCGTTGCAAGTAAACTCGGTTGAGATTTACCCAGCTTCAAAGGGTCAAAATTGTCATTGTTCAGTTAAATTTAGGCATGAGAAAAGTAACTCAATAAGTGCTTGAATTTTTTAAAAAAAAATATAAAAATTTAATAAAACATAGGGAATTTCATTTAAAACTGGATGATGCCTCCGGTTTGAGGTAGAAGCGGCAACACCGCGCAATTTAAAATATTTTATAACGAGCGTATATTATGTTCATCTATGGCCATAGCCAAATTCTCAAAACATCCTATTCGTTGGTTCTCCAGATATTTCTAATAGGACACTCAACTTGAATCACCCTGAAACAGAGGGGGAGATCTGTCAGTATGTTTCGCGAGACACCCTTAAATCGTTGAAACATATATGAACCGTTCCTTAAGACTTATTTATCGTTTTGCATTACCTTTTTTATTTTGTGAACCTTTTAATGTATATGTTTTCTTGTATTCATTTTGGCTTTTTTTTCAACAATAGAAATAAATAAAAATATATAAAATGAACTAATTAAACATATGTTTAATTTGTCAGGGACTTATTTAACACTCAAAAATCAAAATAGGAAACTTTTATTTTGTACCCTCCCCTCCCTTTTATCATTTTTTAACTATCTGTAGTTTGGTGGAACAATTCATAGCGCATTTGCCATTATTCAAACAAGAATATCGAACTTGTTTTTTTGGTTCCAGGCTGTTATACAATCGTACGGACTAAATTCTGACTTTAAACTCAGAATTTTGTTAAATTCTGACTTTAAACTCAGAATGTTGTTAAATTCTGACTTTAAACTCAGAATTTTATTAAATTCCGACTTTGAACTCAGAATTTTGTAAAATTCTGACTTTAAACTCAGAATTTAGTTAAATTCCGATTTTAAACTCAGAATTTTCTTAAATTCCGACTTTAAACTCAGAATTGAAAAATAAAAAAAATTGTGGCCCTTCTACGCTTCCGTAGTAATTGCCTTGTATCGTGATTATTTAAAGTATTAGATTTTTTAAATATAATATTTGACTTTTTTCCGTTATTAATAATAGAGTGTATTAAAATGCAAGTTTTTAAATTAAAAATATTTTGTAAAACCTCTTATGTTTATTTAGGTTAATAGAAGGTTGCAAATATGGTAGCTTCTCAATACATTTTAGAATTTTATTTTGCATTTTTTAAAGGTTTAATATGTGACGAACAAGCAGATCTCTAAATTGAAATTAAATATTGGAATTTAGAATAAATTAAAGAATATTATATGTTTTTTATTATAATGGTCTGAAATATCTTGCTTTGTACAATACCCCTATTAATGGAGTTATAGTTAGTGATATACTCTGAATATGATTTTTCGAACTTAAGGTTTCATCTATAATTAATTCTAAACATTTTGTTGTATTTGAATATTTGATTTTGTTATTGTTTATTACTAGTGGGGCAACACCAGAATGTTTATTTTTTTTACCTATTAACAGAAAAGAAGATCTACTAAAGTTTAATGAAAGTTTGTGAGTTTTCAGACAGGAACAAATTAATTGTAGATGTTTTATATAAAAAAATAATTCATTTAAATTATCAGCAAAATAAATAATTGTTGTCTGCAAACAACTGAATATTGCCTTTTAAATTTAATTTGGAAACCGAATTTGCATAAATTAAAAATAAAATTGGCCCCAATATTAATTCCTGTGGTACTCCACAAACCATTTATTTTTCAATATTTAGTTTGTTTTTTAAATTTAATTTGAATATCTGTTATGACATCCATAACAGGTGTTTCCGTATCCCTGAATCTGCGATAGCCATATTGTTTATCAAACAAACAGTAAATTTTCTTTTCCAAATATTGATTTAATCTATTATTAATAATTTTTTTTTTGCTATTTTAGAAAATACTAGAAATACAGATATTGTTGCATTCATATCGTTTTTTACTTTTTGATATTGGAATTATCTTAACAATTGTCATTTTTTCTAGGAAAATACTTTTATGAATAGAAATTTTTGTTAACATTACATAATTAGGTTCCGTATACTTTTATTTAATTTTGCTGAACTTTTCTTATCCCATTAAGCCTTACGAAGTTCGTAATTCTTTAATTTTCTTTCCGAGGTTCGCCTCATTTCCGGCTAATTTTCAGTCTGCTTTTCTCTAAATTTTAAAAAATCCTTATATAAAACTATATGTGTATATGTAGTGTAGCAAATAATTTTGCTGGGAACTTTGTTAAATAATAAAATAAAAGTAAAGTAAAACGTCTTAAAAAACTTTTTCTTTTTAGGGACTTCAAGGTCCTCTGGGTCCTATCGGACTAGCAGGAGAAAGAGGTCCTAGAGGAGAAGCAGGTCCTCAAGGAGTCGACGGCCGCCCGGGAGAAAGAGGCAAACAAGGGCCACAAGGTGTTGAGGGTTCGAAAGGTGAAAGAGGCGAAACCGGACTTAAAGGCGCCAAAGGGCATACAGGACTTATGGGATTGCAGGTGAATATATGATGATTTATTTAGATTTAGATGATAGACAATAAACAGTTTCAATCAGAAGAAAAAAGGTTAAAAACAATTTTTTCCTCTTGGTTTTGGGTTTTCTTAATCTAAAATAGAGAAATTTCAAAGTGATAAAATACTTACAATTAATAAAATTAATATTATCATTGTAAACAATTCTATTCCACAAAACAGATTGGCTTTTATAGAACATAGCTTAGAACGGCGCAATAATAAACTAAGGCACATAGTGCGTTTATAAATAGATTATAGATTCCATGGTATAAATTGAAATAAAAATGTGTTGCCTACTAATACAGGGTATCGCAAATAAAGTGGCCTATTAGAAGTTTCTAGAGATCGAAAAACGATAGCGATTTGAAATATGAGTAGCCATAACACACCTTGATCTTCATTTTCAAAATATCGTTGGCAATACAGGGTTGTCAGATTACCTAGAACCAAATATGGTTTTTTAAATGGGATACCCTGTATATTAGTTAATTTTTGGTTTCTTCAAAACAGTTTAAAAGTTTTTTGTGTAACATATACTATACCTATCTTGTGACGTTTTGATAATAAAAATTCTTTTTTTATCAATTTGGCATCAAACAGGTCCGAACAAAAAATATTTTTTTTTGTTACCAATCTAAATTTGGGTTACAATTCCTTATTAGGCTGTTGTTTAATAACATGATACGGTACTTAAGATGTCGCATACAGGGTGTTTACAAAAGAATGAGTTTTTAATAGAACATAAAACTAAAGATTATGCAAACATTCTAAATGAAACATTCTGTATTTTATTATTATTTTTAAAGTGGGGATTCCATTTTTATAAAGTAATGATATTAGGTGTTCCTATACCTATGTTGGATAGTTTTGGACCTATAACGGAATATAA
The DNA here is from genome assembly GCA_030620095.1 of Kuschelorhynchus macadamiae. Classification (NCBI taxonomy): domain Eukaryota; kingdom Metazoa; phylum Arthropoda; class Insecta; order Coleoptera; family Curculionidae; genus Kuschelorhynchus; species Kuschelorhynchus macadamiae. The sequence goes on from JAUTXW010002990.1 coordinate 4,316,755, forward strand.
GAATTGTTTTACTTGATTTTTTTTAATTTGTATTATGAATATCAATACAGGTACTTAAAATCTTTTTCAGTTTTATAATAGGTATAAAGTAATAATTTTTTTGTTTAATTAGGAATAATGTATTCGATTTTGGTAATTTATTTATATGGAGTTGTAATGTGCTCAATATGTCTATATTGATTAAAAACCAGCGATTTAAACGTGTTTAACTTTTTTGTTTTTAATATTCTTTATTTAACATGGGACTTTTAAAAGCATATATTTGTTTACTTAAATTGTCAAAAATATTATTATTCCTAACAAGTATGATAAATACATTTTTCCATAAGCATTATGTAACAATTATTTTTCCACAAGGGCGCCGAAAATTTAATTTTTCTACGAGCATGGTACAAATTTGAACCTTTCATACCCATCTGCACTCTCAAAGTATGGCGTGCGGAGAAGTTATACTCCTACAGGCAAATGCGTATGTTACATATTTGAAGTTCCTTTGAATATTCGTCAAAAAATAATTGGTGTAATAATTGCTTTTATTTTTTTCGTCATCTCGACACTCATCAAAAAAATTGCTCAAACTTATTGAAACTCCGCGAACAGTTCGCGTGAGGGAAAGTATCCCTTTGTGCACATGTTGTTTCGTGTAAAAATAAACAAAATCTTGTCTTTTTTAACCTTGAAATCAACTGGGATTTTATTTCCTCCTTCAAAAGTCTTGGTATTTATTTTTTATGTTTAAAACATTTTAACTGATTTTATTTAAATTTTTCCCTTTATTCCAATTTTTATAATATGTGAGGAAAAAAACAAAAAAAAAACATGCTTTTTCTCATTTATTCCCGTTTTATTTCGTACTGGTAAATCCCTATTCCTAAACCTATCTTCGATAATTTCCGATTCTCTTATTAAAACTGTTTCCATAATTTGAATTCAGAAATTCTAAATCTTCTATTTTACATTTATGGGGAGTGTGGCAGAATTATATCTAGAACTTATAATATGCATAATTATAAAGCGATCACGCTTCAAACTCTTCAGCCTGATGATCCTCCAAAACGTCTTGAATTTTGTGAAATGCTGTTGATTGGTTCACACGAAAACACAAATTTTCTTAAAAATATTATTTGGACACACGAAAGCAGGTTTACAAAAGAGAGAATAGTTAATAGAAAATCCTCATTTCGTTAGAGAAAGAAATTTTCAATATAAATTTAGTATTAATGTATTCTGTTTGCTTATGGATAACAAAATTGCTTTCTGCCTGTATGAGAACCTAACTGGTGTGAAATACACGGTTTCGGATTTTTAAATTAAATGGAGCACCAGCCCACCGCACACATGAAGTCGCTGCGATGCTATTCAATATGTTTGAAGACAGATGGATTGGCCGAGAAGGCCCATGGAAATGGCCTCCGAGGTCTCCAGATTTTAACCCGCTCAATTTTTATCTCTGGTGTGAGATCAAAGAAATTGTGTATAGGATGCCCATCACAACCAAGAAAGATCTGGAACATGGGTAAGAAAAGCCCTAAATTCTATAGATGGAGAAGAAATCAGGGAAGCTACAAATGATCATGTTACTACCGCGATTCATAAGTGTTTAAGAGCCAACGGAGGGCATTTCAAACAATTTAGTTATTAGATACCAAATCTGCTTGTTTTAATTATTATTATTATATATTTAGGTAATAAAGTATTTATTTCACCTTTCCTTTCAAATATACATAAAATCGCATTTTTTTAGGTTCTTTGGTAGATACAATAAGCAAACATAATGTCAGTTCTTTTATAAATTAATTCCATGGACGACGCCGACGCCGAGGCGGTCATAGTCTACTACGAAAAAAAGTTTTAATAAGAGAAATTATTATATAATTCGTTGTAGGTCCGAAACTATCAAAGATAAGTATAGGGACACCTAATATCATTATATAGTAAATTGAATCCCCAATTTAAAAAAAAATAAAATACAGGGTGTTTCATTTAAAATATTTTTTTTTGCATATTCTTTATTTTTATGTTCTATTAAAAACTAATTTTTTGTAAACACCCTGTATGCGACATCTTAAGCCTCGTATCATATTATGATACAACAGCCTAATAAGGAACTGTAGCCGAAATTTAAGTTTGCCATTTAGAGCGGTAACGAAAAAAAAAAAAACATTTTTTGTTGAGACCTGTTTGTTGCCAAATTTATAAAAAAATAATTTTTATTATCAAAACGGCACATGATAGCTATACTATATGTTTCACAAAAAACTTTTAAACTGTTATGAAGAAACCAAAAATGAAATAATATACAGGGTGTTTCATTTAACAAACCAAACTTCATATTTGCTTCTAAGTAATCTGACAACCCTATATTGACAAAAATATTTTGAAAATAAAGATCAAGATGTCTTATGGCCACAGCGCAAATTTCAAACCGCTATCTTTTTCGATCTCGAGAAACTTCTAATAGGCCACTTTATTTGAGATACCCTATATATATAATTTGTAATATAATCATCATACACTATTTTTTATTTACTGTGCCGTAGGGCCAACCTGGCAGCCAAGGCCCCCCAGGAGAAAAGGGCATTCCAGGGTTCCCTGGTCTTCCAGGAAAGGATGGAGAAACCGGGGCAAGGGGGCCTCCTGGACGAGATGGAAGTCCCGGAACTCCCGGATTCCAAGGACCACAAGGATTAAGAGGAGAACTTGGAGGTGATGGTAGACCTGGACCACCAGGAAATCCAGGTAAATATATTTGTTAATTCGAACTTAAACTATAAATCATTGTATCAAATCTACAGGTTATATTAAAAATATACATAATGTAATAATGTACTTTAGTACCATTGTTAATTTAAATATTTTTATATTGTTATTTTTTAGCATTTTGATATTTTAGACATTTTTTATTTGCTATATCGTCATTGCGTTGTTTTGAACTAAATACTTTGGTGTAATTTGCTTCATAATAGCTGCCCAAGAATCTTTTCAAAATAAAACAAGAATAAGTAATGAAATATAAAAATAGTTTTTATGAATTAGCAAACTAGTTTAGCGTAGACATCCAAGAAAAAATTCATTGACTTCAGTACAACGTATACTAAATACTGAAGAAATCACCTTTATCTGTACTTGAATTTTAATTAAAATGATTTATTATTTCACGATTTGTTTTAGGACCCCCTGGACCACCTGGCCCTCCAGGAGAAGGTATAGGTTACGACGCTGCATCTCTCGCTGCTATTCTAGCGAATGCAAATACCCAAAAGGGTCCTGATCCGCTTAGTGATGCACCGTACGTTCCAAGAGTATTCGGCAAAGAACTAACAGTGGATGAAACAAATGAACTAATTAACAAAGCCTACGAGCAACTTAAAGCTTCCTTTGAAAAGTTCAAGAAACCTAACGGAGAAAAAACCAGCCCTGGAAGGACCTGCAGGGAAATATCAGCTGCTTATCCCGAATCTCCTAGCGGTAAGTGTAATTTAACAACACCGATATATATATATATATATATATATATATATACAGGGTCCTGCAGCTCACCTCCCGTCTTTTATTATACCTTAACCATTTATTTTAGAAAAAATATTTAAAAGCCACTATATGCTGTTGATTAGAGAGCACATTTTAAAAATATTCTTGATTATACAGGGTGTTACAAAAAATAGTGGCGCATAAAAGTTGATTTTTTTTAAATGGAACACCCTATATTTTTTTACATTTTTGAGACACTCTTTACCTAGTCTACAGACTCCTAGAATAGTATCTCTCTTTTTTTAATAGTTTCGGAGAAAAAAGGTAAAATCGAAGAAAAAAAAAATTATAGTCTACATTTAAAATATTTATAAAAATTAAATAAAACATCTTAAAAGCTAAGGTAACCTAGTAGCTTACTGCAAAAGGTTTATAGTTATTCTGCTATGAGTATTATAAGTCTTACTTATACAGGGTGACCCAAATTCCATGTCAAACGTTGCAAAATAAAAAATAATTTTTCTCCATTTTTTCAAATGGAACACCCTATATATTTTTTTTCTGTCCGGTACAGAATTAACAGATCAACATTTTTCATTATTACACTTATCTCAAAATTCCTGAAGGTTTTTGAAATATTCTTAAAAAACTAATGTTGTACTTTGTTTTTCAGTACGATAATTGAATAAACTCAATAGTAATGTGGAAAAATGGAACACCCTATAGATATTTTTTTCTGTCCGATACAGAATTAACAGATCAACATTTTTTATTATTACACTTATCTCAAAATTCCTGAAGGTTTTTGAAATATTCTTAAAAAACTAATGTTGTACTTTGTTTTTCAGTACGGTAATTGAATAACCTCACTAGTAATGTTCATAAGTAAGCACCTTCGCGATTCTGAATAATAAATAGGTCAGCGTAGTTATAGCTATGGGAAAAAACCTAAAATCCCAACATTTTTTGTAATTACGTTTACCGCATAAAATTTGAATTACTGCCAAGAGTTAAGCCGTAAAGACGTTTTACATGCTGCAGGTCTTCCTACAAGTTGCAAGAGACTTGCACAAAGCATACGCTGACACTTGCAATTGAAATACAACTGCCGCTTTACAGTCTGCAAGACAAATTGCGCGCAATATCTTGCAGGTGCAACCCCTTGCTGCAAGAAACTTGCAGCATGTAAAACGGCCTTAACCTTTATTTAATATTATTGACAAGTGTTGCCCAAATTATTAACTAGAATTTAAGTAGGCCATGAAAAACAAATTGTTTAGAAACTGTCAAACAACTAAAACATATCGGCAATTTACTTATTCGTTTCTTAAGTTTTACAAATTGAAATAATTATCGGATTTTTCATATAGTGGTCTTTACCTTCTACGTAGTTCATTTTTCGTTTGTTTGCGTCACTGTTTAGAAGTTTTATTTGAACGTTCTATCGTCATGGAGTACACCCGCGAAGAACTGGTTGATATGGTTTTTGTGTTAGGAGAATCGCATAGAAATGCCTTTTTGGCCAGTAGGATTTATGCGCAAAATTATCCAGAACGAAGGCACCCAGACAGAAGGAGCATGACGAACTTATTAGAGAGATTTATGGCAACGGGAAATGTAAATTATACAAGACCAGTTAGAAATAGGCCCGTTCGAACGGAAGAAAATGAATTAGCTGTGCTATTAGCTGTCACGGAAAATCCTTCTGTTAGCCAAAAAGCAGTCGGGGATGCCGTAGGAGTAAGCGAAAGAACTGTTCAGCGAATTTTAAAGAGCCATAAATTTCATGCATATCATATTCAGTTGCATCAAGAACTCCTTCCAGCAGATTTTGAGAAACGTGTTGACTTTTGTAATTGGGCACAAGCTAAAATTAGGTTAAGCTTTGATTTTTTTGATAAAGTTTTATTCTCTGATGAGGACACATTTCATAAGAATGGATTTGTAAATCGTCATAACTACCATTACTACGCCGACCATAATCCAAGAATTTTTAAGCAGCTTGATCTACAACACAGATGGTCAGTTAATGTGTGGGGGGGAATTATTGGTGAACATGTTATTGGTCCCCATTTTTTTAATGGACATTTAACTGGAGCCATGTATCTCGACTTCCTAGAAAATCACTTGCCAAATTTGTGCGAAAATTTGCCGGTTAATCTGAGAAATACAATGTGGTTGCAACAAGATGGTGCTCCAGCACATTTTTCGTTGCCAGTTAGGGATCATTTAAATAATAATTTTCCAGATCGATGATTGGAAGACAGGGAGCAAGTGCGTGGCCGCCCCGGTCGCCTGATCTAACGAAATTAGATTTTTTTCTATGGGGCTACGTTAAGGAAATTGTTTACAACAAACCTCCAACAACTCCCGAAAATATGCAGCAACGGACTAGAACCGCATTTCAAAGTATTACGCCCGAAGTATTAAGAATAGTAGGAAGATCTTTTCATACCCGTCTTCGTTTATGCCTCGAAGAGAATGGAAGACATATCGAACATATGTTCTAAGTAAAAATTAATTTTAGCAATAATTAGATATTTGTTAATAATGTTAAATAAAGCTGTTACACCTTAAGTCGAGCCTTAACTCTTGGCAGTAATTTAAATTTTATGCAGCAAACGTAATTAGAAAAAATGTTAGGAATTTAGGTTTTTCCCCATAGCTAGAACTACGCTGACCTATCTAATATTTAAAATCGCGAAGGTATGAACATTACCAGTGAGGTTATTCAATTATCGTACTGAAAAACAAAGTACAACATTAGTTTTTTAAGAATATTTCAAAAACCTTCAGGAATTTTGAGATAAGTAATAATAATAAATGTTGATCTGTTAATTCTGTATCGGACAGAAAAAAAATATATAGGGTGTTCCATTTTTCCACATTACTAGTGAGTTTATTCAATTATCGTACTGAAAAACAAAGTACAACATTAGTTTTTTAAGAATATTTCAAAAACCTTCAGGAATTTTGAGATAAGTGTAATAATAAAAAATGTTGATCTGTTAATTCTGTACCTGACAGAAAAAAAATATATAGGGTGTTCCATTTGAAAAAATGGAGAAAAATAATTTTTTATTTTGCAACGTTTGACATGGAATTTGGGTCACCCTGTATAAGTAAGACTTATAATACTCGTAGCAGAATAACTATAAACCTTTTGCAGTAAGCTACTAGGTTACCTTAGCTTTTAAGATGTTTCATCTAATTTTTATAAATATTTTAAATGTAGACTATAATTTTTTTTTTCTTCGATTTTACCTTTTTTCTCCGAAACTGTTAAAAAAATAGAGATAATATTCTAGGAGTCTGTAGACTAGGCAAAGAGTGTTCCAAAAATGTAAAAAAATATAGGGTGTTCCATTTTAAAAAATACAACTCTTATGCGCCACTATTTTTTGTAACACCCTGTATAATCAAGAATATTTTTAAAATGTGCTCTCTAATCAACAGCATATAGTGGCTTTTAAATATTTTTTCTAAAATAAATGGTTTAGGTATAATAAAAGACGGGAGGTGAGCTGCAGGACCCTGTATATATACAGGGTGATTCATGAGGAAATGTCAATACTTCAGGTACATATTAAGGACCAAAAAATAAACATAAAAGTCTATATAAATAAGTGTTCCCAAGGCCTTAGTTCTCGAGATACAGGGTGTTAAAGTTTTTATTTAATTTTCCTATTTTTTAAATAAAATCTATGATAATGTAAATAATGTAGTGAAAATTGATATACGGGGGTTTTTTGGTATGACAAATTCGAATCTAATATTAGTTTTGCTCTTACTTGTAGGAGGCGCCACCTACATGTCTTTCTACTTCTTCAAACAATCACAACTTTTTGGTACCGTCTTGTATTACATTTGTGAGCAAAACAGAGTATCCCCTTGCCATTTCTACGTCAAAAAGGTATACCTATTAAAAATGGATACGAGCAACCGTTTTCGAGATATTTGGATTTAAAACAGTTTCGGCGCATGTGATTTTTTTTATCAAATTCACCTAAAGTATGCATGTATTGTAAAAAAATAGAAGTGTGCCTTGCCTAACAAAACAACTGCTGGTTGGTGTTCTCATCGTTTTTCCTGTTACTTAGCAATAGTAATGTCAGTTAATAATAAGATCAAATTTTGTCACTGTCAATTTCTGTTCATAACTTTTATTATCTGACAATAAACATTTAAGAAACTTTACTTTTTAAACTTCTAAATACGTCATTATGCCTGTGATATTCTCGCATCGTGAATATGCAGATATGATATTCGTCTATGGCTTCTGCAATGGGGTCGCAATTCAAGCAGTCGCGGAGTACCAGCGTCGTTTTCCAGATAGAAGGGTGCCAGTTAGAAGAGTTTTTTAACAAGTTTTCACTACTGCTGGAGAATCTGGGATGTTTCCAAGTGCGAAAATTGTATCTGACAGGGAATCGGGACCCAACGTTGAAGTAGAAGAGGCTATACTCAATAACGTCGAAAATGATCCAAGCATAAGCACTAGGCGGATTGCAGATACTTATCAAATTACACAATCGTCTGCTAGGAGAAATCTTCACATTAATTGTTTATGCCCATTTCATTTACAACGGGTTCAACATTTGCAGGAGGGTGATTTTGAGTTGAGAATGCAATTCTGTAACTGGATTAATGAAGATCGAAGGTTGTATAGGTATATTTTGTTCACTGATGAAGCACAGTTCACGCGTGATGGTATTAATAATCTTCACAATGAACACCGGTGGTCCTATGAAAATCCTCACGCTACAGTAGAACATAATTTCCAACATAAATTTAGCATTAACGTGTGGTGTGGAATGTTAAATGGTCATTTAATTGGTCCATTTATAATCGACGGTAGTCTTACAGGAGAAAAATATTTAAACTTTCTTGAAAATCACTTGCGAAATCTATTAGAAGATGTTCCCCTTAATGTAAGACAAAACCTGTATTTGCAGCATGATGTAGCCCCTGCACACTACAGTTTACTTGTAAGAGATTTTTTAAACCAAAACTTTCCAAACCGATGAACCGGGGAGGTCCGTTTAATTGGCCACCTAGATCGCCAGACCTTAATCCTTTGGATTATTGTCTTTGGGGATGGTTCAAATCACTGGTCTATTCCACTAAAGTAAATACAAGAGAAGCATTATTGGATCGGATAACAAACGCAGCAGAAACACTAAGAAATGCGCCCGAATGTATCCACAGAGCAACCCGAGCTATACACCATAGAGCTGACCTGTGCTTAGAAGCAAATGGTGGAATTTTTGAAAATTATAAAACGTAACCTAGATTTTATTAAAAACAACTTAATAATAACAATTTTAATAAAAATTAAATACCTTTTGTTTAGTTTATGTCTGAGGCACTGAATACACACCTCAAAAAAATGTGTTAGTCTTTCATTTCAAAGCTTTTGTGTCAAGATGCGTTTAAATTTGGACAAAATAACAAACTTTTAAAATTTTGCGATAAAAAATTACTTGCGCCGAAATTGTTTTAAATCCAAATATCTCGAAAACGGTTGCTCGTATCCACTTTTAACAGATATACCTTTTTGACGTAGAAATGGCAAGGGAATGATTGGTTTTACTCAAAAATGTAATACAAGACTGTACCAAAAAGTTGTGATTGTTCGAAGGAGTAGAAAGACATGTAGGTGGCGCCCCCTACAAGTAAGAGCAATACTTATATTAGATTCGAATTTGTCATACCAAAAAACCCCCGTATATCAATTGTCACTCCATTATTTACATTATCATAGATTTTATTTAAAAAAGAGGAAAATTAAATAAAAACTTTAACACCCTGTATCTCGAGAACTAAGGCCTTGCTGACACTTATTTATATAGACTTTTATGTTTATTTTTTGGTCCTGAATATATACCTGAAGTATTGACATTTCCTCATGAATCACCCTGTATATTAGTTAAAGGTAGTTTTGAGTCAACAAATTAAATAATTTAAACTACTTGATTGTTTCAGGTCAATACTGGATTGATCCAAACGAAGGCGATACCAGAGATTCGATATTAGTTCACTGTGATATGGCGAAAAAAGCTTCTTGTGTGATGCCTAGTCCCGCAAGATCCCAGGAATTAAAATATATTGGAGAAGATCCCGAGATTTGGTTAGGAGAAATCGAGAAAGGAATTAAGGTCAATATTATAATTATGTAAATATTATAATTATGTGTATTTAAACATGGGGCTAGACAAGATACAAGACCTCTCCCCTTATACATCTTTCTGAGTTTCTCAGAACACAAATTGTCATCAATTTCTCAGAATTTTGGTTAACATACCCTACACCTACATTCAACCGTTTTCGAAATAAGGACCTTAATTTTAAACTGTTTAGGATAGAAAAAAAATTAAGGGCAAGAGTTGTTCAGTTATATTGTGCAGGGTTGCTAAAAAATTGTACGCTTGGATAAAATTCAGTTCTTGAAATCCAAGACTTTATATTTTGTAATATTTTTCAATTCTAGGAAAATTCAGATATTTTTAGAGTTCTTTATAGAGTTTAAAAAAATCTAATGTAAATTTGTATAAAATTTTGTAAACTAGTGTCGTCTACAAACCTTATAATGTTGGTCCACATGAGTAAAGTGCAAATCTTTATATACACAGAAAATGTAAACACCAAATTCTATGAAAACTAAGCTCACTGTTGAGTTCTACAAATTGACGTCGATCAGCAGTAACTGTTCCGTAAATTATAAGCAGCATCTGTAAGAGTTTACAGATGCTGCTAATCAGTATTATTCTTCGGATTGTTAAATAATTCGAATTGGTAATGATTATCAGTGTCGATCTCGACTTGTCATTATGGAAGGTATTTTTCGATATAATTCTATATACCTTACCAATTTAAATATATTTTTAAAAATTATTTGATATATTTCATGAGATATAGGCCAATATAGGTCATTTTGATTTTGCTCCCTTAAAAGAAACTTTATTATCCCGTTCCACGATGCCATTACACGTATTAATCATTCTTTCATTATAAATCGAGTTTCGTTTATAAACTTAGAGACATTCCTCCAATTGTTTTAATGAAATTGTTCCGGCACTTTTGACCTTAAGTTTACGTTTGATTACGGAAACCTGTCTGTTAATGCCAAAAGCGTTAATGTCACGTTGATGATGACCCAATAAACCCAAATTATACCAAATCAGGGTGCATCAAAGAATCAATTGATAGTCCGTTTCAGAAATATATAGAGTAATAAAATGGGGAATTCCGTCCAGTTTGGTTGAATTTCGGTGTCGTTCATAGACATAGATAAACTTTGTATATAGAAATAATAATAAAGATCGTGTTAAATCCCTGTCCTTTTGCATACCTAATGATGTTTTATTAATCTATAGATTAAATTTATTTTATTACTCAATGCATACGTAATGGGAAAGAAAAGTTCACTCTTTTTATTTTAAAAAAGAAATACTCACTCTAGATAAAATTTTGATTGAGCTTGGCCAAGATGACTTTGCTAACTAGAAAGCTCTTATACCGAAAAGCACTTTTACTGTAAAGCGATGAAATTGTTTGCTGGCTACATGAGAAGTATAAAGCAGTACCGCATGGAGCAAAAGAATTTTTTTTATCTTGATGAGACGTGGATCAAAGACGGTTATATAGTACAAAAAATGTGGCAAGACAAAAATATAATCAGTGCTCGCCAAGCTTTCATCGAAGGCTTGTTAAGGGTTATTAAAGCGCCTTCGGGAAAAGGGAAGAGACTAATAATTGCACACATTGGAAGTGAAGAGAGATTTTTAAAAGAAAGTTGGCTAACTTTTCAGTCGTGCCGGACGGGAGATTACCATGAGGTAATTTAATTAGAATGTCAAGAGGTGATGACAGTTACTCAGATAAGGAAGAATATAACCTATTATAATTTAATTGTTGTATAATAATATATAATAATTATTTTATCTATATATATTATGTACATATGATACATAATTTTTATTTTGTTACCATAAAATTTCCTTAAATTTTAATTATTTCTATAAGTATCCAACCGCACGAATTTGGCGTACCATTTTCAGTCTTTATGAACGGATAACAAAAGGCCAATCACATAAAATGACCCAAAACCGGGTACTACCTGCACTTGATAAAAATAAATTTTGGAATGAGATCAGTGCCAAACTATGGAAGGCATAAATTATTGCTGGGTCACCCTGTAGTCCTTTTCCATACCTAATGAAGTTTTATTACTCGATGCATTTCTGAAACAGACTATAGTCAGTTAATTTTAACGATAGGACAATAAAACGCCAAAATAGGATGTTTTAAGACTTTGAGTTTCACTGTGAGTTTTTTATTACAAAAAGAATATGTTTGCTATTAATTAGCCTTTTAGAGCTCGTAGAATGTTTTAAATATTATTTAGCTTAACTTGTTTTTTTTGTAGATGAACTACAAAGCTCACTCGACACAAATAGGCTATTTGCAGTTATTGTCGTCAGCAGCAACGCAGAATATCACATATAACTGCCGAAACTCCGTTGCATATTATGATGCTGTCAAACACACTTATCGAAAAGGAATCAAACTTCTGAGTTACAACGATGTCGAAATAACACCCAAAGGAAACAAACTAAGATATGAAGCTTTAATTGATGAGTGCCAGGTACTAGTTAAATTATCTTATATTTTGTTTATAGTTATATTATTTCACAAATAAACGTTTATAGTTAAAAGGGTACAATCATAATGAAACTGGAAAAGTTTGAAACCGTGAATAATCGGGGGGAAGCTCAACTTCAAAAAGGAAATTTAATCTTACTTTTTTAAAATGAAGTAAATAATTTAAAATTAATTGTAACTTTCAACTTCCTAGTTTCTATTATCTATTGTGGATTTACACGTTTCGTGTTTGATAAGCCTTAGTACAGAGTTTAGTTTTTGCACCATGCACCTCAATTCTACATAATTTTTGCTTGCTATACTTACTATACTTCTTTGAAATAGAAAGCAGAAACTAACACTAAGCTAAACTATTCTTGTATAACTCGCATCGGTAAGTTAAATTGGAATCTTTAAAAAGTACACAAAAGAGGCATACATTTCATATGAACAGTGCCGTACAACCATAGGAAAGGTTTGATTTGATTCGCAATAGGTTGTTGCCCAAAACCAAAAGTGGCCATTTTACACTGCTATCATAACACGTTTAAAGATCGAGATCCAAAAAACTACAGCAAGGTTTAAATTCAGCCAAATACAAAAACCTGCGTGTCAAAAGGCAACGGGGCAAACGCTCTACATTAATAGAGTGAGTCCTGCGATTATGCTATGCATTAATTTTTAGGTATTAATGAAATCATATTTTAAGGTGGTTTTTGGGCCACTGGATGCTCCAAAACAATTTAAATATGGTAGAGAGATTAAAGAATTTGTAAAATGTCTCTAATAGAAGTGGTTGTCGATCAACTTTGTCACAAATTTATCTTTGTTAGATACCCAGATGAATCAAAAACAATGAAAGAAACAGTCTGAAGAAGCTGGCGAGTTTACTGTGAAGGAGGCCAATAAAAAACATACAATATTGTTCAAACTAAATTAGTTAGCATAACTATAGCAGCCAGAATCGAAACCAGCCAGGAGGGAAGTCAATCTAAACCTTTATAAAAAAAAACCATACACTTAATTTAAAAAGTTATTAAATGAAACTAGTAAAATATTTTGGTTTGGTTGGCGCGTAGGCTCCCTCATACACCTCACTACTATCGTGGAAAACGACAATATCGCCCGCCAGTAGCTAGAAAATTAAAATATAGTGAGCGCTGCCTCTATGAAAAAAAGAATTTTATTAAAATAAATTACATATTACAGTACTTTTTACGTGATACACTATTTTCTTTATATAATTCATATCAACAATTTATATACAAAAGAAATTATACATTACATATATGATACATGAATATAAAAATATTTACAGCATTAGTTAATACTTCTTATTTTATTTTCAAGCAACCAGTCATTTAATTTCTTTTTCTTTTTATTATATTTGCTATTTTTAAACTCAAGTGGCACCTACTAATTATAAATTTATGGGGCTAGGTACCACAAAGTTCTTTGAACAGTTGTGAATGAGGTAAAAGGAACCTGTAGATGATGAAGAGCGACCAATCTAGTTGAAATTTTATGAGAAATCGACTCTGTTCTGTATTTGTTGTTTCGTAAAATTATTGTTGTTTTAAGTCAACACTCCAGCTTGCTTCACTGAAAAGAAGTTCTCTAGAAAACATTTTTGTCTTAAACATTATTATCTTTAATACCTTCTTTTGGTCGTTTCTTAGCTGAGATAACACTGTATCAGATGCGGAGCCCCATGCAACAATGTCCTAGCCTAGCTCCGATGCTATCAACGCTTTGTAAACCTTAATACAGCACGGTTTAGGTAATCTGATAGAAAGGTTTTTCTGGTTTTTAGATGTTACTTGTTATATATAATGAGATCGTGTTAAGTGAAGATCAAATTATAAGACTAAATGTTTAATTTTATCAGTGGAATTTTTAAAAATCGTTTTTGTTAATAGTTTCTAGAGTTAAGTGTAAAAGACATGAAATTAGATTTGTCTACATTTAGAGTCAATAAGTTCACATCCAACCATAATTTAACTTTATTTAACATTAACTCAGTTTTTATGTACTAGGTCCCATGTTTCATCCTGGTACATTAAAATAGTACCATCAGCATAAGAGGCCACCGCTCCGTGGGGCATAAAGCGAATAAGATTATCAATGTAAAATGTAAATTGTGGAACATCACACTTTAACGGACATAAAGAATTCAAAGGGTCGCCGTTTTTTACTTGTGTTTGATCTAAAAGATATGACTTAATTAAATTGTAAGGGGCACATCTTACTCCCATATTATATAATTTTTCCAAGAGAATGTTATTGTGGCACTGTATCAAAGGCCTTTGCAAAGTCTAAAAATATCAGAATTGATCTTTTAGCTTTATTGAGATTGTGCGAAACATGTTCACTAACCCTGAGAATTGCGCTCTCAGTCCCAATTTTATATATTTTTCCACAAATTTACTTAAGTTACTTGTCAAAGCTCTAGGCCTATAATTACTCATGAACTTTTTTATATGTAAGGAACAAATTTGAACCATTTCGATTAACGTTTTTAAAAAAAAATCCTATTTTATTTTTGTGATCCATGGAAGTGATGTTTTTATATTTTTATTTTTATAATCCTGATTTTTAGAAGTTAAAAATTACGTATTGTATAAAGTGCCAAATTCGGTTTTTCTATAAAAAGATAACATTGACTTTTTGTAACAAAATATTTCCAGAACTGTTCTGTTTATAATTATACAGAGATTGCCCTTACCCAAGCCTGTCCCCAAATCTCAGTTATTTTTTTTTTAGAAATGTGTTCAATAATATAAAATACAGTGGCTTTTGATAAATGGGCTTTCGGTGGGCCAAATAAAGAAAACAATGATAAAGTGCTTATTTACATTCAGAATTTATTTGAATTAAAATAAAAATTTTAGGAAATTCAAAAGTATTGTGTCTCTCCCATATTATGTAACTAGGCTGTTAAAGTCTCATTCTAGAGAAAATCAGAGCGAAATGGAACTTTATTTTGCTTCAAAAGTATTATCGGCTAAATCTAAACTGAAAATATCTTGAATAGTTAATTCTATGCGTAGAGACTGTTTTTCTTCCGCCAACTATTAGACAGTACTCACAAAATTATGATCTACAGTGGAACTATCTACCAGGAGCACTTCAATACAATTAAACACTTGATCATAATATTACTCGTAATGCCTGTATATCCCAACACAGAAAATAAAAATCTTCCAATACTGTGAAATGAATAGAAAAGTGGAAAGTTTCTTTCACTCGCTAGAATGCAACAGCAAATACTGTTAAAGATATTCTTGAAGAGATAGGTTTCAGCTACTGTGATGATAAAATTCAACTAACTGACGAAATATGTTCAAACAAGTACTAATTAATCATATAAAATTATAAAAACTGAAAATTTAGTTTCGGTCCACAAACCCCATAAGACGATGCATGCCTAGGCAGATGCAGGTCTAGGCAGATGGTTCGAATATTATAAAATTTGTTATTTTCGCTGGAAAAAAGAATGTATAATAAATTTATAAATTTATAAAATAGGCAGATAAACATATTTTATTATTTTAATATATTTATAATAAAAATATTTTTTTTTAGTATCGCAAGGATTCATGGGCAAAATCCGTATTACAGTTTACAACTGACAAACCATCTAGGCTGCCAATCACCGATATTGGCATAAGAGATGTTGGAAAACCAAATCAGTCCTTTTGGGTAGAAATTGGAGCCGTATGTTTCTTCTAAAAAAGGAAATTGGACTTACTGAGTCTTATATTTAATACTGCCAAAATGAACTAAAAGTGATAAATATCGTTTAAGTTATAAATATCACACTACTTTATAGGTTAAGAGGGGCGCTAAAATAAGGTTAGTTTAAGTTAGATTTAAGTGTAAAATTATAATAAATAAAAGATTACAAAAACATCGTTATTATTTCAGACATTTAATACAGATTAAAATAGCTGATTAATTTATGTAGAGAAAGTCAGACAAAACAGAAAACTTCCCAACCAGTCCAATAATTCCAATTGACTTACAGCCGGTTGCACAAAACTTAATTGCTGTTTAGAATATTTAGCTGCTTATAAAAATCTAGGAACTCGCTGTCAAATTTGACATTCCGTTAAACATTCTAGACTTTAACGGCCGGTTGCAGAAAGCTCAATTAAAGTTTAGAATGTTTAACGGAATGTCAAATTTGACAGCGATTTGTTAGATTTCTATGAGCAGCTTGTCAAATCCGAAAATTCGATTAAATATTCTAAACAGCAATTAAGTTTTATGCAAGCGGCTGTAACTGAGCTTTCAGCAACCGGCCGTTAATCTACATAAGTATAACCAGCTCTGCAAAAAACCCTTACGAGCAATAAGAAAAATATTTTACGAAGACTAGCTTTTTCGCGCATAGAATGAAATAAGAGCATAAAAAAACCGAGAAACTTTTGAGTATTTTTGACAATTGTCTAAAGAAACCGAGTCAACTCCAGGTTTTATCATTAAATCTCAGTAACTACGATTATATATCGTTCACTATAGTGTTCTAAAATAAGTGCGAAAAATACAGTGTTAATTTTGCGGTAACTCCTAAATAAAACTCTGAAGAACAAAATAACAGTTGAAGTTTTTGACTCTTCTGAAGAACCGAAAACAAAAAAAATACAAGTGGTGATAATAACTTTAGATCAAGCAAACAAATGGAACAAATCTAAATGTAACTGTGATTATAAATAATCAACATTACATACATCTAACAAGAATATTTTTATGAGCCTATTTTAAGATAAGCAACTACTTACTTGAAAAAAAAACCGGCAAAAAACAAGATTGAATCTGGACAATAGCATGGGTTTCCCTTAGTGCCGTAAACTCACTGTTACAAAAAATTGCGAAATATCTTACCCGTTTATGCAACCAATTTTCAAAGTTAGATCATATTTTTTTTAACAAAATATTTCATCCGGACCATACATAATATCGAACTTGAAAACTTGAAAGTTATTATAGCAAGTCTAGATTTGAAAACTTCATAGGCATATCCAGGAGGGCTGGAGCTCCCCCCCTAAAGGCTAGTTTAAAGTATGTTTACGACTGTATTTTATATATCATTTTTTATTTATTTATTATCTATGTAATTAACAAGACATAATTCGACAACAGCAACAACACCGCTTGAATTTGAACCTTTGCGAACCGTTTGAGACGAATACCCAAAGGTGTCGCGAGAAAAACCTCGCGAATACACAACCCCCTCCCCCCACCACTAACCAAAATCCTGGATAGGCCAATGAAAAACTTTATATCCCAGCATTCCTATCGTCGAAGCATTGGACAGAAGTTAAGATTGCCGTAAAAGAAGATTTTTGAAGATACTTATATAACAAAAAGCATTAATTATTTATTTAATTGAGGATGTGTAACTAAACAGCCGGTTGTAAAAAGATTTATCGTTCAGTGTTGCTAGAACTTTTTAGGTTGGTAGTAAATTTCAATAAATAGTGTACTAAGAAAATGTACTAGAGTACCGAAACGAAGTCGCGAGGAAACAGTGACGACCTATATAAAAAAAGGTGATGGGATGCAGAACAAGTACGTGCCATATATTTTGTTCCAAGGAGTCCGAGGTCATAATTTGTATTTTTGACCAAACCCAATAATTCAAAAATGTACTAGAATTTTCCTCTATCGTACTAGTATTCTAGATTAGTACAATTGTATTAGATTGAGATTGTTATAAAATCTCAAACGGAAAAAAGACCAGAACATAAGGTTTATAAGAGCATCGTTGTGGCTCGGGCTGCCAACCATCCTGAGTTTGGAACGACATGGAAATAACATAGACCCAGTTGTTTACATTTTGGAGAAATCCAACATTAACCCTGGTTTGCCAAACCGTTACTGTGGCCAGATTATAACGGATATCATCCTTTACACTATTGTCTAAATAAACAAGGAATTCCAGAAATTCCCAGTATAAATTTCCTTATAGAATATTTTAAAACTGATAATTAAATAGCTTATTATAAATACTCAAACCGTATCTGTTTTAAATGTAATTTAAATCTTCTGTAATTATTATTCCTTATTTCAAGAAATAAAGCCCAGAAGACGGTCGTAGTCATTCATGATTTCGACCTATTTGATGCGCGGTGTTGTAATTGTTCTAGTTGTTGAAATAAGTGTTTTTCAGAAATCCAAATGTTTTGTGTGGCTATTTTCAAGAATCTGTTTAAAAAACCTTAAGAAAATGGTGCGAACTTGTTTTATTTGCAGAAAAAGAAACGATTTAAACCCAGAAGTTTGTTTTCGAAGGTAAGTTAGGTTAAGTCATACCAGTGCTGTAGTTGAAGGGTAAAATCACCGTCTAATAGCGTTCTTATATTTGCAAATGAAGTATTGTTTTTGTATTGCACATTTCCGTTGGGCTTGAATTAGTTTTTTATAACTTCAACTTATCTATAAAGTCGAAGACATTGAAGATAAACGGAGTACAGCGTTTTGCTAATTTATATATTTGTGAAAAGTCTAAAATATTCCTCTAAAATTTATCAAACCACCTTTTTTGAGGGGTTAATAAACAACATAAATATACTATTTGTTAAAGCATAGGTACTAAATTTTAATTGAGAAAGCTGTAAGGCCCACTATTTTATGTTGTCATTAATTACTCCAGGATGGTTTGCATTTTGGATGAAATTTTCAAGGAATATTTAGGGTAGTCGGAGTTCTCAAATAGCAAGCATATACAAAAAATGAAAATAGTGCAACAGCGTTACTTTTCAATTTTTCATTTACTGTAGATTTTCTTTAATGAATTTGAAATGCTTTAATTTATTGCCTAAAAATCTGGTTTTTAAAAATAAGTAATCAGAAAAGTAAATAAATACCATTCTGAGGTACATTATCCCAACTAGGGAAAATCTGTTTTTATCAGGTGATTTCGGTAATATATCTAAATTAATTGTTTTCAAGTTATTATTAAAACTCTCACTTTTACAATGTGAAGTCGTTCCTGTTCATCTTAGAACAAAAAAACTGCCGTAACCACCAAACTAATATTTGGGCTCAAAAAAATATAGCAAATAATACATTATCTCAAAAATAGCTACGCCACTGGTAAGCCTCGCGAAGTTATCTGACAGCTTTGCAATTTTCACCGCAAATTATTCTTTATGCGATCAGTCCGTCTTTTTTCCACTCATACACAATAACAAATTGATGTTTGATTCTATTTCTTTAATTTTTATGAATGAAATGCGGGGTCTATTTCTTTTTGACGTCATTGGTTTGGAAAGATGTACTGGATTTAAATCCCCTTTTTTGCGCTCTGAAACGCTAAGAAAGACTTGGATTTTAACATTGGTTTTATTTTTATTTCTCTTAAGAATACTGAATTTTAAACTAACAGAAATGCTGGTATCTGCGAAAACAATGTCTTTTTGGTTGGCATGTTTTCTATTTCCAATTTTAACGCTTTTTTCTAATATATATTGTTTATATTTTGGTTTTACATAATAAAAAAAAGCAAATAAGATCGTGTATCTTTTTTTCTTTGTGACTTAAAGTTGTCAACCTAGCTGAAGCCGATTTTTCGGTTTCGTCAAAACAGCTCGAAAACGTATCAAAGAAATATCTGAGTTGCGCAATTATCCGATAGTTAAAAAAATGCTCGAAACGAATTGAATTGGTTTTGACTATCGAATTTTAGCAACAGAAAAAACCGTTTGGTCTATAAAATAATATGAAATAGGAAAAATTGCTTTGTTTACACTTCTTCGATTATTGAATCGAGATGATTGTTAACAAACTGAGCTTCTGTATTTCTTAGACAAGTCTTTGACAATAAAAGACGAATAGTAAAGCGGCAAATAATAATGAGTTAATTCCACGTATCCGGTTTTGCTGTGCTGTTTCGGGGGAATGCAGAATTATAGATGTGCCATTCACGACTGATCCCGATCTTTATATTGATCCACGGGAGCTGAGTTTTGAAAATATTGCGAATCGGATCACAGATCTTTGAAATAGAGACAAAGCACAATGAAGCGTTTAGTTGTGTTTGTCTATGGTTCAGCCAGTTCTGCGGTTCATTCTATGCATCATCTTCGTCTCAAGTCGGAAACTGGGCCGCGGAGCCCACGACCGATATAGCGAGATTTTTGAACCGATCTGATTGATAAGAAGAACGGGATGATGGGGTGGATGGGTCGGTCGTTCATTAGCTTGTTGAATGCTGATTGCCATGAAATATGAATTTTTGTATAGCCGGACTCTTGTATAAAAATTTAATTTGAGGTTGGTTGACTTGTTGACTTCCTAAATCATCGTAAAAGCATCATATTACACCAGTCCTTTAAAACTTATATTTATGTTGTGTGGATTAGTTAATAGATTTAAATCTCTACTTTTTTAGAGCGTGTGTATTGAAGTTCAGATGACCTTATAATTAGTGATGATAATAGGATGATATTTAATATAACTAACGACTCCGCGAGAAAGAGTGCAGGGACTGTGAATGTATGACGCTTAGTTATTCCTGCATTCTATCCTGTTAGTCTACCCGATTCTACACAATATAGCGTAATGACGCGGGAGTAGGAGGGATACGGGGGTAATTTGAAAAAAGCGTCTTCTCGTGATATCAGTAGTACTTTCTTAATGGACAAATTGTGGAAGCCAAGTTGCATTGGAACATGATAAATTAACTTTTTAACTAAAACATAATCGGAAATTTACATTCAGCGGACAGAATCGCCTTTTCGAGCAATGCCCTAAATAATATTTACCTAATCAGTTTTGTTTTTAATGTATTCATTTGTCTTCAAGATGCCACTATAAGAACTAAAAAGTAAATGTCCATCATATATGAATTATGGTTGTTTTTGAGTTAACCATTATTAATCAAAAAAAACGCGGAAGGCTTTTTACGGTTTTTTTTTATTGGTTATGGTAATATCCACTTTCGCCTACCATCACCGATTTTCACGAATCAAAATTCACAAACTGGATCTTATATTTTTTACCTTTTTTTAAACTTCATCTAGCAATTTTTGCAGTAAGTCGATTAAATATACTATCGAATCACTAACAGCATATCTGTCAACTGCTGAAATCCAAGATCGATTATAGATTAACGGACCGTGGCTAAAACCGGCATTTTCAATAGAGAGTTTTCTAGTTTTTGTATTTGATGATGGTGACAACTGTCATTTTTGACTTAATATTACTCAAAAATCATATCAATAAAACTATATCTCTCAATTGCTATTTTTTGTAGCGAATTTTTCTTGTTTTTTTTTGTTTTATGTTGGTAACCATTATCATTCAAAGAAAAAAATGCAGTAAATATTTGAATTTAAAATTTGACAAATTTTATCAAAGTAACAGTTTTCAAAACAGTTTATTATGAATATTTAGTTAAATAGGTAAATTGGCACCCGCTGAGCAGACGGTCGGGCGCCGGAGCGCAGCAGCGCGTAAGCACCATGTGGATGGATACCGTGTTAGTACTATTTAGGACGATGCGCGACAACGCGGAGGCACCATATATTAAAGCTATATACTAATGTACTATAGCTTTAACACTTGAAACACAATAAACCTCCCGTAAACGAACTAACCTATCTAAACGAAACTTAAAGAGGTAGTACACATTTGTGGAACAAAAATGAGTGATAATTTTGACGTTGAAACTAAATATAACCGTTTATAACCAAATTTTAAAAAAATATCTAACAAAACATTGAAAAAAACACAAAGAAAATTAAAGACGTAAATGGAAGGAAGCGTATGACATAATTTCTATTGTATTCCGCGCTTAATGATGATGCCATCGCGCCCCGGGCTAACCTGATACTAACATGATACCGATCCACCTAGTGCCTCCGCGCTGCTGCGTTTCGGCGCCAGACCATCTGCTAACATGATAGATGCACTTATGAAAACAAATATCTGTAATAAACAGTGCCAAAAACTGCTACGTTGATAAAATTTGCAGTATTTTAATTTTGAATATTTTTTGGATCGGCAATGGGTGCCAACATAAAACATAAAATCAAGAAAATTTCCCTATAAAAAAATAACAGTTAATAGGTAAAATTTTATTGATGTGATTTTTGAGTAATATAGCTTTTTAAATTGGAAAATATTAATATGCGTAATTTTAACATTTTAGTTGGATATTTGATCGTTTTTTTTTTTAATTTCTGAAGGAAACAGAAAAAAAGGTTTTCGATGGCGTTCATCTCGAAAACGAAACGTCTTCGAAATAATGTGACTTTGGATTTGTTATCAGCGCCTGAAAATCTACCGTTGTACCAAAAATCATCAAAACCGGCGGTGATAAGTGTATAAAGTTTTTTATTTACATTATCGATAATGGATTTTCATCAAGTAACGATCTATTCAATCAACTTAACAATCAAGATAGGTGAACATGATTATGACTGGTAAACTGATCGTTGAGACAGAAAGAAACCCAGTGTTTCCAAGCGTTCGGTTTTTCTGCTTTGTTTCTGGGGATGTGGGAGACTCAACCGCTCTAAGCACAGATTAACAACCCTCTAAGTACGATCAACAACCCCGTAACAAACGAAGCATAAGCTGTGTGAGGCCTCCGGCGTAGTTGTTCCTGTATTCTATCCCGTTCGTCTGCCCAGTTCAACATAGAATATTAGTGTAATGCACGCTATATGGCAAGGGTGGGAAGGGTAAGGGGATAGCTTGAAAAAAATGGTACTACTGGTATCTGACTAAGCCCGGGTACAACAATAGAATTAGCACAATAGAAAGAAAACAAAGGGACGTGTATTTAAGGTCTTCCGAATCGCCTCGTCCAAGGCAGACCTTTGCGTTTTTAACATAAGTGGTTCCACGTGTTCGGTTTAGCTGCTTTATTTCGGGGGAGGCGGGAGACTCAACCGCTCAGTGTGGAAACTAACGAGAAAGGGAGCAGAGCTGTGAACGTGTGAGGCCTAGTTGGTCCTGCATTCTATCCCGTTTGTCTGTCGCAGTTCTACATAGAATATTAGCGTAATAGCCGCTATGTGACGGGAGTAGGAGGGGTCGGGGAAAGCTTGAAAGAAAAGGTCATCTCGTCATATCGGTAGTACTCTCAAGGAGCATCTAGTGAAAGCCAAGATGCATTAGAAGGGTTTTACAGAGAAAGAAAAATTTAAGATAATTGAAATTTGGAACAAAAAAGGACATTCAAGACATAATTTAGAGTCAGACCAAATCCTGGACGCTGAGAGAAGGGCTGGAAATTATTCCAGTAGGAACAGAGTCAAAATCACTCAAGTCAAGTCAAAGACTAGATAAAAAGATCAGTTAGTTAAGTTAACCTAATTCTTTTCTTGTCAGTTGTCACCACAAAAGTTTATGTTTTGTTTGTAAAATTATCTAAGTTCTTCCTAATATTGAATTAAAATGGAAGGGAAGGCTCAAAAAATGCCGAAAGTTGCCAAAGTAAAGAACAAGGCTCCAGCAGAAATTCAGATTACGGCGGAGCAACTTTTACGTGAAGCGAAAGAAAGGGACTTGGAAATATTACCACCACCTCCAAAACAGAAAATATCAGATCCAGCCGAATTAGCGGATTACCAGCTCAGAAGACGTAAACAATTTGAAGATAATATACGTAAGAATAGGACAGTTATTTCCAATTGGATAAAATATGCACAATGGGAGGAATCACAGAAAGACATTCAAAGAGCAAGATCTATATGGGAAAGAGCCCTCGATGTAGACCATAGAAATATCACTATATGGTTGAAATATACAGAAATGGAGATGAGATGTCGACAAGTAAACCATGCAAGAAATTTGTGGGATCGAGCGGTCACAATCCTTCCAAGAGTAAATCAGTTCTGGTACAAATACACCTACATGGAAGAAACATTAGAAAATGTTCCTGGAGCTCGTGCTGTATTTGAACGATGGATGGAATGGCAGCCAGAAGAGCAAGCTTGGCAAACTTATATTAATTTTGAACTTAGATACAAGGAAATTGACAGAGCTAGACAAATTTATGAAAGATTTGTTATTACTCATCCTGATGTTAAAAATTGGATCAAGTATGCTCGTTTTGAAGAAAATCATGGATTTATTCATTCAGCAAGACAGATTTATGAGCGTGCAGTACAATTTTTTGGAGATGAACATATGGATGAGAAATTGTATATTGCTTTTGCAAAATTTGAGGAAAATCAAAAAGAACATGACCGGGCAAGAGTAATTTATAAATATGCTTTAGGCCATATTCCTAAAGAAGAAACTAAAGATTTATATAAGGCATATACTATTCATGAAAAAAAATTTGGAGATAGAACTGGTATAGAGGCAGTTATAGTATCTAAAAGGAAGTTCCAATATGAACAAGAAATTATGGAAAATCCTACTAATTATGATGCATGGTTTGATTATATCAGACTCGTTGAAGGTGAAAGTGATGTTGAAAACATAAGAGAAACATATGAAAGAGCAATTGCTAATGTACCACCATCAAAAAATAAAGATTTCTGGCGAAGATACATTTATCTTTGGATCAATTATGCGTTTTTTGAGGAACTTGAGGCTCAAGACTATGAAAGGACTAGGCAAGTATACAAAGCTTGTATAGACCTTCTCCCACATAAAATATTTACCTTTTCAAAAGTATGGCTACTCTATGCAAAATTTGAAATAAGGCAAAAAAACTTAACCACTGCCAGAAAAATACTTGGAATGGCAATAGGAATATGTCCCAGAGATAAATTATTTAGAGGTTATATCGATATTGAAGTTCAACTTAGAGAATTTGACAGATGTAGAAAGTTATATGAAAAATTTCTTGAGTTTGGACCAGAAAACTGTGTTACGTGGATGAAATTTGTAGAGTTAGAGACACTATTAGGTGATATTGATAGAGCTAGATCAATATATGAATTAGCTATTAATCAGCCAAGACTTGACATGCCAGAATTGTTATGGAAATCATATATTGATTTTGAAATATCAGAAGATGAACCAGAAAATGCCCGACAGTTATATGAGAGACTTTTAGAAAGAACATCGCATGTTAAAGTTTGGTTATCATATGCAAAATTTGAATTGAATCAAGAATCAGAAGATGGTATGAATATTAGATTAGCCAGAAGAATATTTGAAAGAGGTAATGATAACCTTAAAAACTCTCCAGATAAGGAAAATAGAGTACTTTTGTTTGAAAATTGGAAAGAATTTGAACATATGCATGGAGATGAGACTTCACAAGCCAAAATCAATACTAAAATGCCTAAACGAATTAAAAAGAGGCAAAAAGTGATAGATGAGGAAGGCAATGAGCAGGGATGGGAAGAAGTATTTGATTACATATTCCCTGAGGATGAATCTAACAGACCTAATCTTAAGTTGTTAGCTGCTGCAAAGAGTTGGAAGAAAAATGTTGGAGTAGAAGATGAAATTGAAAAACATAGTGATACGTGAAAGTTGGGAATATAAGAAACCAAATTTAGTAATGTAAGGAAAAATAAACCTTTAAAAAGAACAATAAAGACTGGATTTCTTTGGGCACGTAAAAAACTTATGGTAATAATAATAATAATAATATTTATTGGTCTCAGGAAAAAAATACATTTTCATAGACAAGTCAATGGTACAATTAAAAGTATAAGTAAAAGCCTTAAATAATGGTAAAATTATGACATAAGTTAGATAAAAAAATATAAATTACACATATTACATAATTTGTATAGAAAAAATATTACATAACACTCTAACATTACAGACTGACTTTATGAGTTTTATTTGAGTAAAATATGTAGATCTCTGCTCTCTCTCAAAGCCTCCCCAAAATCATTAATTGAGTAAGGTGCTAAGTGAACTATATACTTTTTAAGTCGAAACTTAAAAGAATTTAGGTTTGATTCTCGTATACTTAAAGGAAGCAAGTTAAATGCGTTTATTTCAACAGAGCTTAATTTTTGCAAACGTGAATTAGGTTTAACAATATTATTTTTGAAATGTGTGTCATGATCATGGAATGTCGAGTGAAGCCTGTAGTTGTTTAGGTGTTTTTTTATATATACTAATTTTTCATATATTATTTGACCATATAGGGTGACTATTCGGAGTGATGAAAAAAAGGGTTTACAACTATCCCTTGGAGATATATTTGCAATTAATCTAATTGCTCTCTTTTGCTTAACAAATACAGTATTAAGATAAGAACTTGCTGCGTCTCGCCAAGCTAGCAAGCCATAAGACAAAAGGGAATGGAAAAGAGCATGGTACGTTATTAAGGCAGCATGTTGCCCAGCTGTAATGCGAATTTTACGTAATGCAAATAAGACTGAGGAAAGTCTCTCATTCAATCTTAAGATGTGTTCTTGCCAACCCAGAGAGGTGTCAATATAAATGCCTAGAAATTTAGGTTTACTTGTTTCATCACTATAGCGAAGCTGGAACTTTAATTGAGTTGTTTTTGCTTCATTTAAAAACAGGTAATTAGCATCAAACCATACTTTTGCTTCCTCCAATACCAACTGGAAACTGTTAGCCAACGATAGCTCCTTGCCACACCTGACCAAAAACGAAGTATCGTCTGCATATAAAACTGTAGAGGATTGTTTCAATGAAATTGTCCCAGGGAGGTCATTCACATACACGAGAAACAATATAGGTCCTAGGATAGACCCTTGTGGTACACCTCGTCTAACAGATAATACTGAGCTATATTTCTCAGAAATAAACACTTGCTGATAGCGATCCTCGAGATATGACTTGAAAATCTGTAAGCAATTGCCACGAACACCGTAATAGTGCAATTTAGCCAGAAGTAAGGAGTGGTCAACAGAATCAAAGGCTGAGGATAAGTCTGTAAACAGACACCCACACTTATCTCCCCCATCAAATGACTCATAGACATACTCTGTTAATTGATAAATGGCATCAGTGGTAGATATTCCCTTTCTAAAACCAAATTGGCTAGATGTTAAAATTTTTTGCCGTTCAAAGAATGAAAGTAAGCATTGACATAGAACCATTTCAAAAATTTTTGAGAAAGTAGGAAGGATGGAGATTGGACGATAATTCCTAACATCATGTTCATCCCCCTTTTTATAGACAGGCACGACTTTAGCCAATTTTAATTTTGTTGGACAGTGCCCTTCAGTAATACAGGTATTGATAATGTCAGTCAATGGTTCAATTATAAACTGGAGACAAGATCTGACGACAAAAGGGCTAATAGAATATATATCCTCAGTTTTTTTGTTTTTCATTCTCTGAATTGTAATTCTTAAATCATCAGGAGTTACTGGCCCAATAAAAAGTGATTCATTGATAGAAGGAGTGTTTTTATTTAGCAATGTTAGAGGACTACATGATGGGATAGGTAAATTTTGCAAAATATTGTCAGCGTTGTTTACAAAAAAATCATTGAAGTTATTTGGGTCCAGGTTATCTGGAGTCCCAGAGACTCTTTTGTTTCATACTTTATGATTTGTACACTTTTGCTTTTGTTGTCAGATGTTATTTTATCTGTATAGTAGTTTTCTTTAGCACGCAGTAACTGCCTACGATATATTTTTTTGTATTCATTGTATATATTCTTGTTTACTTCTGTTGGTGTTTGTTTATAATATTCATAAAAAAACATGTTCAAGTCTCTTGATTTTTTTATTTCAGCAGTGAACCATGGGAAATTTTGAGGATGGGTATTTTTTATATTTTTTGGAAAAAAACAGATATCAAAGTAATGCTGAAAGATTTCGAAAAATGAGTTATACTTTTCTTCGCCAGACTTTGCCAAAAAAGTATCTGCCCAATTTTCATTAAATACATAAAGTTCAAATGTCCTTATATTTTGATCACTGTATATTCTCTTATAACAGAATGTGTTATCTCTGTTGATGTTGGAACCAAGAGAACCAATTTCTATTAATTGTGCAAAATGGTCTGACAGTCCGATATCTAATGAGAGACCTGGATTTATGACTTTAAAATTAACAAATATATTATCAATGCAGGTGGACTTACCATCTTGAGCACGAGTTGCTGTAAAAATTGTTTGCTCGAGGCCAAAGGAATGAATAATATCTAAGAAGGTGTGTTTATTATTATGCGACCCAAAAAAATCAATGTTAAAATCACCACCAATCAAAAGATTTATGTTGCTCTTGAACCTACATGACCATTCGAGTAGATCATGTAGTACAGAAAAGAATATGTCCATGTTAGAGTTTGGAGGTCTATAGACACAAACTGCTAGGAGATTGACATCGTGAACATAGCATGCTGCTATCTCGATATTCTGCTCAACAGAGAGTTTCACTAACTCACTTATCTCTGTGACTTTGTTATATTTTTGTTTGGTGTATATGCTCACACCACCATTTTTTGCATTGTCTCGACAGAAACAGCTAGCCATATTGAAACCTGCTACTGGGAAACAAGACTTTTCGTTTCCCCTGAGCCAATGCTCTGAAATGAGCAAAACATCAATACAGGGCTCATCTTTCAAGAATACTTCAATCTCCGGCAACTTATTCCTAATACACTGGACATTAATGTGTAGTACGGTACTAGTACTTCCGCCCATTATTCTTTGATCCACGAAAAAATTAATTCTTATTAGTCTTATAAGGACGAACCAATATTCCATTTGGCCAAGTAGCACTATCGAACAGTTGTTCCTTTTGACTGTCATCCACAGTAACTTTGAATGACTTATAAGTTCTGTTGGTGTTATTTTGGTTAATCTCTTCACATTCTATGTTACTTGATTTTAATTTGTGATTCAACATTGATTCTAGATTGTGCTTGTTGGTGTTGAGAGAGAACAGAGATGCAAAGACATTACAGTATTTAGGAACAGAAACCGCAGTAATATTGCTAAAACCATTACTATCAATAGTAAAAACTTCAGTGGATTTTCCGGTTACATGCTCCTCCCTGCCAGAAGTAAGGGAGACAGGAATTGGATTAGATCGAGGCTGTTGATTTCTGGTAGACTACACTGCAAAAAGTTCTTGTCCTATGGCTCACTTTATATAGTGATCCATGGTTTAAGTGCTGATGAAATATACCCATTATTTCGCCTGCGTGGCTCTAAATCTATAGGCTATAAAGACCCTGTCCCCCCATTCTCAATGGCTCATTTTTCTTATGAAGGCGTTATCTTGATCACAAGTTAATAACTCATCTCTATATACCGTGATTGATCTGAATGTTTTTCGTCTGAGTCTGCCCTTCACGTAACATATCCCTACTGGTATTAGAACTGAGTGAGCTATCCCTATCTCTAAAAGGTAGAATGTCTGCAGTGACTGGTCAGCATTCAAACTATATTAAATTGAACTCTATTGCCATTTTTGATGAGTAATGTATATAAACTTAAAACAGTGTGTCACTACCAACTTGTAATATTTATAATAATGTTTCATACTATTTTACATGTTTCAAGTTAGTTATTATCCTAATAAAAGAATTTTAATTATATAAAAGCTTGTTTGAAATCTGTAAATTATATTTTCATTTCATTCATAGAAAAAAAATATTAAGATAATATAAGTTAGTTCAATGAGGTAAAGTGAATCAAAGCATTTGCTTAAATTATTACTAAGGCCTAAGGAGTCGAGCTACATGCATACAAAATTTGTATGTGAATATATTTTGCCGCAACAACTTTTAAACATCATTAAATAAGATTTTGAATTCAAATATTCGCTATTTAGCATCCAGCTGTTTTGTTCAACTCAAAGACTTAATTACTCTAATTCATATTTGCATTAAAGGCTATATTGACATAAACTTGGTTCTCAAAATAAAAATATTTATTATAAATATACATTCTCATAGATTAATCAGTGATGAAAAAATATAAGAAGTTAGGATAATTAAAAGTAAAAAGAAAAATCCTCACTTTTGTATTGAAAGTGTAAGTCTGGAGTCTACGACTTTAAAGAATATTGACAAATGAAATTATTCCAACAAAATATAGGATTTTAGTTGTGTGGCAGGTATCTACTAATCGACTATCATTTAGACCAGTTTAGTTGAGTTTAGGGCAATCGTTAAGTATTGGTGTCAAAATGGACAAGAAAAGACATATATTATTAATATTTTTTGTCTTTTTGTTGTAGTTTCCGGATGAAACTAAATGGAAGTTAATTAATCATGGATTTCGAAATGAATGGAACTTTCCCGGGTGTTGCGAAGCATTGAATGGAAAGCACGTCATTATCAAATTACCCACGGATTTTTGTTTTAACAAACCTATAAGTCGTATATTCATTCCAGCGTGACATTTTGGCGGTCACTCGACTCTCTGAGCAACTAATGCACTTAACTAAACACACTGTTTTAGTCGCAGTTTAGTAGGTAGGTGCATGTGGTAGGGAACTCTACTCGACCGTCAAAATAGAATCAGATGGATCCAGCTGACTAAACTACTCTACTAAATTTTACTGTCCGCATGCATTAAGTTACTAAATTACTCGCTACTCGACTAAATTAATAGCCGTATCTGAACTAGGCCACTAGGCTTTAGTCTGCCCTTGAATTCTTGCATAAAATTTGAAATCAAATATATGTAGTGTTTTCAGGGTTGCCAACCTTCCGATTTAGGCGGGAGTCTTCCGCTTTTTAGGAGAAATAAACATTAGTTGTTACAATGAAAGAAGTAAAATTATAAATTATCCGATTTCGTTCATGTAACAACCAAATAAACTTTGATATAGAAATGACTTCACGTGACAAGTATCTCGGCAAGGCTAGGTTATTGAATCCAATAAGAAACCAAGGACTTTTTTTAGCTCTTTCAATTTATTTTGGAGGACGTTACCCTTCCTACCTAAGGACGGAACTAGCCTTTTTGCTTTCTGCAAATCTGGCAACTCTATTTCAGGGTGAATTTTTAAATATTTTATTAAGTTACCAGGTTATTAGGGTCGCCAACCGTCCTTCAGCCAGGAGGTGAGTCCTCCTTTAGGCTAATCTGTCCTGCACAGCTACTTTAAAAGTAGGTATTTGTTCTCCTTAAGGTTCCGACATTTTAAATTCCATATAATTCAACCAGATCAAAACTAAACGTAATTCATATTCATTTACTTAAAACAACCATAACAAAACTATTTTATATTTTTTATAATGATACTCTTAAATAGGCAAATAAGTAGTATTTCATTTTTCTTCATAAAGAAGAAGAAAGAAGAAAAAGTTATGTTTTGATAAGAAAAATTATGTCAAAAAGAGCTTTACATATTTTTCTACCAAAGTACTTACTTTTTACCTCATTTACGTATTTAGGCCAAGCCTGAGTTTCCATTGCTCTAGGCCTTTAACAACAACAATTATCCGAAAAATAAAGGGCAGGTTATCATGTAAAAAATACTCCTGATAATTGTTTCCCTGGATATGACAGTCTTTGCCGATTTTAGCAAAACAAAACTGTACAACATGAGATTTACGAAAAATCTGGGAGTCTAAAAAGCGAGTAGTTATTGACCACCTAAACAAAACTAGGCTTTTAATCCAATTCTGTTGTTTCAGGACTTGTAAGCAAGATCATACCTGACGAACTTAGTGAATAAACAATTAATATAAGCAATTACAAAAAAAAATTCCTAAATCTGCAATACCGTAACAATACTAGGTAATAAAATTTAAATTTGTTCTTAGTATTTTAGAGAGTTTATAGATAAAAACTATAGTTTTCCATTGATTTATCTTAGAAAGTATCACATTCCGGAAAAAATCAGACGCGGGACCATTGAATCACTGGCACTTTGGCACATTATCGTTGATTTTTATCACACTTTCAATGTTTGACTGGGTTAAAAAGATTTTACATTTGCACTAAGAAAACGTTGTTGTCAAACCGAGTTTTTTGCTTTTCTGATACTTTTCTTTTTGGTTTATAAAAATAACATATCTGAAATTGTCTCAAAGGGTTTGAAATGGAAAATCAGCGGCGGGGAATACTTTTCTAACATTTTTTTTATTTCTACCAAAAGGCTTTCGGCCCCATGAAGTCAATGGGATACGTAGTTTTTAGTTATGCCGCGAAGTGAGAGACAGACAGACCGACAGAATTGAGAAAACGTGTTTTTCGGCATCTAGGGACCCTAAAACGTAAAGATCTGAAAAAATCTCGGAAAATGATTATTTCACGAATACAACAGAGGGAAGTAAAACAATGGTTAATGTGTCAGATAAATATATGGCATTATTTTGAATGCGAGACTATATTATAAGATCTGCTTCTGTCCTCGTTTGGACTTCTTAAGAGTTGGCAACCCTACAGGTCATCCCCATATGACCATACATTTTTGTCCAAAATTTTGGTAAGAAAGTCAACAGAGTAAGTTGTTTTTTGCTATGCTGCGAACTGACAGACCGACGGAACAGAAAGTTTTTTATTTATTTATTCATTATTAGGAATTATTTATTTATTCATTATTAGGAATAAGTACTCTACAGAAAAAAATAAATTCTAAATGGTACAATAAAGTCTAACAATAAAAACTTAAAATTAATAAAAATAATAACAGAAAAAAAAACATATGTGTATATTTTACGAGACAAAATACTGGTGCTACATTAACGGCAAATAAATTGTTAAGGGGAAATCACAATATTACAAAGCGTGAGGAACAGGAACTAGTTGGCGATACATTGCAGTCTCCTCTTAAGGCCGGAGAGACTGAGGCTAAATATATTAATATTTGAGAAATAGTTATAGTTTCGGAGAATTTTATCCATAAAGCCGACTTGTCCATAGTTCGTACGGTGTGGAACTTCGAAAAACAAGCGTTGCTGTCTTGTTAGTTGTACTGTAACATGAGAGAGCATGCGGTTCACCAACTCCACACAGTCAATCAACCCACGGGACAGCCTGAAAAGGAATATTAACATTGCTTCATTTCTTCGGTCTTCTAAAGATTTTAAGCCGCAAAGAAGAAGCTTAGTTTTATAATCTGTATAAAGGTAGGGAAAACGATGTTTGTATAGTAGGTATTTTAAGAACTTATTCTGCACTCTCTCCAGTCATCTTTTATGTATGTCATGATAAGGGCTCCAAATAATTGAGCAGTTTCAAAGAAAATAATAGCTACGCTTAGCTATTATTTTCTTTGGCAGTATTCAAGGATGCTCCGAAGGCTGTTATATAAACAGGTGAGTGCTTTGGTATCGTTCATGAACTTGGTATTGCGCTTCAAGAATCTTAGCATCCTGAAACCCTTGAGAGTAATGTTGTCAATGTGCTTGTTATCAAAAATGACTCCTAAGTCATTAATAAAGTCAGCCCTTTCCAAGATGATGTCGTTAATGTGGTATGGAAAAAAGATGGAATTAGTGCACCTGCCAAAATTAACCACTTGGCATTTGTTGATGTTAATCTTTAATAGGTTTGTATTACACCAATGTCTGAAGCTGTCGAGGTCGGTCTGCATGTAATTGTCGGAGGAATTGACAATGTTGTAGAATTTCAGGTCATCCGCGTACATAAGAACATACGATTTCCTGAAACAAGATTCAACGTCATTCAGGAATAAAGTGAAGAGAATGGGGCCATTGTGTGAGTCCTGTGGAACACCTGATGTCACCTGAATTTCACGAGATGAAAAACCAGAAATCGTTACCCTTTGTTTACGATTAGTAAGATATGACTCAATCCAGGTCAGGTAGTTGCCTGATATCCCAATGTCCAATAGCTTTTTCAAAAGTAATTTGTGACAGACGCTGTCAAAGGCTTTAGACAGGTCAGTATATATAGAGTCCACTTGAGAACCTGCTTCAATTGAAGTAAGAAGAAAATGCTGGTAGTCACCAGTGGCGGCTCGTCAGGGTAGGCCTCTGAGGCCGCGCCTCACCCCCAAAATAAAGGAAAAGAGAATTTTTTTATATAACTTTTTATCTATTACCAATTAGAAATATACTTTTTAACAGTTTTACAACATAATAACATTAAAAAAAAAAACAAAATATAATCCCATAATAAATATTTTAGAAAATAAATTCTGACCACATCAAAAAACCGACCGTGCAAACCGATTCCTAAAGAAAGTGCTGTCGAATGAGGCGAAATAATTTTAGCTTGGAAAGTTTCGACTTCTGGCCTATTTATCAACGGCCGGTGCCGATGCCGCCGAGTCACCTGATTACGACAGAGCGGGATGGCGATTGCCGATCCACGCGTTTTCTATTGCATTCTTGAGGCGATAAATCTGTAGCTTGGATATGCCTTTATTGGTTATTTAAATCACATGACTAGCGAAATATTCCAACGGCTTCTTTTTACGTGGTGCGTGCGGCTGAGAAAGAAATAGGAAATAGATTGCGATAATCGCTGATTGAGGGCGTTCTGTCTTTTAAGGTGAATAAATACGCGTGAGTAAGTTTTTGTTTTGTTTTGATTTGGTAAGTTGGACCGTTCCATTTTTTGTATTTGCTTTTTGCTTTTAAAATGAATCCTATTCACGACATTATTGCTTCATTAATTGAAACGCCTTTTTTAAGAAGAAGCGAAACTGAAAAGAAACAGATATTAGGTAGCCGTCCGACGCCGAAAATTTTAGCAATATTTAACGATAAGAGGCAAGGTAAAAAATATTCAAGAACTTTTCAAATATCTTGGTACGAAACTTATAGGTGGCTATGCGGAAGTATTTATAAAGAAAGCTTATATTGTTGGCCTTGTATTTTATTAGGTTGCGTCAAAAATAATTGGAGTTCAGGGGGCGGATATTCGGATTTAAAAAATTTTTCACGAGCAGTAAAATCGCATGAAAGTTCAAGAGAGCATATTAAAAATTCGGTAGCACTTACAAGACTGGAGCAAAATAGGGCGACTATTGCGGATGCACTACAAGAAAATGCAAGTCTTAATAAAATTGTTTATAATGAAAATGTTCGAAAAAACCGTTTATTATTAAATTATTTAATTGATGTTACTATTACTTTGGGTAAACAGGACTTGGCATTTCGAGGTCATAATGAAACAACAGATTCTTTTAACCGTGGCAATTTTAAGGAAATATTTGCATGCTTAATAAAAAGAAATGCCGAACTTATTGAACATTGTGCTAAATTTAGTAATATTTTTACGGGACAATCTAAGACTATACAAAATGAACTAATTGGTTGCATACATGACTATATTCAAGAATATATAAAAAAAGAAATCAATGACACCGATTGTTGTTTTTTTGGCGTAATTGCGGATGATAGTACTGATATAACAGAAAAATCACAGTGTTCGATAACAGTTAGGTATGTGACCAACGGATCTTTAAAAGAAAGATTTTTAGGATTTTTTGACGTTAGCGATAATAGAACAGCAGAGAGCCTTTTTCATTTAATACAAAACAGCTTAGAGCCTTTTGACT
Source organism: Kuschelorhynchus macadamiae (assembly GCA_030620095.1). Classification (NCBI taxonomy): domain Eukaryota; kingdom Metazoa; phylum Arthropoda; class Insecta; order Coleoptera; family Curculionidae; genus Kuschelorhynchus; species Kuschelorhynchus macadamiae. Next base: position 4,352,223 of record JAUTXW010002990.1, read on the forward strand.
TTAAAAATAAATTGGTCGCGCAGTGTTACGATGGGGCTAGTGTTATGGCAGGTGAAATAAATGGGCTTCAAACAAAAGTTAGATCTATTGCTCCTTTAGCTATGTTTACTCATTGTTGCGCCCACAGATTAAATCTGGTTTTACAACAGGGAACAAAACTGATTACCCAAAGTCGTATATTTTTTGCCACTTTATTAGGAATACCAAATTATTTCCACCAATCACCAAAACGGTCTTTTGTGCTTAATCAGATAGTAGGTAAAAGAATTCCGCGAGCTGTAGAAACGCGATGGTATACACGGTCTAAAATTTTAAACTTAGTGGCTAATGAATGGGACAATTTAATTATAGTATTTGAAACTATTATTAATGACTTAAGTTCTGGAACAGAATCTATTAATGGTGCAAAAGGATTTTTAAAGCATTTTAATGATTTCGAATTTTGCCTTTTAACGCATATTTATAAACAAATTTTTAGTTGCACTGATGTACTGTTTCAAATATTACAGTTAAAGCATTTAGATATAAATTACTGCATTTCGCAAATAAACCTTGCCAAGGAACGAATTATTGAATTTAGAAACGAGGACCATTTCAAAGAACTTTTCAATATTGCTAAAAAAGCCACTATTCTGCCAACTAACACACGTCGAGGGCAATGTTCTAGCGACTTTGATATTTTTACTAAATATAAAATATTATATTTCGAAATAATAGATTGTATAATTCTTCAATTAGGGACGCGGTTTGAAAATTTAAATAATTTAAATTTCTTTGCTTTAGTCGATTGCACAAAATATTCGGAATATGTTAAATGCTTTCCAGACGACTTATTAAAAAATTATCCAAACATTTTTGACAGAGATAGATTAAAGAATGAGCTTTCTGTATTGTATAGGGATGAACAATTTTCAAATTTAGATGTCGAAAAAAGTCTAGCTTTGTTATTTAAAGATTTTAAAGCAATTTTTGCGGAAGCATATAAGCTTTTTAATGTAGTTTTAACTATTCCCGCAACAAGTGTATCGGCCGAACGAAATTTTTCATGTCTTAAACGGATCAAAACCTACCTAAGAAACACAATGACACAAGAACGGCTTTCGGGTTTAGCAATGATGTCAATAGAGCAGGAATTACTGTCAGAACTTAGTGAAGACCAAAACTTTTAGGACCAAATTATAGATAAATTTGCAACCTTAAAAGACAGACGTATAGATTTAATGTACAAAAAGTAGTTTTTTTATCTTATTTCATACAACTATTTATTTTAAGTTTTAATAAACTAAATTATGTTTTTATTATCGCAATCACCGCTATATTTTAGTGATAGGTGTACATATTTTACTTGTTTTGTTTACTTTTTTTAGAGTTTATTTTTTTAGTTTTTAATGGTTTAGTAGGGCTATTGGCGATGACCTCCATTAAAAAAAAAAGGTCAACGCGTCGCAGAATAATACCTCATGGGTGACGTGACGAAATTTATTCACATTTAAACAAAATTAACCTCATGTAGCCTCACCCTTCAATATACTCACGAGCCGCCACTGGTAGTCACCTAGGTTAGTAGAAGTGGAGCGACCCTTGTAAAAACCGTGTTGTTTGGGGGAGATATAATGCTTAAAACAGAGGAATATCTCCTCCGTAAGTATTGACTCCATGACTTTAGGAATCGCAGACAATACCGATACTTCACGATAATTAGAAATGTCACTTTTGTCACCACTTTTATATATCGGCTGTAAGTTAGAATATTTCCATTTTATTATGCCATCTTGTAGTAGTTCATTAGTTAATATATTTTTTTAATATTTCAATAGGCCGCCATTTTGGATTTTTACCACAAGTTACCAGGTCATCCCCATATGAACCTTAATGTTTGACCAAAATTTGAAGTCAATCGAATAAGTAATTTTTTAGCTATAAAACAGGACAGTCTGAAAGAATTGAGAAAACCTGTTTTTTTTGGCATCTAGGGACCCTAAAACGTGAAGAACTGTAAGCCTGGGATGGTGATTTTTTTCATGATTAAAATATTCTTTTACAAGGGAAGTAATGAAAAACCTATATGAAGATATTAAGTTTTTACTTATATGTTATATGATCAAAAAAAGATTTCACAAAGTAATCGAGCTCAAGCCATTTTAAATCGTTTTAGATTGAACAACCTTCTTATTTACTCTAACATGTAAAACTATTAAAATGAGAAACAATCATTAACTGCTATTTGTGCCTTAAAAGAGCTTTGTAATCTATACCTATACAGTTAAAGCCAATTGGGACTCCGTTTGATTGTAAATAAAACTGCCTAAAAAAAGCATCAAAATGTAAAATATACCATTTTATAGACTGTCTTAAAAATTGGCTTATTCAAGGCGGCGTCAAACTTTTTGCTTACTGGGTACCAAGGAAAACCATGTATTTGATATTAGTGGTTTTCCTTTAGAATTTACACTTTTTAAAGAAAATATGGTCTATATGGCAAAAAATTGCTATTTATTAATGTTGGAATATCAGTTTTACGCCGATTTCAAGTAAAATTTTTAGCTTTGTTTAAAATATTGATTTTTACTTTGGTGCTTTTTAAAAGTCAGTTTTATCTTTCTCATATATGTTATATTTTTGTTTTAAACTATTTTTTTATTTTACTTTATGTTTCCTTCCTTTAATTGATTTTCGTTCAGGCTATGCAATTTTTTAACTATATCAACGGCACTTAAACTTTTCAAATTATACCATTTTTTTAATGAATTTATCAAAATTATAAAGGGAGCAGTGCTAAAACTCTCTTCTACTAGATATATCAAATATTACTTTTTATTATTACAGCATGTGTTCACGATTCATTATTAAGAATACTTTCGATAAAATTAATTCAGTGTACATAGTTTGTTATACTGCGCATGTACCTATACCTCAGCGAGTTGCCTTCTATACTAAACCACCCTGGAATATTGCCCTACTGCAATGGTGAAAGTCACTTTCAAATCGATTCTGTAGTTAGAAAAGGCAGACATACACACATACAGGTTTTTTTAAGTGAGTTAATAAAACACGTTATATTAGTTAAAACAGTATATAATAATTGTAATTACATTTTAAACAAAAGTATTAAAATAGATTCCGGCATATAGGGCAACTGCTCTTATTGCTGGTGCTGAACCATTTGTACTAGAATGAAAAACAATATTTCAAAATTAAATAGTAATACGCAACAAACCACCAATACTTACTAAACAGGCCGAATGAAACTTCTTTTTGCACGTTCGGCAGCACAGCTTCGGCAGTTGGTAAGTACCCGAATGTAAAACCGCGTAACATATGTAACATTCCTCAACTCCATCAAACTTTCTGTCTAGATTCGAATTCCATAGAGATAATCCATCCCAAATATTCCCATTCTAAAATAGTGATTAATAATAATACAAAAGATTTTAACTATTAGATGAACTGTGCACCAACAAAACTACACTTACATTTGCAAAAAGTATATATTGCAAAACAAAAGTTTGGGAAATGCATACCTGATGAAGTACACATTTTTTAAACTGTAGCAACCACTGTTTCTGGCTAGTTCCACTAATTTGCCTATTACAAAGAATATTTGGACTTCCAAGTGGATAATTTGGTGGTAAGATTATAGTCAGTTCCATCTGGGCTTCATCTACTGTGTAAACTGCTTGTATTTCTCTAACATTCGGCATAACTTTAATCTAAAATATGGCAAATATATTAAAAACAGACAAATAACTGTATAATAAGTTTTCCGTATTTTAAACAGAGCACCTTGCCCACCTTTAAAATTTAAATCAAAGAGATGACGGATGGCCCTGGTCGACCAACAAGCCTCAATTTTATCGCCTTTTTTGCATACCAAACTAGATATTTTGGAAAAATTAAATTATCGATTTTTAAATATCTTAAACATTTTAGCAAATCGAGGTAATTGCTTATGTAGGAGCAGATTTCGAAATTAGTAAGACAGTATAGTGGGAGGCTTGTCAAAAGCAGGCCGTTTCCATAAATATGCCGAGTGTCAAAAAAAGGCCAATTTCCAATGCATCCTTTTCATAGTTAGATTCTTTTGATATATTACTGTGTCAAACTTTACCACACTGAGTTTTAAAAGAACGCATTTTAACTTTGTACCTTCTGATCTCGCAGTAAGCAGTTTTGGACAATGATTTTAAACGTTGTTTGGTCCAAAAGATTATAAACAGGAAAATATTGCTGATTATCTATCAATTTGTTATATTTGCGTAGCTTTTCCCATCTGTTTGGTGTAAAAAGCTTAAAACTTAGTAACTTTCAGGACAGTGTTTGTGCTTTGTAATTTCAGTATTTCTTTAGGTTTTAAGGCAAATTCTGCTCTTTAGATCATGCCTGGACTATTGTTTCTATAGATCTAGTTGATGAAGTGGCTTGACAGTTTTTGTACATGCAAATTTACTGGTAATGTGATTCAGTGGCATATATAGCACAGCTCCTAGGGGGGTTTTGAGACGATGAATTTTTTTTAAACAACTACAAAAACAAAAGGACAACTTTCTTATTGTTCGGATTACTAGATATGTGGACTTTTTGAACGTAAATAGTACAGAAAAACAAACAAATTCTAAAAATAGGTCCTTATTATACAAAGCCCATTAACTCTTTAGGTTGCCTCGAGCGATCTTGACCTATCCCACCTCGGTGTGAGCGATCCACGTCACTCGGCGACCGGCTTGCTTTAGCACGGCGTTGTCCATATACATATCTCTTCTGTGTGCCTTTAATTACATATATTAATCTTTTTTTGTTCAAAATCTAAACTTTTTTGTTACAATAAAATGCAGCCTTCAAGATATAAGTTATTATAATTTAAAACTTACGTTTAGGCATGTTGGTTCAAATTTGAACCAAGTGTTTTGCTGAGTGTATTTAAGAAAATATGATGTGTTTTTAAAGTTCAAAAAAAATATTCTTGTAAAAAGTTTTAGCTTGACAAATAGTTGTATAACTTTAGAAAATGTACATTTTTGATACAAGTTGTCCCGGTAGGATGTACGTTTTGGTGATAATGGTTAGAGATAGAGAAAAAGTTTAAATATAAGTATTAGTATATAGCATGACTTATATACCTACTTAAATGGTTTTTCATATATGAAACTCCCTATATTTATAACATTTTTGAATTGTTTTTCTAAAATTCTACGTCTACTTCATTTAATGTCCATAGGCCTAAGTTTAATTGTTTCTAGATATTGACATTTAAAAACTAGGATTTTTAATTTTGAACAGCGGTAGAGTCTAAACGGTTCAAATTAGAATAAAACCGTTTGCACTTTCCTGATTTAGTTTATAATAAATTTCTTCTCTATTTCTAACCGGTACCAAGATATCAACCGAGAACACACTATGGGGACACCTTATGTATATTATAAGTATTTTTCATATTTTATTAACTATAGATATACAGTAACCATAATTATTTAACTGTTCAAACCTCTTTTAATTTTAAATCTTTATGCTTAAAAGGTAACAAATTAAAAATTCAGTTAATAATTTTTTTATATAGCTTTTCGTAGGGTTCCACGTCAGAATGGCTTGTTTTTTACCTTTTTTTCCCATTGGCAGCTCATTTAAATACTTCATTCTTAAAAATAACTAGCAGGTTTATGTTGTGTGTATTTGTAATTATTTTCAATAGTTTTTTTCGGTTATTGTGGTTCCCTTTCTTATTCATATTAATTATTAAATAATTAGCACTAAAATGTCTTAAAACTTTCACTTGAGGATGTAAAAAAAACTCTGAAAAACACAACCGACAACTATCGCACCGAAAACGTCAAGCTGAATAAGCAATAAACTGGCCGCCTTGTTAGATCGGATCGCCAGCCGACGTCACGACCTCCGCCTCACCCGCGCGTCCCCCTCGCCCAATAGCTGCTCATCGAGGTAACCTATAGAGTTAATGGGCCTTGCTTATTATATACCATTTCTATCATTTCACCTTAAACAAAAGTGGCCCTGGGGAGTTTTAACCCCAAACCCTCCCCTTAAATACTAATGTAATTATGTGCTTTATATATGTAGCAATCAATAAATTAGATTAATTTTTAATAAAATACTATATACAAAATGTGATAATCTATGTTTGCATGACTGTGTACATGCCCTGTAATATTTATGTCTGTGAATTTTATTTATTGTAACTTTGAACTTTAAAAAGGTGAAACATGGTGCCTTTACCATTCTGCAAACATAAATCATAGTCTCTTTTTGCAATATCTAATGATTTTTTTATTAACTTCATGCCATATTTGACTGATAAATATAAATTACTACTTATATCACAATAAATAATCCCAGGCCATTTATATATTGGTCGTTTCTTTTACAGACAAAATTAATAACTCTTTGGTAACGCATATTGTAATTTGAATAAATTTTTTAGTTTGTTGGTTCATACTACCAACTTTGCAACCGAACAATGGATAATGTGAACAGAGCTAAACCAGTTATATCACTTTTTTTCACTTTTTACTTTAATATAAAAGATCACAGTGATAATTTTAAAAATAATAGATTTATTCTAAAAATTATGAATGAACATTAGCTATTCGAATTGGATTTCGGTAGAAGTGGTGGCAACTTTACATATTTCTCAATATAAATTGTCAAGCTATATGTAATTGCTATAATAAAATAACTTAAGAATACAAAAGCATTTTAAGTGAGTTTGTTTCAAAAGCAGTCTGGAAAAAAAAAATTTCAATTTTTGGTTAAAAAATATTGTTTCATAACACGCAGCAGACGTAATATTTACTTGACATATAAAAAATATATGAAGATATAAAAAAAATATCCTTAAGCATTTTAATGCCATTGGAAGCATCCCAGCACACGTGTAACAGGCGGCTTGCCGGAAGGAGAAGTGAAGGTATTAGGCAATCCTTTCTTGTTTATAATCGTTGGACTATAATTGCTGTCTAATATTATGGACAATGTGCCTTTATATGATATGCTCATAAACCAATAAATATGTCGCAGATAATCCATTTGTGAATCCATGTTGTTGAGAAATTTAAAAAGTATTTCGTTTCAAAATAGAAATTTGAATTATGCAATTTTTGGCACAATTTTTGTTCTCATTGTTTTTAAAATTGGCTGTCATACGTGAAAGCTTCCAGGATTCAGGAAAGACCCGTGACACTGAGTTATTATTACATGTAAGCCAGTCAAAGGTTTTTAAAGATATTTTCCTTTGAAGTAAATCGAAGGATCAGTGTGAGAATCTTAGTCATTAGATCTACTTTGGAGTATTTTAGTTCCATGTAGGTAGTTGGCATTTGTTATAAACTATGATTAGCGATTAGAGAGAATTAGTTTTTTCCGGACACAATAAATTTACTTGTTCGCAGAAGGAATTTAATTTTGTATTCAAATTTAATAACCTAGATAAGAGCGCTTTGAGAGGCTGCACAGGCAATACAACAAACGCCATAGCAGTCAAAATTAAGTTAACTAAAAAAAAGCTTACCTTTAAATTTTTAAACATATTTTGATGTTGGACAACATTGTCTAATTCGCAGTTACAAATATAAGGAGATACATATAATACTGTAATTTTTTCAACCATTTGGGAAGTTTTGATATCTAAAACAGTCCACCAATGCCTCACGCAGGTTTGAGATTTGATGAATGTTGTAAAAATAGTTTTGTCAATTAGTGCAGGTATATATATTTTAAACTGCTCAAGAACAAATTTATATAAATAACAAGCTAAATCCTCGATGTTGGACAACATTGTCTAATTCGCAGTTACAAATATAAGGAGATACATATAATACTGTAATTTTTTCAACCATTGTGGAACAAATTTATATAAATAACAAGCTAAATCCTCGATGGTCTCGCTATCGCATGAAGTAGAATAATACGAAGAATCCACCTGATTTTTCAAGAATTTGTTTCTGGAGAAAGTGGTTTTTCCTTCCTCATGCTGGAAGACTTCAGTAGGCATAAGTTTGAAGAGGTTGGAAAGTAACTGGGGTAGTAACAAAGGATTTCTAAAACAAACATTTTATTATTACACTGACGGACAGGAGAATTTGACTCAAATTTGGGAAAGTACATCTTTTAAATTAATCGACAGATTTTACTAGTTCTTGGGTATTATTAATGCTACAATCTTTGACTATATTATTTGCCTATATATCGAACTATTTATTTCTTTGTGGTCTCTGAAATATACCTGGTTGAACATGTTGTGGTGATTTTACATTTAAATTTTAAACTGTCATGTAGTATTTCCAAAGAACACATGTTCGATCAAAGGCCGATAATGGAGAAAAGTTTATAGATATTTTGTTTTTTAATTTATTTTGAGGAAATAATACATTTTCCCAACAAGTGTTTATGCTTTTTCATAAATGTTATTGTTCCACCGCTTTTTTATTTCTATTTTTTTATACGTCCATAAAGTGTTCTGTACACTTTTGTCAAAGAAACAAAAAAATATGGTTAAATTTACACTGATTTTTTTTTGTAATATTAAATGACCTGTGAAAAAAAACCCAAAAACTTACTTTAGCCAATCTGAATATTGATATCGCAACTCTGTTGAAGCTTTTTCACAAAGACCTAATATCACATCCCATAAGAGTAAGTAAGCAAATGTGTATGTAAATGAATCATATGATGGTTCAACTTTACAGCTGTTCTCTCCAATTCTAAAATAAAAAAAAAATCAAATCATTTAACTTAGTGGTACTAGAACCAAAAATAATATATTTTAGAAGTGCTTTGAAATAATTACCGGAAATCTATAAGGACACTATTAACAATGTTCTGAACTTCTGTAAGTTTTTCTTTAACTTGTTCAAAAATCAATCCATTTTTATGGGGAGTAGTTGTATTAACAGCTTTATCGTCAAGGTTTACCAAGCCTGGTACCAAAATTAACAGCATTTTGTACCCCCATAGTTGCAGTATTGTGTGAGAATTTGTAATCAATGTAGAGCTAATTTTTAAAAACTTGGTCCATTTGGGGAGGTTATCATGGCCTTTAAAAATTAAATCACTTATAAAATAATCGGTCACTTTTCCGAAACATTGCAAAAGAGGCAGGCTAAGTAATGAATCTTCCGGGCACTTGCTGAAATATTCTGAAACATGAATAAGTTTTTAGATTTTAAATATACTCTAAAAATAGAGATTAAATTGCAGATATATAGCAGCTTAAAACATAATTTGATAACTATAGACAATAAAACATTCTGAGTAAAATTTGTCCACCACGTTCATTAAAAAAATTTAAGAGTTGACATAGGACAATTAGGACTTTCAGTTTGCCTTCGCTTTGCTTATAACATTATCGTTTTTGTAAGCTTTTGAGTTATAATTAGTTTATTTTTATTTCTACAGGATGTTGCATTTTTCCTGGACAGGTATAAACTGTCTTATTTAGTACATAGAATACCTTATATATTACTACACTTTATGATGAATTATATATTATATGAGTCTATTTCAAATCTATAAGTTTTTTACGTTTATTTGTTAACAAAACACCATTGAGGAGATTAATCTCGTACAACCGACTAGCAATGTTGCCATGTTGTCAAGAACTTAATTTTAACCTTCTCAAAAATTAAACATTTCAAACCGTGATATCTAGAAAACTATTTATAATTTTTTGTTGAAAATCATCCATACCATATCCAAAATATCCTGTACATCAGTAAGGGTCTTTAAAGCAATGTTTTGGATTTATTGGCATTTTTCTTCAGTTTTTTGTCTTATTTTCAAATTAACGAAATCAAGGCGATTTTAAACCTTTTTAAAATTTTGCTAGGGCCTAAAAAACATAGTTTATTCTATTTACACTCTAATACCCAAGTTTTAAAACCTATAAAAAGTTACAACTTTGCCATGTTTCTCTTATCGTATTTTTTTAATGCAACCCCTTATACATTATAATAAATTTTCATAGAGCACCAAATAACGATTTCAGCGATATGTAACAATATAGGTCTACTACTCACCGTTTCAAACCTATTGACGATCATCTTTAGCATGTAACTGATTATATCATAAAAAAGCTTTCAAATTATCTAAGTAAAAAAAAATGTACTCTCTAATTCTTTTGGATTTCTTAGCCATTGTCTTAATAATTTTTTCAATAACTGGAATCAAGTAAGTAAATAATGAAAATGTTTAATTTTTATACAGTGTATGACTAGTTGCTTCTGTCCAAAACTTTAAACGTGTCTTTTGTTGTCATATATTTTAACTCCAATACATTTACTGTAATTTTCCACAAGTTTTTGTAGCTCGTACGAGGGACAAGTGCAAAACTTGCTTTAGGTTTATTTAATATTTTGCACGTTGTTTATTGATTTTTTAATTAATTTAAATATAGTGTACTTAATTTAGGTTTTTTTTTGATATTGTATTATAACTAATAAATAAATTAATTAAAATGTATTACAAAACTAATTTAAAAACATTTTTAATTAATTAAAATTTTTCGACACACAGCTAGTTATGAACTATATAAAAATTTAAAATTTTCATAATTTACTGATTCTAATTAATAAAACTTTTATCAAGATAATGGTCGACAAGATCAAAAGAGTGAATAAATTACTTTTTTAAACTGGACAATTTAAAAACTTTGTTATGGAAAAAACTAGTTACATGCCTAAGGTAATTAGTAAATATAGTCTGTAGTGAATCCTAGATTCATACTATTAAATATCGTTTAAATAGTTGTTTATTCCTCTATTTAATTTTTCATTTAAATTAGGGGTTGCATTTAAAAATAGTTTATACGAGAAATATGGCAAAATTTACTGCATTGCCGACCCTTACTATTTAGAATAAAGAAAGATCAAGTCCAAGAAAAAATACCATGTGTAAATAGAAAAAAAAAAAACAAATTGAAACTTCAAAAGAAGCAAAGAAATATTTGTAGGTTTAATTTTCTACCCAACAGGGTGTTCAGATATTACATCTATGTCATACCTACATCATTTGCTAAAATATTACCTTAATTAACCACTAGTTTAACGGCTAGATTAAATTTGTAAAATATACATATTTGTCGTCCGTCGCTTTTTCTATAGTTTTGATTTATACAGTACATTTTTTAAAAATGGACAGGAAATCGGCAATATTCAGTTAATTATTTTAAATATAATGGGTAGTACCTGCTAAAAAGATCCAAAATTGAGCCATATCAGCATGAATTCCCTCCAGAAGTACGTCTTCCCATTCGCTTACACAATTCGTATTAATTTCGTCTTCTTTCAATATTGCAATTTTTTTACAAATGGTGGTGTACAATTCAGATACTGAAATCAACAATGCCTGATACTGAAAAACAATACTAAATTAACAGATAAATTGATTTCAGAGAGAATCAGATAATTGATCCAGCAATTTGTAGATATCATGTAAGAGGAGACGTATTTAATGAAATAATAATATACAAGGTGTCCTATTTAGAAAAGTATAGTTCATGTATATTTGATCTCGGGGTCAAAATATAAGCCCATACATATATATATATATATATATATATATATATATATATATATATATATATATATATATATATATATATATATATATATATATATATATATATATATATATATATATATATATATATATATATATATATATATATATATATATATATATATATATATATATATATATATATATATATATATATATATATATATATATATATATATATATATATATATATATATATATATATATATATATATATATATATATATATATATATATATATATATATATATATATACATATATATATATATATATATATATATATATATATATATATATATATATATATATATATATATATATATATATATATATATATATATATATATATATATATATATATATATATATATATATATATATATATATATATATATATATATATATATATATATATATATATATATATATATATATATATATATATATATATATATATATATATATATATATATATATATATATATATATATATATATATATATATATATATATATATATATATATATATATATATATATATGTATATATATAGTATATATATATATATATATATATATATATATATATATATATATATATATATATATATATATATATATATATATATATATATATATATATATATATATATATATATATATATATATATATATATATATGTATATATATATATATATATATATATATATATATATATATATATATATATATATATATATATATATATATATATATATATATATATATATATATATATATATATTAATCTTTAAAAGAAAATATATTCACGAATTTAAAACACATTGATCAATTTTCTAAATATCTTGGTGCTTGAAATACTTGAATACTAGTAGTATTCAATCACAATATGTACTTCAAATACCTATAAAAGTATTTGAAAAACAAATGAAATACTTCAATTACATTACTTGACAAAAATCAAGTAAAATTACTAGTTACTTGATATTTCAAATAATTTTACTTCAAATACTTTTTGCCAGTACTTGTGACAGTTCTGGCTCTCTCCAAGTCCATGTTTTATTTAAAAAGAAATCATTTATCACTTACGAGCCGATGTTTCTGCAATGAGCCTCCCTGAATATTTTAATAGATATGTGGGAGTATTTGTAGAAGAGACTATAGAGTACGTTACGACGACAAAATAAATCATGTACCTTAGGAACTGTACTGGAAGGATAGACGGTGGCAGAGTAATTCGAAAATACACAGTAATTGTTCAATCATCATTCGTCATATGAGAATGAGGAAGGGATAAGTTTCGCTAACTTAATTCGCCCTAGACAGGCTGTTCTTTTTCATTTTTTACTATAGAATAAATTTATTAGAATAGAATAAATATACGCAAGTAGTATATTTAAATATACTTCTATATTTAACAGAGTCAATAAAAACATGCCATATTACAGTTACCTTAAGCGTATTATTATTTACTGGCTAAATTATTTATACAATGAAAATATGAATACCTGATATTGTTTTACCAGTTTTCTTGCTTTCAAACAGTTGGACAGCCACGAAACCATAGACAGAACTACAACATCCCAATATTGTTGTGGCAATGTAAAATTATCCGTAAGCATTATTAATTGTTTTACTGCTTTTATAACTTTATTAGTATCTTGCCATGACAAGTCGCTAAAATAGAAGTAATAATATAGGCTCAGTGACAACCCAGCTAATTTCTAAACTAGTCAAACGAATTAGGGAACAATTCTAAAAAATTTTAATTTTAATTAAAAATAGCTTCTTAATAATAAAATTAAAAAGCTGTTATTGAAAAACTGAAACAATAAAATGTAAAATAAATTGACATAAATAAACAACCATAATAGCTAATAACAGATATGCGTATCCTCTTCTAGCTAAATAAACCTCTACACACACTTTCTAAATATGGATTCCATCAACTTTCAGATATCTCTTAGAATGTTGTTCCATTGTAGTTCAAGCATTTCTGTTAGATTATTTAAATTTTAAAAGTCTAACGTTCCCTCCACCTTCTTTACAGAATAACACAGTTAGTCATGAGGTTCAGATCTAGAGAATTGCTTGACTAGTCCGAAACGTCAGTGTTATGGTAATTCGCTATTATTAGGGCATTGCATTATCATGTTAAAGAATAAGGTCCCCAGGATACTCAATTGCAAATGGAATTACATATGGTAATTCCATTTGCTACTACAACGGAGTCGGCCCTAAAGTGAACTGTTTTTCTTACATTTGGTTGTAAATATGGATGGACGAATCTTATGAACATTAATTATTTCAATCAATTTTAAACCAAATATGTAAAGCAAGTTTGAAGAAATGTGAGATGTTTCCAAAAAAAATCGGTAAATTTCCTTTACTGGAACTTCTGTCGTTATGAATCTTTCCTGTTATTAAGAATAGTAGTGTTACCCAACTTAGTTCAGTAAATAGTCATTTAGTAATACATATATACTGCCTTTTAAAACATTTTTATTCGTCGCCATTTTGTTATATCATATTGGATTCCTACCAATATTTTACCAGTTTCTACTATGCCACACTTGATTTTTGGGCACAAAAGTAGTTTTTATATTAACACACACGATTTTTTAAAAATTTTATTTGGCCTCCATTTTGTTCCGCTATCTTGAATTCGTACCACAATTCTACCAGTTCATCTCTATATCACACTTAATGCTTGTACAAAGTTTGAAATTAATCTAATAAGAACTGATATCAGGCTGATTTTTTAACTATTAAAAAAGGCCGCCATCTTATATTCATACCAAAATGTTACCAGTTCATTTCTATATAAAACTTGATTTTTGTGCAAAATTTGATAATTGGTATTTTTCAGTAATAATTTTTTTAACGTTTCACTAGGCCGCCATCTTATTCCGGCATATTGTTTTTTTTGCCAAAATATTACCAGGTTATCCCCATATGACCCATAACTTGAGGTCACTCTGATAAATAGTTTTTGAGCTATGCCGTGAACTGACAGACAGACAAACCGACAGACGGACCGACGGCATTGATAAAATATATTTTTTGGCATCTAGGGAAGTTAAAACGTAGTAAGATATGTATAACCTGAGAAGTTGATTTTTCACTATTACAAATATTATATTTAGCCGCCATTTTGTTTCGTCATCTTAAATAAGTACCACACTTTTACTAGTTCATCTGTACGCCACAATTGTTTATGGCACACAATTTGAAATCAGTCCATTAAGTGGTTTTTCAGGCTGAATTTTTAAATATTTTACTAAGCCGCTACTTTGTTCCGCTATTTTAGATTCGTAGCAAAATTTTACCATTGATTCCTACATACTACTTGTTTTTTGTGCAAAATTTGAGATAAATTACATAAGTAGATTTTTAGTAATAATTTTTTTAACAATTCACTAGGCTGACATTTTGTTTTGCCATATTGTATTTTTACCAAGATGTTTTCCGGTCATCCCCATATGACTTAATTTTCTACGTAAATTTTATGTCAATCGGGTAAGTAGTTGTTGTTAATTGATAAAACATATTAGGGTGATTTTTTCAAGATTACAAATATTTCACAATTTGAAATTAGGCCCATAAGTAGTTTTTCAGGCTGAATTTATAAATATCTTACTAAGGCACCATTTTGTTCCGCCATCTTGGATTCGTACCAAAGTTTTACCAGTTGATTCCCACATAATACTTGATTTTTGCAAAATTTTAGATAATTTGCATAAGTAGTTTTTTAGTAATAATTTTTTTAACATTTCAGTAGGCCGCCATTTTCTTCTGCCATAATGGATTTGTACCAAAATGTTACCAGATAATCCCCGTATGACCCTCAATTTTTGACCAAAATTTGAACTCAATCGGGTAAGTAGTTTTTTAGCTATGCCGCGAACAGAAAGGCAGACAGACCGACGGTTTTAAGGAAACATGTTTTTCGGCATCTAGGGACCCTAAAACGTAAAGATCTGGAAAATCTCTAAGAGTGATTTTTTTACGATTACAATACTTCCCTTTTACGAGGCAAGTAATAATATGGTTCGTCCGATGCACCCCATACGTAAATGTGCTCCTATCGATAGGCGATAGTAAATCACCTATCGATTTTTATCGATATATTGATAACTATCTATACTAACATGTATGAGGAAAAAATAGTTTATCGAAAAAGGTATCGGCAAAACGGCAGGTTAGAATTCGAATTTTAACATTTGGCTACATACACATACTTACGAAATATGTTATTTTCGGAAAACGGGTATAGTCAGGCAGGAAAAATTTTTAAGTTGGTCGGTGTACATACATAAAAACATAACATCAAATACTTGATTAAACAGTCCGTTTATATATCCTGGCCTTAAAACGCAATTGCTGCTTTTCTTACTTCAGGTCGTTCAACATCACTAAAACTGCTGTTTGTCGCATAAAGAGTTTTAGAAATTTGTTTATCAAGTATAATATACTTGGTCGTATTTTCAACAAAAGATAACAAACGTTCGGAACTGGATTTAGACACATATTTTCTCTTTTTACTTGTATACTTTAATTAGTAAGTAATTAAGTAATTTTTATTTACCTACAGCACGTAAATGCATCGGCAATATTTAAAAAATTTCCGTATATGAATATTAAATTACAAATATAATGACGACATAATGTTTTAAAGATTTGAGAGCAGAAATATTAACATGACTAAACTAAAGGTTAAAGAGTACCCGAGTTTTATTCGACATTTAATAACGAACTTGTATTAAATTGGTTTTCGATGGTTTTTCTATTATTTCAAATTAGATCTTGTTTGCCAGTTCTATTAAATGACATGTTGAAAAAATATCCAAACAAAAATAAAGCATAAAAATCACTTGCAACTGGCCTTTCAGACAGTAAATTAGGAAATAAAATAGGCCCGCGTCATCCCCATAATATAACAACAGGCATGTTCACAAGTATAAAGGTTATTTTAAGATTGTACAAAAATGTCTTACACTTGAATTTTTGAACAAGAAGTATTTATGTTACAACCAGCAAAGAAATATTTAAAATAATTCACAAATATAGTTTTATTGATAACTAATAAAATATCATGATTTTTATTACAAAAAATATTGCGATTTTTCATTGGAATTAAAAAAGTCAACACTAACTAGTATTTTGTCATTAACCAGCAATTTAATAAGATCAAGCTTACCTACTCTCGTACAAAAACAGAGATAAATTTTCTTTTCGGAAGCTTTGAATTTCCTCAAATATTCTTGACATTTTACCATTTATGTCTTCAGTAGAAGTGTTAATGTCCCATCCTTTAACTGCATCTTTAAATACCTGCTTTACATGTAAAATTCCTAATACGTCCGTTTCTACGACATTTTTCGTTAACTCATTGTAAACACTAAAAATATCTTCAGCTTGTAAAAATTGAGTATACAATAAATACGTTGCCTTACACCAGAGCCATCCCAGATTTAAACACTTATCTTTTAGAAGTTCTTTTAATTCGATTAACATTGCATTATCTATATATTCAAATATGTCAGATATTCTTCGTTGAAGCAAGCAATGATAGTAAAATAACTCATTATAATATTTAACCTAAAATAAAAGATATGATTTTACTACTTAGGCCAGAAAAAAGATCCTTGTATAAGTATTACTAGCTTTAGTGATCAAGCATTTATCTACATACAGGGTGAAAGAGAAATTAAGGCAAATATTTTAACACATAAAAGTAAAATCTAGAACAAAAAATCTTATTAATAGTGGGTAAAAACTCAACGGCTTTAAAGATCTAGCAATTATAAAATTGAGATTTTGCTTTTTTGATAAGGTGGCAATATTGCAATTATACTATCTGAACACTGTACGAATTGTAATTCTGAACGAAGAAAATAAGTTCCATCAAATGTCGATAATAGAGAAAAAATATTATTGGTATCCACCGCTTTTTTTGATATCTATTTTAAAATGTACAGTACCATTTTGTTATGATATTGTCATTATGACACCAAAAAAGAAGAACTAAAACGTATTACAAAGTGTTTACAATAAAACGTGTTTTTGAACGCCGTATTCAATTTAGAAAATAGATTTTAAGTGTTTTTAATTTCAATTCTAATTATTCTAAAAACAAACTATGAATTATGCTTGTATTATAGATCTAGTATTTTTATTTAAATTAAAAAATAAAACGTTTTTGATAAACAAAAATTGTTAATACGAAACACCTACAATTTTGCACATAAAAAAATTATATTAAGTGTGAACATGGGCTCTACCAATCTACAAGCATGACAACGGCAAATAAAGTTTTCACAATCTGCTTGGATAATAATACCATAACCATGGTACACTAATTTTTTTTTAATTAATGTAAGGACGTAGCCGATGCACGCATCGGACCAGTAGCCCTTCAGAAACGTACACTACAGAATGCTAAATATTCCAAATGGTACGCATTCGCAAATAACGTCAAATAAATAAATAATGAAGTCAGTAACTCTAAGAAAAAATATGTCAGATCAGCAAACAAAAATTACCAATAAGAAAGATTTTCAATTGAAATAAAATAATACATGAATAATGATAAAACTACACAACTACATAAACAAAAACTAACATCAATATGGGCCAAAAAACATTACAAAACCAATCCGGTTAACTGCCTTTTCAGCTGCAAAGTGTTTAGTCTGAAAATATTATATTGTGAGAAGTGACGATTGTAATTGTGAACTAGTCGGTCAACAAACGCGCTAAACCCATAATTTTTATCGTGGTACCTTTCAACAAACAGCTGTGATTGTTTTGTTCTTCTAATAGGGACTAAAAACGGGACTGATCCAAGCAGCACTTCACAGTCAATCCCCCCATTCACGAATTTATGCAAAAAGACCAGAAGTGCCTTCTCTCTTCTAAATTCAAGGGTTTGAAGGCCGCAAAGAAGAGCTCTAGTATTAGATGACAGACCTTGATATGGGAAATGCAATTTATGTAAGAGGTATTTTGAAAACCTATTTTGCACCTTTTCAATTCTGTCGACGTGACACTGGTATGATGGACTCCATATTGTACAACAATATTCTACCTATATATACGAACCAATGAAATATAGAGACACCCAATTGCTTTGGTATCAGTTACGTGTTTCGTATGTGGCTTCATACAACCCAGAAGTCTAAAACCCTTAAGTACAATGTTATCAATATGTAGATTAAAAGTTAGATTTTCATCAAAAATAACACCTAGGTCCGTGAAAGAACTAACAACTTCAAGGTTTACATTATCTATGAAGAAGGTGGAGGGTATGGTATTAATACATTTGTGAAAATGGAGCACTTTACATTTCGAGATGTTAAGAGAGAGATAATTAGTTCTGCACCATTTGAGGAACCTTTCCATATCAGACTGCAGAGGATTGGAGTCCGAGGAGACTGGTGAGAAGAATTTTAAGTCGTCTGCATATAAAAGACATTCGGAAAATTCGAAACAGGATATTATATCATTTATAAAGAGCAGAAAGAGAACTGGACCCACATGCGAACCCTGCGGGACACCCGATGTCACAAGAAACTCCCTGGAGACTGAACCGCATGTGTTGACTTGCTGGCGACGATTAAATAAATACGATTTGATTCACTCAAGATATTTTCCACAAAAACCAATTTGCTGTAATTTCCATAACAGAAGCTGATGGCAAATAAGCTTTTTTAAGGGAAGGTCAAACCATTTGGGATATTTACAATCAGCCACGATCTTCTTGGGGATACAATTATTGATACCCTGAAATAAAACCTCATAGAACTGTTCAACCAATCTGTTAATATCTTATAAAAGATATCCAAATTGACGAAATTTGCTTTATGAAACTGGTAAACACTTACTTGATTTGGATTTTTTATCGGCGAAACATATTTAATTTTATACTTCACTTCAATTGCTGGATGGTAGGGGTCAATCTGTACAAAATGAAAATTTGAAGATGAAACGAAAACACTAATGAAGTCATCAGCAAATAGCAGATCTAAAATTCTGCCCATGTGATTGCAAAGAGAATTCATTTGTTGCAATTCAAGAAAATTCATTGTCACAAAAAGTGTGAAGTGAATTGGCTTCATAGATCCATTCCACCGAAGGAAGGTTAAAATCCCCAAGAATACAAAATGTATGGTTATTGAATCTATTTCTCAGCGACTCACAGGTATTGTAGAAAGACTGATAACATTCCTGGTTACAATTAGGTGGAAAATATACACATCCTAGTACCAAACTTCCATTGCCTGCCTTCATCAGAACCCAAACAGAGTCGAACTCGATATGAGCAGGAGTAACAATCATAGAAGCCTGAAAAAAAAGAAGAAACGGCAATCAATACGCCGCCGCCGCGTTGACACCCTAGTTCCTTATAACTTCTATCTGCTCGAAAAACTATATATTCATTTTTAAATATTTCATTGTTAGAAATATCCCCATTAAGCCATGTCTCAGTGAGAAATATTACGTCATAGGCGCAAGACATGACGCTAAGAGAAATTTCATTAATTTTGGTGCGTAGACCCCTGACATTTTGGTAAAACATGACAAGACTACCATCCGTTGAAGATCTGTTATTAGCACCAGTTACCATTTCTAATTGTGAGTTGGAACGTCGGGTAGTTGACAAAAATTTTGCTGGCTGTTATTGTCGACGGAATCATTAATCATCTCCACACCTGGTGACGGCCGAGAGAAAGAGGAAAATAGCCTGCGTCCATCAAAAAACAATCGAAAGGTCAGATTTTGTTGCATAATCTAAAGCTAATAATCTAAAGACAACTAAAAAAAAGGGAAGAAAGGAAGGAAAATAATAAGAACCAATTATTATTATTGTTCTATAAATTTAAATTTAAATATATTTAAAGTAGTCTTTGCAAACAGAAACCAATATTGTGCATTGCTAAAACTCTACTAGAACTGAATAATATAAATTACCTTATTTAAAAAAAATGATAAATACAAATTTAGGGTATTCTTATCAGTAAATTAGCATATTTAGTGGCAAGGCAGTGATAAATATTACTTTTTTATAAATGTCCATTCAGAGGATAAACTTTAATTAGCCTTCTATTTCTTCAAATAATGATATTATTTGTGAGTTAATCACTTTGAAATTTATGAGGATACATACAGTTTTTTTCAAGCAACAACCAATACTAGACACATATATTTTTCCAAAGTTAAAACCACCAAAAACGACACATATTTATACGAAACAAACTACACACACGAATAAATATATTTATTAATGTCTTCAAATGACACCAAAAAAACAAAAATTTAATGAAATTAGCTAGCTGGAATGACGTTTTTTGTTTCTTGTATGTATTGATATTGAAACAAATGTTTTATTATTTGACAGTCTGTTTTAAAATCTTTTCCTAGAAATTGCAGCTAAATGTTGGTTTTATATATTCAACTGTTGTTTTCTAACACACACACGAATACCTCTGTAGCACAAAATTTACATATCAAAAATTTACATAAACATAAATAGGTGTAAATAAAATAGTTATTTTGGTCCCAAAAATTTTTATCTGTTTACATTGGCATTAGAGAAAAACAACTGCGTAGTATGTGAGATTCATTCCATGTTACCAGATTGTGCGTTCTGAATGAAGGCTCATTAAATACTTAATTATTTTTTCAAATTATGCAACTTTTTAAACAAAAAACCCAATTATTGAATTAATATTGATGACTATAACAAATAGTCTTTGATAATAAAATCAATAAAATATTTAATAATTCGCTCAAATTACAACAAAACAAGTTCAAATATTTACTACTCTTCTATAATAAAATAAAATAAATGACCCGTACTTTCAAGTATTAAAATATTTATGGTAATTTTCTTCCTTTCAACCTGTATATTCAAATAGTATAAAACTTACATTATTAAAATGCGTTAGAAACGTATCGGTAATTGTGTAAGAATATACTACTTCTAAAAAATCCCTTGCTGGGTTCTCTCCTAAATTAAAAATTCTCATATTAATTGAATCAAATTTATCTTGGTCTTCTGAGTATTCTTCGTTCTCATTCTGTTCGTCACTACTTAATGATGTACTCAAAACCTGGACAATAAGGAAATTGTAAATAAAGTACTGTAAAATTTGCTCCTCATCCACAGGTTTCTGGACAGCGACTTCATCATAAGGACTATCTAATCTACCTTTTATATATTCAGCCATCTGAAAATTTAATTCAATAAAAATATTATTAGATTTCCAAGATGGGAAAATTCTATAAGAAGTAAAAAAAAGTAAAAATTTAACTACTTGTAAAACGCAGTAATAAATCCAGAGGCTTAGTTTTCTACTAATAAATTACTAGTATAATATACTATAAGTTGTTTAAATTAGCTTTAACTTTTAAAATATACAGCAAACTTTTCCCGACTTTTACTGAGCGCATTTAGCTTTTAGGTATATTTCAATACAAACGAACACCTTGTTTAAGTTCTTTGTGAAATGAAGCCAAAAATGGTAATAATATGCAGGGGTTGTAAGTTTATCGTTTAGTTTTTGTTTATGCACACAGACCTTCAAAAAGCACGACAAAAACATTTTATTTATTTATTTCTTTATTTGGACACCCTCCATATTATATGCAAATTTAGCTTGATATAAATCAACTGATTTTAATCACAAATAAAATCATGATTTAAATTGATATCTTTATATACTGCGAAAGCCTTTAGGCTAGAGTCATGATTCATGAGTTTAGGTTTAGTCAAACTTGAATTACTTTCCTATGTTTCGCTTGCGATTGTACATCTTCACGAATCTTTACTACATGATATCAAAACACTAATGAGGTTAACGAAAGCAAACGATTCGGTTCTATCTAAAGGACATAACTTGGCAATTGCTCCCAGAACCATTCCAGTATAAGATATAACAGCAAATGTAGAGGGGAGCATCCGAAAACTACTCTAAGAACAGGCAGACTTAGTTCGGTATAAGACCATAAACAAACTTCGCAACTCTAAACCAACAAAATTCAAATTATCAGCTGCAGAAAGAACAGCTATAAAGAGCCTCAATAACAAACATCTTGTAATTCTACTTGCATGTGAAGAAAAAATAGACACATTTCTTCAGGATAATATACATATGACCATATGATATTGACAAATCCAACTAAAAAAATTGAAAAAGACTTTGCATTATTAGTACCTTGGTTTGGAGAAGTACCTGATTAGTACCTTGGATTTGGAGAAGAAACTGAACCCAGAGAAGAAACTGAAGCCAAGCGGTTCTACGGACTTTTGAAGTCAGATGGAAACAAAATTTCTTCAATGGCTTGTCTTTATTTTGACAATTCAGTGTCACGGAATCAGTGGCGTTGAAATGTCGTATAAATTAGATCATCGCCAAAGTATTTATAATTTGATTGTGCGGCTGCCGAAAGTCGAAATAATTCGCATTCTATGCCTAAATCTATCAAAAAGTGAAAGGCCCAGGATGTTTACCCAAGTCAGAGGAAATATTTATTTATTTATTTATTCAACGGTATCACCATTTTATATATAATAATATAAAATCTGCTATAACATGTGGTACCTACAACCTACTACCTTGTTACAAGATATCTTAACTAAAAAAAAACTATAACAAGCTTAAATTATACACTATTTAAGTATCACACACACCTTATTTTACGCAAGGAGCCACCAAAAAATTCTGTCATGGTGATCATTGACCCTGGTGATAAATCTATTGTATGGCATATTTTCGAAATGACGAGTATTGAAGTCTGTATAAGAAAGCAGAGGATAAAATCCTCTTAAATACCTAGGAGAAAGATAAAAATGTATTGAGCCCAATATTTCAAGTATAGATTGATGAAAAGGGCAAATGATAGAGTTGGAGTGACAGTCAAAAAATTGGGACATGAATATATATAATATAACAACACAATTTCGTGGGAATTGGCTGGAACCATCGAGACATAGAAGAAATCGTTGAAAATATACTGAAAACCACTTGAGAGTTCAATTTGCAAAATACTGGGTGATTATTATGGACGACGACCAATACTTTCCTCTGGGTAACTCAGAGGTTAAGGGAAACAATGGTTTTTGTAAAAAAAACATAGAAGACTGTCCAGATAGTGTAAAGTGTCAAGAAAAGGCAAAATTTGCTTAGTTTGGTACACCATTTCCACTGCAGGGATATTTAGGCTTTGTGTGGGGCTAGTAAGGGGCGAAGCACTAAATACTCAGACATAACTGTCTCGTCAATTTACTAATGAGCAACCTGCTCATTAAATATCTTGGCTAGACTTATTGATCAAAACAGCATTTATACTCAGAAACAATATCCCCCTAATCTACCACAGGCTCGTCAAATTGAAGATCTCTGGGCAAAAAAATGTGTAAAAATCAAGTGTCATTTAGAAATTTACTGCCAATATTTTGATATGCATAATATACCCAGTCTAATAAATTGCTTAAAAAAATCAGTGTAAAAAAGTTATTTACTCAAATAAGTCAAATTTTAGATAAAAATTAAGTGTAACATACAAATTGACATGTAAGATTTAAATTAAAATATGGCGAAACAAAATAGCGACTTAATAATTGTATTAAACAATTACAGTAAAAAACTGCTTATTTAATTAAAATTTTGCACAAGAATCGAGTGTGATGTACTGATGAACTGGAAATATTTTGGTACAGATCCAATGTGACAGAAGAAAATGGCGGCCCAATAAGAAGTTTTAAAAATGTGTGAGAAATTATTTTCTCAATTGAAATCAATTTTGTGCAAAAATTAAGTGTGTCCTAAAAAGGGACTGGAAAGGTTTCGGTACGAATTCAATATAGAGAAACGAAATAGTGCATTAGTATATAAAAAATTAGTAAAAAAAAACGACTTATTTAATTAACACTCAATTTTGCTCGAAAATCAACTGTTTAGAAAATCATTATAAAAAAACTACTTATTGAAGAGACTTCAGGTCAGCACAAAAATTAAATGTTATACATTGGTAAGATTTTGAGGGGTATTTAATACTAATAAAAAGTAGTCGCCATTTTAACAAAAAGTTTAAAAAATTAGTATCAGCCTTTACCTAGAACTTCCCTCGATATTAATCATCCCTTTTATCAGGGATAGTAAAGTAAGTACCCG
This sequence comes from Kuschelorhynchus macadamiae, assembly GCA_030620095.1. Lineage (NCBI taxonomy): Eukaryota > Metazoa > Arthropoda > Insecta > Coleoptera > Curculionidae > Kuschelorhynchus > Kuschelorhynchus macadamiae. The sequence continues at coordinate 4,376,968 of JAUTXW010002990.1, forward strand.
TTTTAGTTGCGATATATATATATATATATATATATATATATATATATATATATATATATATATATATATATACAATGTGTCCCAAATTTGGCTTACATGCATTGCTATCTCGTAAACCGCTATAGCTACAGGGTGGGTTAAATTAGGAAAGTTTTAGAGAATTTTACTACAAATTTGATGACGTTTTGAAGGTTAGGATATCTTTTGTGGTTTTCAAGATAATTCGGAAAAATCAAAATGGTGCATTTTCAACTTTTGCCCGTAGCTTCTAAACGACTCGTATTATGGTTTTATGGTTTATACATTATTAGGGCACTTTTATTAGAGGAACATTATGCAGGTAAAACGAAGTTTCTAGCTTCAATTGTTTTTGAGATATTGGCATCAACTTTTTATTTTCTTACCGACGCCATATTGGATTATTGTATTTTTGGAAAGTTCTTTTTAAGAGCTTTCCAATGATGTATAATAAGGTAAGATTATTATTTTTCTTGAGCTCTAAAAACCAAAATAATTGTTTTTTTTAAAGTAGGCTTTGATTACGCATGGCGGCCATAATGAAACAAAAGAATGCCGCATGTCAACAATCATTTTGTGTTCCTGAATAGTACTTGTTATCATTTTCTCATTGTGCCGAGTTTTTACAAAGTTTATTTGAGTTTCTTATACTACTTAAAATGGAGGGTAATTATTCCAACGAAGAGAATTTGGATATGATAGAACTTTATTTTAAAGCAAATAGAAATACACAAGCAGCTGCGCGTTCATACGAAGAACAATTTCCAGACCGACATCAACCAAGCCAAAGGCATTTCAGATTTCTAATTGTTAACCTGTTAGCCTACGGGTCTTTTTTGAAACCGAAACCAAAGACCTATTCAATAGATAATGAAGCAAGAAACGCAGCTATAATAGAAAGTGTCAGAGACAACCCAACAACCTCAGTAAGAAAGATTGAAGAACAAACGGCAATTCCCAAATCAACCGTCCAACGAGTCTTGAAAAAACTTCACTTTCATCCCTATAAACCTACTATTGTACAGGGTCTTCAGGTAAATGATTTTGCTAGAAGAATCACGTTTAGTGAATGGTTCATCAACAAATGCCAGCAAATACCCAACTTTCATTCTAAAGTACTTTGGACAGATGAAACACGATTTACAAACTGTGGAATTTTCAATAAACATAATACTCATTACTGGGGCACCGAGAATCCTCATAATTTAGAAGAAAGACGTTTACAAACAAAATTTGGGTTCAATGTGTGGTGTGGCATTATAGGTAATTCCAAACAATGCACTTCTGCTTTAAAACACTCAAAACAATTTGTATTTTAGATAACCGTTTGATTGGGCCATTCATTTTCCAAGAAAATTTATCGGGTAACAGATATTTGCAACTATTACGGGAACAAATTATTCCAGAAGTTATAAATTCTGTTCCCCCAAACGACCTGCAAAATATTTGGTTCCAACAAGATGGCTGTCCGGCTCACGGTACCAGAGAGGTGATGGCGGTCCTCAGAAATACTTTCGGGGAAAATATTATCGCTAATAATGGCCCTGTTGCTTGGCCGGCAAGGTCACCGGATATTACTCCTCCCGATTTTTATTTATGGGGATACGCAAAAAATGAGGTCTACGAATTTTCTCCGCCAGAAAGTCTCAGAGAGCTAGAAGACAGAGTCCGAGATGTTTTTGCTAATATTAACAGGAACACCTTAAGAAGGGTTACACGGAAGGTATTGGAGAAATGTCAAAAATGTGTGGAAAATGGAGGGGGGCATGTGGTGTAACTTATATTTTTTTTATGTGTTAATTTAAATTTAGTTTAGGTATTTTCAATAGTGTGATAGTTACATTTTAGTCACTAGGTATTCACTGTTAGTATAATATCTTAGTTGAAAATCTGAAACATCGATGGTTGAATTAATATTTTTACCCATAAGCTAACAAGTTTACAATTAGAAATCTGAAATGCCTTTGGCTTGGTTGATGTCGGTCTGGAAATTGTTCTTCGTATGAACGCGCAGCTGCTTGTGTATTTCTATTTGCTTTAAAATAAAGTTCTATCATATCCAAATTCTCTTCGTTGGAATAATTACCCTCCATTTTAAGTAGTATAAGAAACTCAAATAAACTTTGTAAAAATTCGGCACAATGAGAAAATGATAACAAGTACTATTCAGGAACACAAAATGATTGTTGACATGCGGCATTCTTTTGTTTCATTATGGCCGCCATGCGTAATCAAAGCCTACTTAAAAAAAAAACAATTATTTTGGTTTTTAGAGCTCAAGAAAAATAATAATCTTACCTTGTTATACATCATTGGAAAGCTCTTAAAAAGATCTTTCCAAAAATACAATAATCCAATATGGCGTCGGTAAGAAAATAAAAAGTTGATGCCAATATCTCAAAAACAATTGAAGCTAGAAACTTCGTTTTACCTGCATAATGTTCCTCTAATAAACGTGCCCTAATAATGTATAAACCATAAAACCATAATACGAGTCGTTTAGAAGCTACGGGCAAAAGTTGAAAATGCACCATTTTGATTTTTCCCAATTATCTTGAAAACCACAAAAGATATCCTAAACTTCAAAACGTCATCAAATTTGTAATAAAATTCCCTAAAACTTTCCTAATTTAACCCACCCTGTAGCTATAGCGGTTTACGAGATAGCAATGCATGTAAGCCAAATTTGGGACACATTGTATATATATATTATATATATATATATATATATATATATATATATATATATATATATATAATTGTGTTGTTTCATCTTTTTGGATACTAGCAAACATTGGTAAAGTTCATTCTCAAAGAACAATTTTCATTTCGAGATAAAGCAAAAAATAATTTGATCTTTTATTTAAATCAATTGTTTGTTTTTATAACAAATTTTGCCTAAGCCTGATTATTATCTCCATTAAAAAAATACAATTACTTACATAATGTACTACTAATACATGTTTATAAAATAGTTAATATGTATGCATATTATTACTTAATAAATTGAAAATTACTTAGCACATATGTTATGTACTCACCTTACATAACCCAATTATATTTTCCCTAGATGCATATGACTTTCTAAATAACAGTTCTACTAGCCACGTCAGTAACCACGTACGGCTTTTGTATATTGTGTCAACAATTTCCGCAACAATATTGCTCAAATGGTCAATGTGTCCTCGGCGTCTATTAATTAATACCGAACTGAAATTCTTTTCTACTGAACTCAGTAACTTCTCGATTAATATTTGACTTTCGCTGTCATTTAGGTTCTTCAACAGAGATCTTAAAGAGTTTTTCCACACTGAGTTAATTTCAGAAATCATATTGGCAGATACAGAATTCTGTTCATTACAGAACTTGCATGACAAATTAAATAACGCCAAAAGAAGCTGATCTTGATACATTAGCTGATGAGTTTGCATATAGATTACTTTACAAATATGCGCAGCTAGTCTACAAGTTGAATCTATTTGTATGTTTTCGTCAAAATGGCTTAAAATGATGGTTGATAAGTTTTCAATTATTCTTATCAGTACTTCCTTATCGATGAGAAGCTCTAGAAATAATAGTGATATCTTGAAATTTTGTCTCAATCTTAAAAATGTCATTTCAAAATAAAATACTGAACTATTTCAACAATTTTTAGTTTGTTTTTTTTATATACAGGATGTTTCATAATTTCATGCTAATAGTAGTCTATTCGTGAAAAAATCACCCTCCGAATTTTTTCTGATCTTCATGATAACCGCCGAAAAACATGTTTTCCCAATTTCGTCGATCTATCTGCCTACCATTCGCAGCATAGCTGAAAAAATACTAAACTGACTGACTTACTTATTCATTGATTTCAAATTGGGCTTAAGAATTAAACGTGATATATAGATGAACTGCTAAAATTTTGATACAAATTCAAGATGGCGGCCAAATAAATTATATATTCCCCATTTTTAAATTTTAATTTTCTAGAATCTAAAAAACAGTATCATTGACCTCTTTTAGAGCTCCAAATTTTATATTCGACTGCACTGACCCAAGGTAACTAGCTTCCAAATGATGCCAAATATCAAAAAAGTGTAAGAGTCAAAAAAGTTTCGAATAGAGCGGGAAGTGTGGCGAAGCTTCTAAGTTTTTATTGTGTCGTGACTTAAAAAAGTTTTTGGACGGTAAAAAGAATCATGGTCCTAAAAAAATAATCACGCTGTAGATTATTCTTAATGTCAATAATAATGTTTCATAGGTATTATGACCCCGTCGATTGTTCTTAATTTCGATTTTTTAGGTACCACCAAAAGTAATTTCTTTTGCAATTTTCATTTAAGCATCTTTAATAAAATGTATAAACTAAAACTTTGCCACTCTGTACTACTGAAAATTCGGCAATAATTATGGACATAAGTATATATAAACTTTCTTACTTGAAATTTGTTAAAGAATCAAAACCCGAATTATTAGGATGGATTTATGAAACATCCTGTATATTATATTAAACATTTAAAAAAACAGAGCTTATCTCCATTTAAAATGGTATAACAAAAACATATTAGTAATAAAGCAAGAGGCGGGCATAGTATCTAGCAAATCTAATATCTTATAGGTGTAGCGTTACAGTACCTCTAGAATTATTTTCTGCCAACGCCAATTTAAAAATATTTTCCATTTCTGGACTGCATTTGTCAGCAGTATATTTTTCTACAATGGAAACGAACAGGTTTCCAATGGTTTTCCCTTTGAGCCAATGTTGGATGACAGGATCATTGAGGTGAGAAGAAGATAAAGCTGTTGATACTGACCATGTGACGCAATCAAGTTGATTACCCTGAAAACAAATATAGAATGGAAATATAGAAAAGTTTAGATGTAAGTTCTTAATAATATATAGAGATGCAACGGGTACGCGGACCCAGTCTACCCGGCCAAAACCAGGTTCTCGTTTTGGTCGGATATTTTGTTAGCTGTTTTTTTAAAGCAAAATACCTAATTAATTAGTGGAAGTAAAAACCTTCTTAATACAAGAACACTATATTAATAGTACTAATACAAAAAAATGTAATAATTAAATTTAAGCATTAGCATTTCACCATTTCTGATTGAGAATGTTCTTTTTTTTGTACTTAGAATTTCCAGTCACAGAAAATAGCTGTTACTAAGTATTGTAGAAACTGATGCTGACAAAAACTTAGAGCATGTACACCTAACAAACCAAACAGACATATTGTTAAAACAGGACATATTATTTTGTTTGTGAAAACGGGGTTTCACACAAAGCAACCAGGCGCTTAGCAGCCTCTACCGCATTTTAACAATATTGCTAAACCATAAAGAATATTTAAAATAAGCAGTATTTGCAACGATATAAAAAAAACGTTAAGCGGGATTAACAAAATACCTACCTGGCCGGGTACCCGGTTTTACTGGGATGTACAGATGGCGACAGATAAATCCATACGGCTGAATTGCTTCATTGTAAATTGTACTTCATCTTCCTTTATTTACATGAATTACCTTTCGCATTTGACAGTTATAACAGCACATGATGACATGATTTATTATTGACGTTTATTGATTTTTCATGTCATTCTTGCTTTGTCAAGGGTAAAATAATAGCACTAAATATGCCACGTTTAAGTATTGCTACAAAAATTTCCATAATTACACTAATAGAATAAGGCTGGTGTCGAATTATTGTAGTATAGCTAAAATCACTGTTCTGGGAATTATATGAATCGTAAAGAAGTGACTTGAAGAACATACCTTGGAAAGATCGGCGAAAGACAAAATCCATTTAAAACGGCTTTATCGACGAGTATATCTAATACTATGTTCCAGCAAAACAAATAAAGCAGCTGTCCCAAAAGTGTTCTTAAAGCCCAGTGATAAAGAACAAAGGGATCGGGTTTGCTTTAGAATATTTGCCGCAAAATGCAGATTTTTGGGAAAATGTGATATTTTTTGACGAAAAACTATTTCATTCTACTTGTAATTAATTGGTAAATTCACGTCTATCGACCTCCAAATTCTCGGTACGAGATAAATTACACTCAAAACAAGCAAATTACCGGCCATTTTTCAGTCAGAGTTTGGGCTTAGATAAGCGCACAGGGCTCAGGTTTTTTTTATAAGTTTGTGATATTATTTCGGTATTAGTGAATTTAACATATGTAAAGTAACCTAACATAGAACAAATTCTTCCGTTACGTAAAAAACCTTAATATATCTTTTAAACCACTCGATCCGTATGATTGTAACCTAGGTAACAGGTAAAAACAAAAGTCCGTATTACCAAAATATCATAAAACGAGGTTATACTCATTTGATACCGTACAGATTTATCTGACGCTAACTGTACATAACAAGGTACTCGTTTTACCGGATCCTAAAAACTATATTTTCTTCAAGCCACATTAGAATGGGCAGATATCAAATATATAATAAATAATAAATTCTAAGCAACTTTATTTAATTACTGTTTCCCTGTATCTTTCAAAATCAAGGTACTTCACTGTTGACACTTTTTAAAAATTTTGATATGCTTTATATCCCCGTTGTTATCAGACACAAAAAAATATTAAATATAAAAATAATTGGAATTTTTATTAAGAATTCAAATTTTTCGAAAAAACCATAAAAAAGATATATAATAAAACTATAACAATTTTTTTCTTATACACATATAACAAAAATGATCTACTGATGACGTTGAAAAATGATTTGTTGCATGTCATATTAAACCTAAAACTGTTAAATTAGGATTTCCGCTGACAAAAAAAACATTAAAACAATGGTTTTTATGAGGTTTCTTGTAAAGGATTTTAGATTAAAGCTTTCACTTCTAAGCCCCTAGTGAATGAAAATATATGCTCACCTGTGTTAAATCATTTAAAACTTCTTCTTTATCACCATCGCTTAGCTCGGTAAATAACAAAAATATCAAATCGACGATACTTCTGCAGTACATTTTGTCCGATAATAACCATTTCTTGAGCCATTTCCTATAAATATCCATAAATTCGAGAAGTGTGTTTTCTGTTTGCATTTGTCCTAATATTTTCTTTAGCATGATATGTTTGTCGAATCCACTAATTAAAACACATAACTGTTCAAACAATTCACACGAAGATGTTTGCTCAGTGTAATTTACATATATTTCAAATAGTTTCACTGCAAAATCTTGGACCTTATTTAAATAATACTCATTGTTTACATCCAACTCTTTCTCATTTTCTAAATCAAATTCGTTCAGTAGTAATACAAATTCAACCTGTTTTTCAGCCAGTGAACTGATATTATGTGCACCTGAAGTAGGATTATTGAGGCAAATATAAAACATGTCATGGAGCGAGCTAAAAATAAACTCAATCAAGGTCTGAATGTGATCTACATTATTATTTCTCCTTAGATACAAGAAAAAGTTTGAAACTTGTTTATAAATAGTTTTGTAAGTAACTGCCTCATTTGTTAGACACCATTCTATTAAACTGCAAATTTGCTTTATTAGAGTTTTGCATAAAATAACATTTGATACATTTTTCGTTATTAAAAACTGCAGACATTCTATATAGGCTTCTGAGATAGCCTTTGTTTCTTGGGAGCCACTGGCAATGTTTTTGAGTTTCATTCTAAAAAAAATGTAGTTTAAAAGGATATAGCTAAAATAAATATCATACATACCCAGAGCACATATTTTCAAAGAAGTTCATATAAAACTGTTTTTTCTTTTTCTCTTCCATTGGAGGCATTTTCGACAATAAGGGTAAAAAGTTTGGAAAAATGACAGTAGCATTACCTCGACCAGCTTGCTTTAATATACTTAAAATTTTTGGAATAAACTGCTGCTCAATATTTATAAATTTCCACCACTCCTAAAATGCATGATGTCAATACAGTAACCAAATTAACGAATTTAAATGTGAATTTAAAATTATAGATAAACTGACAGAAACGCAAACTTGACAACTTTAAATTAGCCTACAATGTTGCAACATACTTATGTAATTAATTAAAGGCTTTTAAGTTGACTTTGAAATTCGAAATTATATTTCACCTTGTAAAAAAATCACTTTGTTTTTTTAAGTAAAAATAATGACACAGTTCCCAAGTTTTAGAGAAAGATTTTTACTTCCACGTATAACAGCCCATAATAGGATATGTGTTGTTGTGAATGGTAAAAGAAGTATTTCGAACATTATTACTCAGGGTGTTCCCCAAAGATCAATCCTCGGGCCATTGCTTTATTTGGTTTATGCTAATGACCTCATACTATATCTAGAAAAAGTTTCACCTAGAGCCCTTTCCATTTGTTACGCCGATGACACCAACATCCTCATAACTAGACAAGAGCTACCATCATTAAAAACCATGGCTGAAAAATGTATAAACAAAACAAATTGTCTCCTATTTTCGTCTCTACGACAACAAAGCAACAACACCTATATTTTATGCAATAAATCTGATGACACTGTCTACTCCACTGATACAACGAAAATGCTTGGTATAGTTTTAGACAGTGCCCTTACTTGGCAAGTGCATATAGATGAATTGTGTAAAAAACTGCATAGCTCTTGTTTTGCCATGAAATACCTAAACAATCATTGCAGTCAAAGTACACTGCTCACATTGTACTACTCAAACTTTCACTCCCATATTCGCTATGGTATTCTGAACTGGGGAACCAGTGTGCACAATAAACGTGTTTTTCTGTTGCAAAAGTGTGCAATAAGAATGGTGAGTGGCCTCTCTGACAGAGATTCATGTAAATCCGTTTTTAAATCTTTACAAATTTTAACATTATTCGATTTGTACATACTTGAAATTTGTCTATATGCATGCAAAAATAAATCTTTTCTGCAGTCTACTAGAGCACCTCATCATCATGACACTCGTAGGAGACATCTTCTCTTGCCAAGTATTCATAGAACTAGTTCTTATCAAAAAAGCATATTGTTTAATGCATGTAAATTTTATAATGTTCTTGAAAAAAGTATCAGGGACTTACCAATCTGTCAATATATTTAAAAACAAATTAAAGAAATTACTATTGGAGAAAAACTGCTACAGTTTTCATGACTATTTTACTACATAGGCACCTAAAGTATCAAAAAATTGGTTAGTGCGCCCATATAGTTTTGTGTGTCAAAGGAGCAACTCGACTTTGACATGCTTCAACTTGTGCATGACTGTATATTTTGACCTTTTCTTTAGTTATTGTGATGTATTATATTTAGATTACTTTTTAACTGAAAAAATAAAAAAACGATTATTATACACTCCTGGACAAAAAAAATCGGACAAATTTTTTTACAAATTTAAATTTTTTTTTGTCATGTTTTAGACTTTAGAGGCTTTTATCTTAATTAACATCTGATACTGGATTCGCAACAAGTTCGAATGGTTTTGCTGTTATACTGGGCTGCCCTAAAAATTGCATGAAACTTGCTGAAAAACCTGTCGAAAAATTTAACGACACAATGATGTGTCTGAAAGAAATTTTTAAGCTTAATCTTTTCTTAATATATCAGTTCTTAATTCAGTTCATATAATAAACTATACAATTTACAACAATAACAAACATTAAAAACATTATATTTCAGTAGAGCAACATGCTGTTGGAAGATGTTGCACGAGTTGTTGCATCGAATGACGATGGTCGGGATATACGCTACATTGTTAATGTCTTGGGAACTGTTACTCTAAGTGCTTTGCGGGACTGCGGAGTAATATCTAGCTTATTAATCCTAGACTTTAAAATGTATGTGGCACAAGAGTTTTAAAAGAACCGTCCGCGTTTTCTTTCTCCAGATGAACAAGATCATGTATGGAGTTGCATATCTCCAAGAACACCTTTTGGATTTGGCTGGAATACAAATGCGTACAGATCCTTGTTTTGATTGAAAATGGCACGTTTACTGTTAATCATTTTATTCAGGACTGTTTAGCTGACCACATCATTACTTTTGTTGGTCAAAATTTTTGCTTAATATATGACAATGCTGGGTTTTAAGTGGCAAAAAAAACCGACATTTAATGAACCCTATCGGGTAAGTGTGGGACATGTTAGGTAGGCCGATTCTCAACCAACAACCAAAACAATTTAAGGCATTCAGATAGCTCTTCTCGAAGAGTATATGTGTTTATTTGTTTGTGTAATGTGTATTGTTTTCAGTGCTTGTTATTGTTCTAAATTGCATACTTTCTTTTAAAAGGTGTGTTGCTAGATTCAGTGTTCAGATCTCATGGAGTAAAGATCCCTGAAGATACCTCGTGCAATCGAAGGCGAAACGTCGGATAGTAATTCCACGACACGGTCTAATCCCAAGAACCAAGATTTCTTTTTAGGTCTAAAAGTTTATATAAACATATGTCCGCATGGCCTTCCTTTTTGAGATACAGGGTGTTAAAGTTACATTTCTAGTAATATATCATTTAAATCTGGCACGCAGTGTACTGTGAGTAATGTCTACGAAATGGCTACAAAATATTTACGAAAAATCTTTATGATAATACTTTCTCTCAGGTCACAACCCCATTTACCCCCCTTTCTCCGACAACGCCATTTGCGCCAAATCGAAGTCCTTTTAACTTGAACTTTTAGGCAATAAAATGAAAAAATACCATGTATAAGATTTTCGAAAAATGTAAGTTGGGTTTTTTCAACGTGAGAGTCCCTAGAACGCGAAAAACATATTTTGAAAAAGAAATGTATAATGTACGTATGTAAACAAAATTTGCGCGTAATATAACTAGAGAACGGACAAACCGATTCGTTTTTTCCAAATCATTTTCTCGCGGGGCGCGATTACATTTTGGGTGTCAAAGGCGTAGATCCTCGATATTTTTAAGGAGTATAAAAATGTAAACAATTCATATTTTGAAAACGCGCAAACCCATTTCAGGCAAACTGAAAATAGAAGCAGTTGAGATAAATGATTTGACACAAAAAAATTGTCGAATTTCATATATTCTTTGTATATAAAATTTGTGTTCAACTCTATAGAATAGCCCTAAAGGGATGGAACAAACCCCTGAAAATAAAAAAATGGATATTCGAAAAGCGTTTAGTATTTTCAAAAAAACGATAAAAAAATCAACTTTCTTTTATCTATTTGTTGTATATAAAAACTTTTTTTACTATTCAGAGTAGTCTTAGGTAATGAAACAGCCCCATAGAAACATAAATGTAATAGCAAGTTTTTATTGATCCTGTTCATAGGGGGTTAAATAGCACTCTGGACATTACATAACAAGGGTAAAAAAATCAGTCCAAATAATTGTAAAACTGTGAATTTGAATTATTTTTATGTTATAGACACAATGAACAATTAAACAACTTACAGGAAGAGATGTAATAAGTAGAAGACACTCCCAGGTGGGTGGTAATACAGTTGGTTCCTCATCTTCTAAATTATTTATGATAATTAGTAGAGCTTGTGACTCCTTACTTTTTAATAGATCAACAGCTTCCTGCAAAATTACAGAGAGTACCTGAAACCAGGAAGATCTCACTAAAGGAACTTTACTTGTTGCTAGTTTCCAAAATTTCTTATTTGATACTATCTGAATATTTAGGGGTAGAGATTCTGTTATATTTTCTTTTGAAACCTCTTTCAGGTACATGGAATAACCTTGAAGACAAGATATTACAACCCTCTCATATCTCGCTTCAGCTTCTTGGGCCGACAACTGGTTGGAAGCAATAGTTTGAGATGTCTGAATAACCAAATTATCATGAATGTAATTAAGGATTTCCTGGTGGCAAAAATTCACAGCCTCCTTAAATTTTACTGCTGAAAATGTGTCCTAAAATAAAAGATGTGTATTAGATATAACATGCAATAAAAAAATTAAAAAGAACACTTGTAGATTTCACCAATATTTTTACATTACTGCTCATATATTCATTATATTATTACCATTATTTTAAAATGCTTTCTTTAAAATTTCAATATACTAACCTTAATTTTAGTTTAGAAAAAATAATTTTGGTTCTTTACTGTTTTTTTTTTTACTTAAAAAAAAACATAATTGTGAATCAACTAAAAATCATCAACAAATGTTTTTATTTTTATTGTTATCATTTCACACTGATTAACTTACTTAAATTGTGGTTTATGAACGACCTTGATAATAGAAATGTAAGTGATATGTACTCTGTAACCATTTTGGAACACAGCCCAGAAGGTAAACGAACTTTCTTTATATTCCAATATTTTATAAAAGTAGCCTATAAAACATAGAGGACACATAGGTTGTGACAAGTCTGGGTATAGTTCCTCATTTTGCCTATTACCTACCTTAAACGCATGGGTAGCAGCTGTAGCGGCTGGCGGGTAATTGTCATACTGAGAAATATACCAAGGAGCCATTAATTGTTTTAAGTAAGGGGCAATATCCCGTTTGACTTTCAGCACTATTACATGATGAACACTCTGGGTAGCCTCTCTGATTCTATTGTCTGGATGTATTACTAGAACATTGTAAAATCTGGGCCAAATGGGCAAAAAATTTTTAACAACAGATAGATCAGCTTTTTGCACTAAATCAGCTAATTCTAGCAGACCCTAAAACATTTGTAAAAATAGGTTTAATAACATATTTAGGAAACACTCAGTAAAAAAGGGGTTAAAACAGCACTTTTAAGGATTATAAGTTCCAGTGGTCTGGATCATGGCAATTTTTTTTGAAGAAAATAATTTGTATATTCTCAGCTTCTCAAGAGAGTAGGCCACCCTATTTACTCCCTTACTCAAGTAGGGGAAAACTCTGTCCACATCCACTGAACTCCGCTATGCTAAAATGCCATAATAAGAATCCAGACAAATCCCCAGAAATATGACAGTCTCAGGTTGAGCATTGAAAACTGAATAGGTACCTAAAAATATTTCAAATAACCTAAACTGTGAGAAAGCCCATAAAAAACTACATAAGTTAGGTATTTTAATTTTTATTATGTCTAAACAATAAGTGAGTAAAATGAATGGCACATTCTCGTTAGATACCCCGTCTATTATTGTTGAAAGTTTTAATGTATAATATACAGTTTGGACACTTGACAACACACACAATGAATTTATTTAAAAAAAAAACAATTTTCAGTTCTTGTTACCTTCAATTTCGTAGTACAATCTTTTTTGGAAACTTTTTTCAATACTAACTGAAAATTGTCATCAATGGAAGAATCAAACTCTTCTGTAAGATTAAAAGCAAATGATGATAGCGTAGTAGGCTTGGCGGAACCAGATAATCCTGCAAACTGTGGTAAAGACGAATGCAACATTGCAGCACTTCGCCCACTACTGGAGGGCTGGAACAAAACACATGCTTATTTATTACTCAAATTAAAATAATAACAATATTTGAGTAAATATTTGTCAATTGGGATATTTTATTTCTAAAAAATACATATAAAAATATAACTTAAAATAACTGCATTAAATAGATGAACGGTACAATCGTAAAATTAACTACAAAAGAGGTTATAATTTTTAAATAGGGTTCAAAAAAGTCTGCAACAAAGCATTGCAATTCACTATATTGATTGAGAAACTATTGAGGAATTAGATCCTAGACTTAAATATAAAAAACTTATTTGGACTTCTAATTCAGTCAGTTTAACTTTATAAGACATCCACTTTCTAAAACACACTAAATCCAGTTTAAATTAATATGTCAAAAACAAACCCTAAAAAGCTGCAAATGCTTTTGATAATGAGCAGGGATTTTTAGAGAGCTCATAAAGCCTTCTTGCTACATTTATTTCACTCCAAACTCTAACACCGATGCAGGGTGTATATCAAATTTGGTTGGCTTTTTGGCGCCCCCTGTGACAAAAAAAACATTTATAATAACCAAATGCTGCAGAACACCCTCGTCAGTCATTATTACGAGGACCAGGGCTCTAGGGCATAGCTAGAAGAGCTACAAGGTCACTCTGCCAAGTGGCGCCTGCATTTTGTACACGATGCTTTGTTTTCAGTAAATCTTCTGAGCGGAACGACGTACTTCTAAGTAAGCGGCAAAACGGCGTAAGGATTTTTTTTTTGTTCACAAGAAATAACAGGTTCTATTACACAATTTTAAAAAACTAGTTATTTTAATTTGTTTCTTGTAAATATTTTATTATTAACTATTGTTGTTTATCACTTACATATTTACCCTTATATTATACTTTTTTCATGAACAAAACAATTTGAATTTGAATTGGAAACAGATTGGCAAAGAGCCAAAACTATCAAAACCAGGCCACAATGATATTGGTACATCATTGCCCTTGACAAACTGTTTGCTGTACCATTCACTTCGTTCCGTGTTTTAATCGTTTTTCCTTCTTTTCCGTCAGATGACGAGATGAGGTTCCAGTGGAATTATAAGAATATGGGGCGCATTCACCACATTGTCCAGATATGTTATTTAAGAGAAACATTGGTTTTATAGAAAAATTATAAAGCACATAAAGCTTGTCTGCATTTTGTGTTTTGTAATGATTAATATCACTCCATTTCAAATAGCTAAAACGATGTTTAAAAACAATACAAGCACACTGGAGAACATAAAGGTTTATCACAGTAAGTATCTTCTCAGAAGCAAAAACTGGGCGACATGAGGCCCTAAATGGTAGTCGAAACATGGTTTGAGAATTCGCTTTTGACTTATGCGAACCTGATCAATGCTAGCAGAATTGCTCCATGCCAGTAGACCATATGACAGGACAGAATTTACTGATCCATAGTAAAAAGTCTTAAGTGTGTCGGTGTTGACAGTCTCTCAACCTTAGCATTGCAAAATTACAGATGACAATTTATTGCACATGCATTCGGTGTGAGTACTCCAGGAGAGGTGCTGGTCAATTGAAACTCCCACGAACTTAACAGATTCTCTTTGCTTGATATTAGTGGACCCATCCCTGATAAGCAGACTTCTATCCTGCAGAACTCTTAGAGGGTTGAAAAGCATAACATTGGTTTTTGAACTATTTAGACAGAGTCCATTGTTCTCACACCAAGCAGATATGTCACGGACACTGCTATTAGCCTTGGCCCAAAAGATTTCATAGTTGTCGGCTTCGACCACCGTAGATGTGTCATCTGCAAAAAGTGTGACATAACAGTCATTTACTAGTAGAGGAAGATCATTAATGAATAACATTAATAATGTTGATCCCAGAACGCTACCTTGTGGAACTCCTGTAGTAACATTTGCCCACTCAGAAAATGTGACTCCACCAGCATCTGACAACTTGACTGCTTGGGATCTACCTGACAAATACGATTTAATCCAGTTCAATGCCGCTCCTCTAATCCCATAGCACAGTAGTTTATCTAGCAATACCTGATATACATGATTAATAGTATCAAACACTTTAGTAAAGTCATAAAAAATCCCAACCGTTTTTAATTTTCTTGCTAAAATTATCAAGAATTTTTTTACAAAAAGAAAGTATAGGGTCATCTGTAGAATGACTAGCCCTGAAACCAAACTGTCTGGAGGTTAGGATGGTTAGGTCTTTTCCAATAAGCTTTCTCAAGTATTTTAGAAAATACAGATAAAATAGCAATAAGCTGGTAATTCTCAATAGCCACCATATCTCCCTTTTTATGAATAGGGACTTTACAATAGACAATAGATTTTTTTAGTTCTTCTGGAAAGTAACCATATTCAAAGGATATGTTTATTAAGTATGCTCAACGGAGCTATGATGTTATGAGCACATTCTCTTAAAAGGTTACAAGGAACTTGATTTAAAGATGAGCTCTTATTGGATACAGACTTAATAATTTGAAGAGTCTCATTCTCATATATATATATATATATATATATATATATATATATATATATATATATATATATATATATATATATATATATATATATGTATATATATATATATATATATATATATATATATATATATATATATATATATATATATATATATATATATATATATATATATATATATATATATATATATATATATATATATATATATATATATATATATATATATATATATATATATATATATATATATATATATATATATATATATATATATATATATATATATATATATATATATATATATATATATATATATATATATATATATATATATATATATATATAATATATATATATATATATATATACATATATATATATATATATATATATATATATATATATATATATATATATATATATATATTTATATATATATCGAGCTATATATATATTATTCATTTTCTAAATATGGCTGAATACAAGTGTGACAATTGCCGTAAAGAGTTTTCAGAGAAAGACAAATATAAACTTCGTTGTATGGCGAGTGTAAACGATCTTTTTGCATGAATTGCACGGGCCTTATAATACCACAAAAATCTTGATATTACAAAAATCAACCCACCTCCGATTTTTCTGCGCCCTATGCGACTCCCCTATGAAATATCTCAACGATAAAATCACAAAGGTATCTCAAAATTTGATTCCACATGAACTTTTTGATTCATCGCAAACCGTGTATCTCAATTGTCAAGTAGTGTACCGACAATTTCTGAAATGTATGACATTTTAGTGAAGAGTGAATCCAGATGGGATCTCATGGAGAAAAAAATTGACGATATCCATAATCTCTAGTTTTCCGCTTACAAACCAGATATGTTATTAAAGTCTCTAAGGGATATGGAACAGAATATTTTCAATATTTCCCAAATCCTCTTCAACAATGCCGAAGAAGTGATAAAAATCCAAGTACAGGACTCCTCTTCAATTGAATTAAAAGCAGGTATTGCTAACATAAAGAGCAACCTAACTTGTGTACTGACTTGGTAAAGGAGTTATACTCCAAATATGAAAGCCAACATAAGTGTAAGCATATCAAAAATACATACCCTACCACCATACCCTTGCCTACACCAACTATGGAAACTACCTGCTCCACCGCCTCTACACAAACTGAGGTAACACCTACGGATATTCCCAGTACTACTGAAGGCTCCAGCAAGCTGGCTTGTAATAATACACAACGGTGGCACTATGTAGTCGTAAGAAATCTTCCTGCAGGGTTTACGCCTAACAACATAGTTCACTACGTTAAGGAAAAGCTTGGGACTACAGAGTTTATTCGATGCTACCACCTAATAAATCATATCTCAAACATTGATTTTAAAATTGGAACTCAGTCAAAAAAGTCAGCTGAAAAGCTTTTAGACAGCAATCTATGGCCACATGGCGTAGTAATAAAACGGTCAGCTGTATCCGAACTTACAGAAAAATCTACACCGAACCTCCCACCTCCCTCCACACCGAAAAAACTGCCCACCAACTCGAGCTCCGTCAGTTCACTGGTTGTCTCCTCTCCAATTTCTCAAAAGGGCACTATAATATCTTCTGACAAAGAGGCCATTGCTGCCTGCAAAGCAGATGTCTTGTTGAGCGACAACTGCTATAGTCTTTCCAAGAAAGCTCCTACTGACCAAGAACCTATTTTTGATCCAATGTCTCCCCCAACAGTGAAGCTTACGCGAACCGAAAAAAGTTCTGATAACCGTTTCCTCATGTCTAGACTAAGAGAACCAGCCATTTTAAAGGCCTTCAAGTTATATCTCGCCTTCCTGCACGACCAACCTGCGCCAATTCACTTTGAAGGGTTTACAAATACAAGCACCAGGCTGTTTTTGGCTTCTGAAGGCATTCCTATAGATTATAGAACCCTACACAAGATATATTTCGATTTTCATGCTGCTTACGGATTTAACGCAGCAGAAGTGGAAGCGGATCTTGCAGCCTATGGATCCTACATATCTTCGGAGAGATCGATTCATCTTCAGAGGACCAGAGAATGCCATAAAAATTATTTTACCAGCAATTCTCCCAAAAAAAATTTTTAGAAAACACGACGTGTCCTGAGGAACTAGATTCCTCAAAACTTCCTGTTGTTACTAGTCTTAATATGGTTCTAATTAATATTGCTTCTCTAAGAAATAAAACTGACGAGTTGTACCTATTTCTGGAAGAATTGGAGTTCCCCCAACTTGTTGCAATTACTGAGCATTGGCTGAATCTAAACGAACCCTTTTATATTGAGAGGTATACCACAGTAGCTAGATATGACAGAAAAAACTCAGCTCATGGGGAACACTGATTCTATCCCTAAATGGAGATTTCATGTCGGTATCTAAATATGATCATTTGTTAGCGGATAGCTCTTTTGAATTCTCTATAGTATATAATCAAAACCTTGATCTTTATGTAATTTGTATTTATAGATCACCAAACTCTGATGTACAATCATTTTTAAATAGCCTGGTAAGTTTGCTAGACAGCCTACCGATTAAAGGTAAAAAAATTCTATGCGGAGACTTTAATATTGACTATGCTACTGTTTGTGCCATCCAGAAATATCTAATTTCTATATTCGACTCTTTCGGTCTTTCAATGCATGTATCCTCGCCAACTAGAATTTCAAAAAACTCTTCTTCTATCATCGATTACATGGCGTCTGATTTTTCTCCATCAGAGGTGCAATCACAGGTCTATAACTCAGGTCTTTCCGATCACGAGGCGGTAATTTCCAGGTTTAGTTTACCTATTAGGCCCTTACCAAGATCTCGCCATCGGGGCAGAATTTTCTCGGCCGCAAATTTCTCAGTATTTCATAATATTTGCTTTAACACCAATTGGAATTTTGAATCTGATAATGTCAACACAAACTTCAGAACTTTTTTAAATAAAACTTTAAGTGCTTTTAACAAGGCCTTCCCGCTTAAGAATATCAAACCTAAGCGGCATAAACCGTGGACCACGAAAGGAATACGAATTTCTGCTAAAAATATGCGCTCGCTCTCATATATAAAAAAATTCACCGACTCCTTTCTTATTCTCGACTATATCTCTAATTATAGGAGGATCTACACTACTCTTATTAAGTCAGCAAAAAAATTACACTACCGAAAACGTCTAACAAACTCTAATAACGTTTCAAAAGAAACCTGGTCCATCATCAATAACCTCAGAAACAAATCAAACCCTGTGACTCAGAACTTGCCAGGGGCTAATGATCTAAATGATTATTTTATTAATGTAAGCAAAAATGTTACCTCTAGTATCTCGCCAAGTTTGGACCCTCTTTCGTTTCTCCCTCCTTCAAAAAATTTAGCTGATAGCTTTTTCTTAAGTCCCGTTAGCAACACTGAACTATTGAAGGTAATACATAATATTAAAAGTAAATCTTCGTGTAGCACTGATGGCCTATCAATTAGAATATTCCTGAACTTGCCACTCCCAGTCATAGAGGCCCTTACAACATTAATAAATGAGTCCTTTATAAAAGGTGTATTCCCTGATTGCCTTAAAACAGCTATAATTATTCCACTTCATAAAGGCGGCGAAAAAACTAACTCTTGCAATTATCGCCCAATTGCACTACTACCAGTGCTATCAAAAATCATCGAAAGGCTACTGAAGAACCGTCTTATGCCATTTCTCCTGAAACATAATATAATAGATAATATCCCCGGAGCAGTTCGGATTTCTACCCAACAAGTGCACCAGTGACGCCATGTTCACGTTGCTTAGAGGCGTCTACTCATCTCTCAATAACAACCACCCAACTGCCTCAGTTTTTTGTGACTATGCGAAAGCCTTTGATTGTGTTAGTCATGAAATTCTGATAAACAAACTACATTTTTATGGAATTCGTGGTACTTCTTTAAATTGGTTCAAATCTTATCTTGGAAAAAGGCAACAACTTGTAAGGGCTAATGGTTCCTATTCTGATTGTAAGTTGATTACAAGTGGAGTTCCTCAAGGTTCAGTCTTGGGACCTATTCTTTTTTTGTTATACATTAATGATATCACGAACCTTAAAATTAATGGAAGAATCTCCCTTTTTGCTGATGACACAAGCATAACATGGAGTGATTTTGATACAACGTCTTTACATATCTCCAAAGACTTGGTTATAATTAAGGCTTGGTCCGATTCCAATATGCTTTGTTTTAACGTCGATAAAACGGTGGCGTTATCTTATAAGGGAACTTTACAACCACTTCAGGTACATAACAGCAAGAGTCGGTTAAATTCCTGGGTTTAAATATAAATAGCAACCTAAAATGGTCTAATCATATTGACACCTTAACTAAAAAACTTTCTACCGCCTGCTTCGCCATTCGATAGTTTCAAAAGAACTAGACGTTCCTTCTGCCAGACTTACTTATTTCTCTTTATTTGAATCCCATATGGCCTTCCCTTTTGGGGCTGCTGTACCACCGAGCAATTTCGTAGTATTTTTATGCTTCAAAAGAGAGCCATTCGTTATTTGTTTGGTCTAAATAATAGAGCTCACTGCCAATACTATTTCAAAAAACATGAAATATTAACATCCTGCATTATTTATTTTGGAAACGGTATGTTTGCTGAGAAAACATATAAACACCCTCCCAGAAAGGCCACAACATGTATACCCTACCAGAAACTCTAGGCATGATATTTATCTTCCCATTCCTTCCACAGAATTAATAAAAAAATCAATTATTTACAACGCCATAAAACTTTACAACAATCTGCCAGTACATTTAAAATCTATCCCTATGCTTGCACAATTTCGAAAAAACACCAAAGCATACCTCATTGAGAGACCACTTTACAGCGTTAATGATTTTTTTTTTCAGTGAGTAAGTCTCTTTAAATTGTCACTAAACTCGCTTGTTTACTTAAATCTTTTGTGAGTCATGTCCTAACTCATAGCATAGAATTTTGTAAATCATTATATAGGGAAAAGAACTGTCGAACATTCACTTAAAACTTAATTATTTTTGTTAGGTATTGGATTAAAAACAATTTAATTCTTTTTGTATACTACATTCTGCACTAGTTCAATATACCTTCTGTTTAACATCACAATTATTTGTATAACTATAATAACATAGAGTTTAAGGTCGCATAGTTGCAATTTTGATTTCAATGTCATCGAAATTATTCACCTCGTACATGTGTGTTTGTTTACTTTTATAAGGTTATCATGATTCATTTACTGTTTGCAATGTTATGCTATATTCTAACGTGTGTTTTACGATTTGGTAAATTGATAATTTACATTTTAAAAAAAAAAAAGCACTGACTTGTCGAAATTATTTTCGATTAATGTTTTGATATGTCTTATTTTTAGGTATATTTTGCTTTGTCCATAAAATTGTAGAATTTTTCTGCGGCAATAAAGCATACTTTTGTTTGTTTGTTTGTTTGAAGAATATATTTCAAAACCCTTTCAATCCAGATTTTTTTTCTTTCGATTTCTTTAAATTTCAGTGAAAATTATGAATGAAAATACTGTTTAGAATACAAAATCATCAATATTTATTTATTTTTATATAAGACTTACAAAAAAACAAGTGGGACATGTATGTCCCTATAGTAATTTATATTGGGACATATATGTCCCAATAGTGTTGTATAATGCTACTGGGTTAGGTATGAGAAGGTGTAAAACAATCTATACATTGGGGTAAATTGCACATTTTGCACATAAGTTTAGTACGTTTTTCTTTCTGTTGCTGTGAGCACTTATAACATCTTCTTCTCTTCTCAACTTCTACAGGTAAATGATCTCCAACATTTGATGTATTATGGGAAGATTTAGAATGACGCCCTACTTTTCTTGTATGTTTTCTCGGAACCCCTTTCCTACCTTCAGCTATCAAACTTTCTGCCAGTGGAACTAAATATTGTATAAAAGTTATATAAACTGCCATCTTCAGAAGTTTGTAATACACTTTTCGCCACCATTTTTGAGATATAAGATGAGATAAGAGATGATTATAAAATTTAATTGCTTCTGGACAATCAACCTATACCGTCGAACCATCCTTCATCTTCCTGTTTTCTTTTTCAATAATAGGCTTGTGGCAGTTGGATAAGACAATAAAATCTTTTGTATCTTGCCACCTAATAGCAAGAGTACCATGCTGATTTCCAACCATTTGAGATTCTCCTCTCTCTAATTTTCCTTCAAAATTTGGTACATTTTTCCGACCTTTCATGCATGTTCCTACTGCAGCATACTTAATGGTATCTATAAGGTGAACACTAGTACAAAATCGGTCAAAACAAAGTGTAACCTGTTTGTCCCTAATAGTAGAAGCCAGTTTATTAACTACTTGCTCTCCAAGAGTACCACCTTGCTGATTGGTTTCTTTACCACAATATATATATTTATATCGTAAAGATAACCTGTCAATGAATCACACCTACTCCATATTTTCACACCTGGGTTTGAGTGGCATGTATTGTTTTAGGCTTGACCTGCCCTTGAACTTTGCCATTGATTCGTCAATAGATTGATAGGTGCTATCCGATCCGCTACCTGAAAATGTTTTTTTGAGACACGAAACAGCTTCATCTATGTAATAGGTCTTAGATGCATTTTCTGGTTTCTTAGGGTCATTAAAATATAATTTAGAGAGAAGCAGCTGACATCTGTCTCGAGATATAGTGTTTTTGATTGCTTCATTCCCCAGAGATGGATTAGAAGGCCAATACATTGCAAATGACGGAACTCGGTTATAATGCATAATAAGAGAAACTCCAGTAACAATCATTAGTTCCTTAGACGAGGTCCTTTCAATTTTTTGCCTGTTTTTATTTCGCATACATTCTAGAATATCCAATCTTTGGTTTGTACAGTGGGCCATGAATAAAAACAAACTCTTAGGAAATAAACTAAAAAAACAATCTAATTCTGAGCCCGATTGAGTTTGGCTATAACAATGGCAGAATTTTCGGAAGGGATTGATTTTCTGGGTTCAAAATTTCTTATGTCAACTTGCGACCATACGACATTACTTGACTGATTACCTGTATTTGTCTTATCAACAGGCTGCATAGGTTGAACTGGACTATCAGGCTGCACAGGTTGAACTGGACGGTCAGGTTGCACAGGTTGTATTGGACTGTCAGCCTGCACAACACGTCCTGGGATATCACTGGTAGTTAAGGCCGGGTATTCTGAATCAGAATTAGAATCCGCATCATTTGTATTGGATAAAAGGGAAGGAGAATAATCCTTATCCTCAATACTGTCGTCACTGTCAAATGGGTCATCCACTGACTCATTTTCAGATTCAATCAAATTCAATTTTTTTTTGCCGTCCATGCTAGAAAAAAACGTGCACTCATAAACATCAATAAATACCTACTGGAACATATACATCCCGTTATAAAATACTGCTGGGACGTATTTGTCCCAAAAACTAACCCTACGCATTTTTTTTATATTTCCCATATATTACCATTTATTTATCAGATCCAACTTACCCTTTGTAATTTATCACGATCCTTTTCTATTTATTTAGTCAATTTACAATTAAAACCTCAGTCAAATACACTAAAAAACAACATTCAAATGAGCATTCCGGCCAACACACGTGCTCTCGACCGTTAATAATGACTAACTGAATGAAGCAGCACGGTTGCCGCATGTTTTCTCACTACTGGTAACACATAAATTACTAAAACGTCCCACCGCGGCTCGTTCTTAATGAACTTTACCCACTTTAAGAATTTTCGAACATACGCTGGGACGTATATGTCCCTACAGGAGCGAAAGGGATAATGGCCTGAAAATGTATAACGAAATACCAAACACCATTAAAGACTGTCAAAGAATGGTTGAATTCAAGAAAAAATGTGAAATGCATATCAGGGAGACTGTGCCAATCTAACTGTGATTCAACAAGAGACTGAATGTGAAGAAGAACTTAATATTATAACATTCCTCAAAACTGATGTACTTATACTGTAATTTTTTGTTTTGCTAGCTTAAAGCTAATAAATAAAGATTATTATTATATATACAATTTATTTTACACAATACACTTTGCTTTTTTTGGTAATTTATTTATTCACATTTATGTTCTTAGGATTTAAAAACATAACAAAGTCAAAAAAACTGAAACAGTTTTTTAAAATTAAACACGTAATATGGAATTACAAAGTAATAACATATAAATGCAAATCTTCTTTGAAATCATAGTAAAGATTATCAAAAAGATATGTTTTCACACCTTTTTTAAACTTTTCTTGCTGTAAAGGTATTATAGCGGTTGCAATAGTGCTGCAAAAACAGTATGGACCTTTTTGAAAAGAAGTTGTTTTGTAGTATCGTAGTGATATATTGCTGTTACTTCTGGTTAGATAATCATGAATTGATGAGATTTGTGGAAAAATGCAAAATTATTTTTTGACATATGACGCATAAATTAAGTATTTTATGTTGGAGAAAATAAGGCTTATATGAGGGCTAAGTAAAAATATTTTTCAGATTATTCTTTGATGCCAGAAAAGGACACCGTAACTTAAATTGCTATCTGCAAGGGTATAGTATATGTTTAACAGTTGTTTTGTTTCCAGTATATTTTAAGGTTTTTTATAGCAAAGTATGCTGTATTTAATTTACCAGCTAGATAATCTATCTAGATAATAATCACAATCTATTTGATATGTGGATCTAAGTAGATACAAAGAAATTTAAAATATTTAATTATAATGGGATTTTATATTTTAATCTTCTATATTGCATTTGTTGCGAACCCTATGCTGTTATAAATAACCTTAAAGTGAATAAATGATAAATAAGTAAAACCATAGAATCAAATAAAAATATAATTTTATAGAACTTTTGGGGACAAGAAAATAAAACAGCTGATTCAATAAACATAACCTTTCACATATTACCCTTCATCAAATTCAACATAATTTACTTTAAGACCTATATCATACTTACCCTAACATTGTTTTTTGTTCTATTTTGTTTCCCACGGTTTCCACCCATTTCTGAACAATTTTATTTTCCAAAATTATTTTTACAAGATGTACACAATGAACGAAATTAATGCAAATTTATTGTGCACCTTTTTGCAGTTGTGCACTTAGTGTTGCCAGCTCTCACAGAAATATTGCACGAGAGATTCTTGAAAATAGCATGAGATTCTCTCTCTAGCAAGCAGGGACGGACCTACGGGGAGGCTGCTTCTCCATAATATTTTATTCTGCTGGCAAAATCTTAATTTATGTTGACATTATTTCAGTAAGACTTAGGAACAAAATATGAATAATATTAGCCCTTTTTGTGGTTCTCAGTTGGATTTTTCTCACTTACTCCCCTCCCCCTGCCAATATTTTCTCTTCGATGCGTCCCGGCTAGCAAGATGCTTACTCTGCTATTACAGTTTGAAAAATTAAATTACAATCAGAATATTGCACGTTATTTTTTACTCATATGAGGCGACGTACAAATTATGTCAATTTCTGTTTTCAGACTCGGGGAATAACCACGCGACACTCAACCCAGCCGCGTTGCAATTTATGATTATTAAGCACAATCGAACGATGCTAAATATCGAAATGTAAATTTTTAGCGACAACTTTTTTGTTTCTTAAGCCGAATATCCTTATGATCACTTTACGATTTATAGTTTTCAGTTATCTATCTAAACATTTTTTAAGTAAAATGTATTTTTCTCATTGAAAGCTAAAAAGCATGAGATTGGCGGCTAAATAGTGAAAACAAGAAATTTCTTTAAAAAACATGAAATCTCATTCAAAAGCATGATACTTGGCAACGCTGCAGTATATTTCAAACCTCAGTTCTAATTTAATTTTTTATTCCACCATGGCTCTACCCAAGCCTCCTCATAAGCATCTTACCAGCTCAAAATAATAGTGATCACGCATGATCAGTATTGTTGTGCTCAAAACCTTATCCAAACAAACGCCCAAATTTCTGTTTTATACACTTCTATTGCTCTCAGTTCTCTGAATGTACTACTAGTGTGACCCGCATAACCGTTTGTGTCAAATTACATACATATTCTCCTACTCCAGCCACTCCGACCATTGTTCTATTTTCTAACGTGACAGTGTCTGCTCACAGCAGTTTAAGTTTCCTGCGTAACATTACACTGGTTTAAGCTGTATGTTAGTCAAGAACAGAACACTTAATTGGACACTGGGAATTAAGTCTGCACTCTATTTCAAAGTATCAACGGAATAGTTGCGATTACTTTTTTTTAAATAACTAATCTGTGCCTGTACTGTCATATATCCCATATGGAAATGGTACTGGTAGGCTGCCTTTAAAATACGCATTTATTGTTCTAATTTTTTTTAAGCATCCATACATCATGTATGGATTTCAATTTTCAATTTTTAAAAACCTGTTTTATAAATTTACTCTATTAAAAATAAAAAAAGGATAGACACAAAAATAATAATACATTTATTTTTTTCCTATAGTAAATGTATATTTAGATTTTATGTAATATAATCCATAATATTCTGTTTTCTTATATTAAAACAATTTGATGTCGGTTATGTGGGTTTCGTTATTTAAGTTGTTATAAAGATAATGGAATTCCCCATAACAGTTTATTTTCGGACAACCGTCTTTTTTTTACTTCTTCTTATTACCCAAGATGACGAAAGCGTAAACACCATAAGTTTATCCTTATGAACCGATTTTAACAAATATATTGTAGCTAGACTAGATGTGGTGCGAGATGCCGTACAGTGTGCAGTGCGTTGTTATGGAGATACGTTAAGAGACTGTTTCTAATATACCGTAAAAAATATCTATTATTCATAACATGTTTTCGGATGCAACATGGTGTGGGTGGAATTTTTTTTATGGAATTTGATTTTGAAATCTTTCATTAAACACGGCAATAGGCAGATTTTCTCCTCCAGAGACGTCATGTTCTGATGCGGGTCATTTTCCGTTCGAAACGTTATTATTTAGAGTATTTTTTAAATTTAAAAATGTTGACGGAAGGCTATATATGTTCTATTAAGGCATGGTTCGAACGTTAGTGAAGGTTGTTAAAAGGGCTGTTGATGTCAATCGCTGAAGGCATATGCAGTATATGGGTTACCTGCGAACTCAGAGAAAGATGTATTAATATTTTCATTAATATTATTCTGATTTATTAAGTGAATTTCCCTCAAAAGTACAGATTCCAGTGGCATCTCACCAGGGAACGCGGGTGAAGCGCCGCTTCGCCTACATTTTTCAATCAATTTACTTTAAAATAAAAATATGTTTAAAATATTAAGCATTTTATAATCTATATTTTTATTATAAAAATGTAGTAAGTTTTATATGAATTCACATTATTTACTTAATTATACCATTATTTTCTATCAAAACTAGTGCGTTATATACTCAAAAAAAATAATAATGACTCAAAAACGTAGCGCGCTGAACACCTTTTCATAAGAGCGACCCGTTCAGCCGCAGTAACAAACTCCGCATCCCCCCGCACGCCAGCTTTCGCGCTTAGATTTGTTTACGGCAGTTGCTACGGCAACGCAATGGTGAGTATCCGTAAACCAAATAGAGATGGGAGCGGCCTAAACTACTGCTGGAGGCTGCAGGCGCTTGTTATAGCATTAATATGAATTAGTGCGCTCGGATCATCAGAGGCGGAAAAAGTTTTGCATCGGTCGAAATTAACTTTAAGATATAGTTACATAACTATTTTTTAAGAACAAAAACATATATTTAAAATCTTATAAATTCATATTATTTCCCCTAAGTATTAGAAAACACTTCAACGCTGTGGATAATTAACATCATTTCGGGCGTGGCACCCCGAAAAATTTTCACCTGCGGCGCAATTTTTATCTACACAGCAATTTTTGTCTGCGGCGCTGTCCATCTAACTATCTGCGCTTCACCCGTTCTTATATCCACGGGCCACGAGACAGATTGGTGCAATAAAATCTAATGAAGGTGAGAAAACCCATCTGAAACGTTTTTTAGGGCGTCATGTGGGCTAAAAATAGGATTGATCCCCCTAGTTGTATTTCTATTTGAATAAGTTGACCTGTGGTCATAAAATTCGATCAAATTGTGTACCTCACAGGTATAACTGTTAACTTGATTACTTTAGTTAAAAGTATTATACGCGGTGGTATGATCAATACACACAACCGAACTTTGACAGAGATTTATAACTTGAAGATTTTTATTTATTTCAAGTAAACTGTCACAAAAAAAATGAAGCCGAGAGCAGCGACGTACATTAGGGAAATCTTTTGCCTACATTTTTAGGGCGTACCTATTGGATTCGAAACATTCGCAGATATAAGCTAATAAAAAATTTTTTTTATGAATATGTGCACATCAAAGCTTGATGATCATATTCGAATTTCCCAACGATAGAAAATTGTTTTATATTCAATATATGAATTTTAACATATCTCAAAAATGTTTGCTTTTGACGGGTTAAAACAAGAACATTTTCACGTAAAGAGAGTAGAAGACTTGAAACATGTCCATAAAAAAATATGTTTGGAAGTCTTCCACGGCTAGTACGGATCTATACACGTAGCGTCGTCGTGTTCCAGCTATTCTGTAGAGTTGCAGCTCAGAGTGGAAAGCCTTCACTTTCCATTAGTGCAGCGAATGTTAATATCTCGACCTAGTTTTTTTTCGCGAATTTACTCTGTCGGTGGTAGTATTCCACAACAGTTGCATACCTAGAAGAAAACTCTGGGAGAGGGGATCTTGAAAATAAAAACGTAAAGATTTGAAATGTATTTTATTATTTAATTTATTTAACATAACTTACACAGCATACCCTACTCAGGGACTGGGAAAATAGTATATTACATATTTACCAAATTATACAACTGATATTTGAAGGCCGTTTACATTGATATAGCCAAAACATTAGACTCAGTCCCAGACAAGCTTCTTGACATTTATGGTGCTATCAGGTCAAAGGAACTGTATGATAGAAGTTGGATATGTTTATTCATCTTATACTTCAACAGCTTGTTATCCCCGAATCTGAATGGTTTACTATTTGCTAATCTCATATGCAACCGACACCATTCGTTTTCACTGGTGGATCTTTAGAAGGTGTACATATATAATCTTATGGATACAGACGTGAAAGCCCTTAATTATTGCATATTAACTATCTCCAGGCATTGATGAAAATTATTTCTTTCATGGTCGAAATTCGTGGACGTTGTCAAGTCAATCATAGACATGAATATGCAACAACTAAGAGCTTTCATGTCTATGGTCGGATATTGATGTGAATGACTCGTTTTGCGTCTTTGACCGCAATGCATATTTAAAATGATTAGCGGGTTAAGTATCACAAACACGTGATTAGATACATAAATTATCTCAAAAAGTAATTAGTGCCGACAGACCCCCCATTTATTTATTGTTAAGATAAGTGAGGCTGCATAAATTAAAAATCCATTGTATAGATCAGTAAGATCGGTTTTCAAGTGGCCCTCTCGTACTGAATATATCTTAATAATTGTATTTCCACTGTAACCGATATGTTTTATCTTCTTAAATTGAATGTAAGGACAAAAATCCTTATCATACTTTTAAAACCCTTGATCATTGATTGCACATGGAATATTGGTCTGGGTCAATAATGCTCTTTCAAAGCGGGATACTCCAAAAATATGTATTGAAAATCATATACAGATTACATTCTCCTGAGCTACTCTTCTCAAGTGATCTGGGCAATAAATGGTTACTTTAGCTTCATTTATGCATAAAGACAAAAATCTTAAGACCACATCTACGAAACCCATACTAGGATAAATGTTAACCTCAAGATTCCTTTAAATTATAAGAATATCAACTTCAAAAGCATACCCTATTTATTAAACACTTTTAAAATTACGTTTGTTTTAAATAATGGAAAAAATGTTAAAATAACTAGTAATCATCATCTTTTCCACCAAACTGTCACATTTGCCAAAATGACTTCCGCTAAATTGTCATAGACCGGTAACCATAAACAACTGATACATATTTTACACACATCTAAATGTAAATAAGTATAGCTAAATTATTTTATACTATTTTATTGTATTCTGCATACTTTTAAAATAAAAAATTTATTACTAACATTATGTTCAGTAAAAGACGAAAGGAGAGACAAACCTGTACTTGGGTTAACAATTTAATTAACTGTTAAAGGAGTAACTGCTTATACCTATCTGTCATAAGCCGGCCACACGATTTTACACCATTGTGGTTTAGCTAGAATTAAAATTCATATACCTAACTTATGTAGTTTTTTCTGGGCTATCGGATTATGACATCAAAAAAACAACTGAAATTCAAATAAAAAAAATATGACGGAAAACTGATTTTAAAAAATTTTCACCTTGTATATCGTAAGTGGATTTGATAGCTGAAGTTATGAGATATTTATAATATACAGGGCGATTTTTTTTTATCAAAAATATGTTCTTCATATTTTTTATTTGATTTTCCATAAGTTCGGCACTTGAATTTTAATTCTAGCTAAACAATAAAGAAGTAAAATCGAGTGTCTCGCTTACAAGAGACACCCTGTGCATAGTATCTTTTATTACCAAGTCCTATGTGGGACCGAATTTATAGTCTTAAGGCGTGCTCAAAACTACCTAACCCAGTTTATGCTTAATTAATGTAAGGACGTAGCCGCTGCACGCATTGGACAAGTGGCTAGTGGAGAAATGTACACTACAGAATGCTAAACATTCCAAATGGTACGCGTTCGCAAATAACGTCAAATAAATAAATAATGAAGTCAGTAACTCTAAGAAAAAATATGTCAGATCAGCATACAAAAATTACCAATGAGAAAGATTTTCAATTGAAGTAAAATAATACATAGAGTAATGATAAAACTACACAACTACATAAACAAAAACTAACATCAATATGGGTCAAAAAACATTACAAAACCAATCCGGTTAACTGCCTTTTCAGCTGCAAAGTGCTTAGTCTGAAAATATCATATTCTGAGAACTGATGATTGTAATTGTGAACCAGTCGGTCAACAAATGCGCTAAACCCGTAATTTGTACGGTGGTACCTTTCAACAAACAGCTGTGATTGTGTGTTCTTTTAATAGGCACTAAAAACGGGACTGATCCAAGCAGCACTTCACAGTCAATCCCCCCATTCACCAATTTATGCAAAAAGGCCAGAAGTGTCTTCTTTCTTCTAAATTCAAGGGTTTGAAGGACGCAAAGAAGAGCTGTAGTATTAGAAGGCAGACCTTGATATGGGAAATGCAATTTATGTAAGAGGTATTTTGAAAACCTATTTTGCACCTTTTCAATTCTGTCGACGTGACACTGGTATGATGGACTCCATATTGTACAACAATATTCTAGAACGCTACGAACCAATGAGTTATAGAGACACCCAATTGCTTTGGTATCAGTTACTGTTTCGTATGTCGCTTTATAAAACCCAGAAGTCTAAAACCCTTAAGTACAATGTTATCAATATGTAGATTAAAAGTAAGATTTTCATCAAAAATAACACCTAAGTCCGTGAAAGAACTAACAACTTCAAGGTTTTCATTATCTATGAAGTAGGTGGAGGGTATGGTATTAATACATTTGTGAAAACGGAGCACTTTACATTTCGAGATGTTAAGAGAGAAATAATTAGTTCTGCACCATTTGACGAGCCTTTCCATATCAGACTGCCGAGGATTGGAGTCTGAGGAGACTGGTGAGAAGAATTTTAAGTCGTCTGTATATAAAAGACATTCGGACAGAAACAGAAAGAGAACTGAACCCACATGCGAACCCTGCGGGACACCCGATGTCACAAGAATCTCCCTGGAGACTGAACCGCATATGTTGACTTGCTGGCGACGATTAAATAAAAACGATTTGATCCACTCAAGATATTTTCCACAAAAACCAATTTGCTGTAATTTTCATAACAGAAGCTGATGGCAAACTGTCAATAGCCTTAGATATGTCAGTGTAAATAACATTGATCTGCTTGCCAGCCTCAACCGAAATATGAAATATTGCACGATCGACGACCACGATAAAAACCATGTTGCATACTCATAATATAGTGTTTTAAAGACTTAAATATATGATCGGTGATAATTGCCTCAAAGAGCTTTGGTATATGTGAAAGTAAAGAAATACCTTTGTAGTTCTTCACATCACTTTTATCAACAGATCTGAAAATGGGCAGAAGGGTAGAAAACTTCCAAAATTCAGGAAAGGAACCCAGATTAATGGATCTCTGAAAAATTATACATAGAGGCTGAGACAATGACTCACAGCATCGTTGCAATAGAATAGTAGGAATTCCATCAGGGCCAGCCTTCTTGGTAGGATCAAGGTCCTTTAATTTATTAAAGATTTCTGCCTCTGTAAAACAATATGTTGATAGTATCTTTCCTGAATAACTCATTGGATCAATTTTACTAAAGTCTAAATTATGGTGGTAAGTATAGCAAGACTGAAAGTGAGTAGCAAAAGCATTTGCGATGTTATCTGACCCCAGTGATTTCTTGCCCGTCAAAATTCATAACACTAGGCAGATTAGAGTCCCTTCTTAAGTTTCGTACAAATGACCAAAAGTATTTAATGTTTTCCGGGATAAGTAGCTCAGTCTGTGTGACATATGTAAGATAACACATATCAATTCGAAGTTTAACCTCACGACTTATGTCAGAATAGGCCAAATAGTCAGCAAGTTTGTCGGTCCTTTTATATCTTTTGTATAAGCAATTCTTTTGTCCAATAAGCTTTTTTAAGGGAAGGTCAAACCATTTGGGATATTTACAGTCAGCCACGATCTTCTTGGGGATACAATTATTGATACCCTGAAATAAAACCTCATAGAACTGTTCAACCATTCTGTTAATATCAGGCTCAGACAATAAGAATGACCAGTCGGACTGCTTATAAAAAATATCCAAATTGACGATATTTGCTTCATGAAACTGGTAAACACTTATTTGATTTTGATTTTTTATCGGCGAAACATATTTAATTTTATACTTCACTTCAATTGCTGGATGGTAGGGGTCAATCTGTACAAGAGGAAAATTTGAAGATGAAACGAAAACACTAACGAAGTCATCAGCAAATAGCAGATCTAAAATTCTGCCCATGTGATTCCAAAGTGAATTCATTTGTTGCAATTCAAGAAAACTCATTGTCACAAAAAGAGTTTCAGAAGCTAGGGAAGGTAAAAATTTTGGAACCAGTGAATTGTCTTCATAGATCCATTCCACTGAAGGAAGGTTAAAATCCCCAAGAATAAAAAATGTATGGTTACTGAAACTATTTCTCAGCAACTCACAGGTATTGCAGAAAGACTGATAACATTCCTGATTAGAATTAGGTGGAAAATATACACATCCTAGTACCAAACTTCCATTGCCTGCCTTCATCAGAACCCAAACAGAGTCGAACTCGATATGAGCAAGAGTAGCAATCATAGAAGCATGAAAAAACAAGAAACGGCAATCAATACGCCGCCGCCGCGTTGACACCCTAGTTCCTTATAACTTCTATCTGCTCGAAAAACTATATATTCATTTTTAAATATTTCATTATTAAAATTTATCCTCATTAAGCCATGTCTCGGTGAGAAATATTACGTCATAGTCGCAAGACATGACGCTAAGAGAAATTTCATTTATTTTGGTGCGTAGACCCCTGACATTTTGGTAAAACATGACAAGGCTACCATCCGCTGAAGATCTGTCATTAGCACCAGTTACCATTTCTAATTGTGAGTTTGAACGTTGGGCAGTTGACAAAAATTTAGCTGGCTGTTATTATCGACGGAATCATTAATCATCTCCACACCTAGTGACGATTGACAGAAAGAGGAAAATCGCCTGCGTCTATCAAAAAACAATCGAAAATATACGAAAAAAGGTCAGATTTTGTTCCATAATCTAAAGCTCCGTTCCGTGAATTGGTTATCAATGGCAAGAACCATGCATGGGAACCGGTTATCGTTGACTCAATAAATGCATTTTGTTGTGCTATAAAGTCGTTCAACACTGGACGATTATATCGTAGAGGGGGGCCAATAATGAAAACATTAGTGTCTTTTGTTATCTCAATCAAATTGTTGATGGAGTCTTGTTGTATTTTTTTGGCCATAATTGGTTCATATATGCCGGTAAACAACAGAACACAGTCACTTTTAGAAAAACCTCTACACAGAGAAATACATTCCCGGGAGAGTCTTTCGAAGTTTACCCTGTCCAACTGTTGACGATTTATATCATATCTGTTAGTGATTTTTTTAATAATTTGAATTGAACCTTTGACCACCGCATCTCCAATTATCAATATTTGGGGTCGTCTTTTTTGTTTTTCTAATTGTTGTGCTTTTGGAGATGACTTCCTTTCATTGGGTTCACGACTAGTAACTTTTGTATATTACCGCACTTCTTAGCTTACTTAATTCAGATTGGTACCAGTCATTGTCTACCTCCAACGTCTTTAAGCTAGCCAGCATTTCTTTCATGGTTTGATTTAAGTCGCTTAGTTCGTTTTCCAATTTCTTTGACCTACCTGTCCGTTGATAATTTTTTCACTTAAAGTATTTTTTTCTTCTTCAAACTTGGTTATCTTTTTATTTAACATTAAGATTGTTTCGCGCGATTCCTTTAATTTCTCCTCAAAATGCTGCGCTGCCTCTGCAACATCTTCTTGGAAAGTCAACGAAATTTTTAGATGCCGAAGTAGAAGGGATTCCTTTGCATTAAGGATAGCAATTAAATTTTTTATTACTTGATGATGCTCAGCAAGTTGTTCATCCTTCTCACAGATACTCCTTTCATAAATTTGCTCTTGTGACCTCAGAGCTTGATTCAGTGCCCCAAACCTTTCCTCAAACCTCTCGAATTCAGTGAGTTTATTTTCTTTACTTATATGATTTTCTTCACACTTCTTAGAACACTAATCTCGGTTATTTTCTATCACTTTGAAATAGCTTCTTCTGTTAATGCAGCTGAGATGAAAGACGTTGCAGCATATGATACAAACTAGACTAGAAAATTCCTTGTTTACACAGCATTAGAAGCAAGCAGTCGACTTTTGCGATGAATTAACATTGCTCTCATGAAACCAAATTATTTATAAAATTAGAGAGAAAAAGTAAACTCAATAAAACAAACAGTGTATAATTATAATGACAGCTATTTTGAAGAAGCACGAAATATGAGACAAAACAAAAGCTAAGCAGAAGAAAAGAGAAAAAAAAAAAACAAAAAAAAAACAGTAAAAACGAGGACACACGCTTCACGCCCAGGGGCCTGTCTGGACGACTTAAAAGACACAAACAAAGAAGACCATTAAAAAAAAAGGGAAGAAAGGAAGGAAAAACAATAAGGACCAATTATTATTATTGTTCTATAAATTTAAATTTAAATATATTTAAAGTTGTCTTTGCAAACAGACACCAATATTGTGCATTGCTAAAACTCTACTAGAACTGAATAATATAAATTACTTTATTTAAAAAAATAATGGAATTTCACCTGACCCGATAAATAAAAATTTAGGGTCTTCTTATCAGTAAATTAGCATATTTAGTGACAAGGCAGTGATAAATATTACTTTTTTATAAATGTCCATTCAGAGGATAAATTTTAATTAGCCTTCTATTTCTTCAAATAATGAGATTATTTGTGAGTTAATCACTTTGAAAATTATGAGGATACATACAGTTTTTTTCAAGCAACAAACCAAAACTAGACACATATTTTTTCAAAGTTAAAACCACCAAAAACGGCACATATTTATAAGAAAAAAACTACACACATATATCTGAAGGAATAGCATTAGGAAACACATTTATCCACGATTATTTGACATTCAGTGTACAGGAGGTTTTATTGTCCCTGAACGTGTCAATGATCTAATTCCCTTGCATATAAAGAACTTTGCAATTGAGTATAACATTCGTTGAAATAAATATTGTACTGTGTGAAAGTAGTCTGCATAAACTTTATATTTTCATGTTTTAGACTCTAAAACGACGAACAAAATTAACTTAATTTTTCGAAAACTATTGCGTTTATAATACATAAGCTGTTATATAGAGAAATAACAATAAGTGGTTTTACACATATTGATGGCAGACTTTAAACAAAAGTTGTTGAACTTGACTAATCAAATATAATAAGGTAGGGTTTAACAGAGTTTAAAATTTAAAACAGTATTTATCAACATGGGGTTCCCCAAGAATTTTATAAACAAGTAAACTTCTGATCTCAGCCCATTTTGTGAGTAAAGCTATCTAAAGTAAAGAAATATATTATATTCAGGAATAAGGCTAATTTCTAATAAACATTTAAGAAAAGGTACTTCAATAAGCAAAATGTATACAATACATAATATATATTTAAAAAGCAAATAAAAAATTAAATCAGTTCTCGCCTATTTTTTAAACCATATACATATAAAACCCTACAGGCGTATGTATGACAATTGCAATGATAATACATTTCATGCTTAAAAATAACTTATAGCATTTACCATTCAAGATTATGGTATTAAAAAAAAGTAAATTTAGCTGAACTGACTACAATTTCAAGAGTGGCCTGAATTACTGAATCATACCATATGAAACAAAACATATATTAAAGAATAACTGATTATAAATGACAGACAAATATGCATTTGCTATGCAAATTTTTAAATTTTTTGATGCGCGATGATCACTTAACCTTATCAATTACACATTATGACTTCCAAAAGTTGGGGTGGTGTGCTAATCTGCGCTCAAAATTTGTATACCAGTTCTGAACAGTGGACAGGGGAACATAAGTAGCAGTTGGATCAGGAACCATATTTGCCTGAGTTATTGTATAGGATAAAACATAGTCCATGAAATGCTTCAACATCTTCTGAGCAAAAGTCACTTGGTTTTCAGTGCTGTCTGGCGATATAACTTCTTGTATATTTGATAAGGGTTCTAAAAGAAAACATAATTTACATACATTTAATCGGCTCTGTAATAAAGCAGCATCGGACAAATGAGTGCTAATTAAAAGTAAGGTAATACAAAGCGAGTAAAAAAAAGAGCACTGTTACAAGATTAGATAGATTAGAAACTTGGAAAACAAATTGCTTGATACAGTTTATTATGAATATTTTGTTAAATAGGTGGATCATTATAACTAGGTAGATCTGAACCACGTTAGCACCAGGTTAGCTGTTAAAGCCAAACTGCAAGACTGTTTCGCAACACAACAATTTAAAACTAATATACTACTGGTTCCTATCCACATCTCTAACAAAATATATTATTATATTGAAAGTACTATAGTACATTAAATATCAGTAGGGTTGGAACTAAATAAATAAATATTGTCTCTATTTGGCATGTGTATATACAAGATATACCCACACCATGAGGTGAAAGAGATGAGATTTAACCTATGGTTATTCTTACACCTAACTTCTTTCACCCACAATGTGTTTACAGCTATAAAATAAATAGACTTTAAGTTACATTTTTGATTATACTCAAAAATAAAAATTATAAATAAATTAAATCAAACTAAAACTTATTCACTCAGTCTGGTTACCCAATAATTGTCTTATATTTTAAGAGCAACTGAACTAAGGTACTTGATTTGAGTTCAGGACCTAAAGAATTGTACACACTCACAGCCATATATGTAAAACACTGCTGAAACAATGCAGTACGATGTTGTGGCATTGTCAAGTAGTCTAACATCATATATAGCTCTCAATGAGCTAGAGAAGGCCTGTGATGTGGTACCCATGACTCTCGCATTAAAATTAGTCAAAAAATCTATCAAAGCATATTGGTGTTATAACAGAATTAAAAGACATCATAGCCGCTGAAAAGCTGAAACAGCTCTCAGAAACTGGAAAGCTCACTGAAAAGTCAGAGGCATGCAAATACCTATAGTAGATCATATTCTGTTAACTCTGAGTTTCGAGGATGACCCGGTTATTGAGGCGCAAGATTTGTACAACTTGGACCCCATGCTTAAAAGACTATAAAGACTGGGATGGTGCCTTTTAAGTAAGTTCACAAAAACTAGATATATGGTAATATATTCCAACGCCCAGTTTAAGAATTTGTTAAATGATGATGCAGACATCCTCCAGGTGGATATGCTAAGTATATGGGTGACCTCTTTAACAAACGGCTTGGTTGCAACTGAAATCAGACAGCATGTAGAGCAGAGTCTGATTTCAGCTGCCTGAATTCCCTCTGGTAGGACAAAAAAAATGAGAATTGGTAAAGTTAAAGTGGAGTCAGTGTTATGCTACTAACCAGAAGTACTGACTCTAAATGCATATTTAAGAAAATAACAACAGCAATAAAAAGGGTCACAAATCAGCATGTAAGAGAGGGGCCCCAAATGGCTCAACAGATTGCCCAAACTTCTGCTGACATGTGATAGATGAATAAAAACAAATAAATGAAAGAACTGCACCAGAGGAAACCAAAAGGAAGTAGAAAAGGGAAAAGATCCAGACATTTGAGGAATAAAGGAATGCAACGAGGTATATGACATTAAATTATCTGTAGTTTATTTCCTGAAGTGTAAAATATATAACTATGCCATCAATATATACAGGGTGGAACATTTAACTGGAATAATTTAAAAACTTTTGTCCACTGCCACGAGTTAAGAGTGATAAATTACTGGCTCAAATAACATCACAAATACTTCTGCTACTCACTTTCAGTCCTGCTATTTCCACAATCATAATTTAGATTTTAGCAAGATTGGTCCTATAAGTTGTTCAGGAAAATTATTACCAACATATTGTTTTAAGGTAACAAAATAAAGGGACTTGATCTCTCCAAAAAGGCTGGTCCAGATGGAATCCCCACTATTCTAATAGAAAGTTGCTGTTAGACATTGTCTTTATGCATAATTTTTTAGACATGCTCCAATCTAGGTTTCTTTTCTGAAATTTGGAAGTTTTCTATACTCAAGCCGATTTTTAAATCGAAATTATTGATGATATCTTTGAATCATTAAAATACTATATTACGAGAATGCAACATGATTTCAATCATGGTCTCTCAATGTCTACAAATCTTGCAATATTTCAGAATTACTTAATTATATCGGTTGAGGCTGAGGATTAGGTATTGTCAAGGCATTATTAATATGTGTGATTATCTGGGGTCTACTGGAATTTTTGTTTTTAAATACGTAGACACTTTAATTTTTTTATGAGGCGAGTGTTAGAAGTTGTGCCTTCTAAATGATTATTTGCAAGATTCCATCAGTTTCAACCTAATAATTCATTTCTGTGGAATAAAAACTCGACTTACGTTCATTTCTTGACAACAGAGCATTATGTTGATATTCAAAAAGTGGTATGCAAGAGCATAGTATGCATTTAGTAGTGTGTAGGATCGAATTTTATTTGCTTTAATTTAAATATAGCATATTCCCTCCCAAGTCCAGTGCAGAAATTATCAATTTGATTATCCCAACCAACCAACCAGTCCTTTCATCCATAAAGGTCACCAAAAATTTCACAACTGACACACTATTTTCGAGGATTGGTCTTGGAGTGTTTTTGTAGAAGAGTACTGGCACAATTTTTTGAGGATGGCTGTGACACCTACTCAGAATTCTATAACCTACTACGGCTTTTGATTTTGTTTCACATGACATCTTATTACAGAAACTTACCCATTACAAATTTAACAAGAAATGTCTTACTCTTATGAAGTTTTGCCTCTCTGAGCACACCCAGTATGTTTCAATTAATCTAAGCACCTCTATTTATCTACCAATCAACCAGAGGGTTCCCCAGGGTTCAATTTTCGAGCCTGTACTGTTACTGATATATGTAAATGATTTGCAAAATTTCCAACCTAATTCTAACGTAATTTTATTTGTTGATAACACTACAAATCTCATCAAATACAAACCAGACATCCCTTTAATAGATACACCCCATTCAGCAATTCAGGATTGGTTTCTTGTAAATTATGAGAATAAATAACAGCAAAACGTACAGTGTTAACTTCTCCCTAAAACAAGCAATATGAAGCCTCAGCATTATCTTCACGTGAAATTTTTGAATGTGACTCTTGCTGCAAAGTTGAAATGAGAGGAGCATGTTATCCAGTTGAGTACCAGCTAGCTGTCAAAGGTGATTTCCATATAAGGAATCTAGCCAAAATGGTCTCACAATGAACTGTGTTGTTGGCATATCTTTAGTCCACAGCTAAGATGTATGCATGTTATATTGGGTGTGGAATACCGTGACTGCTGCCGGTTTTAGAAAGTTTGGTATGTGTTACATTGTCTGCTTTATGTAATGAAGAACATCTAATCTTTTCCAAGGCACAATCATTATCACAGCTACTCCATGAGAAACAACAGTAATCTGGTGCCTGATTTTAGCAGACTTGCCTGAATCAGAAGGGGTACAGTAAAGTATGGTGTTTATTTTTTGTCCTCCCAAATGCAATAAAGCAGCTTGAATTGGCTCAATCGAAAAACAAAAAACTATATTTAAATAAATGCTTTTATTCAACAGAAGAGTATCTCAATAGTACTTTTCACGAACTGATCCCATAACAAAAGGTTGTGTTACGTGTGTGTAATTATAATCAATTTAACCCCCTACAGTTTTAATTGTTGTTGATTTGTTTTGATATCTCTTTTGCAAATTTAATATAAAATGTTTTTAATTTGAAAAAAAAAAAATTGGGTGTAGCATTCAAAAAAATGTTCACAACATCACAATCAAACTGTTATTGCCAAAGTATCCAGAGACCAGTAAATCAATTTGAAATCATAAACAGTTTTTAAGTAGAGTTTATTCCAGTTAAATGTTCCACCCTGCATATAATTTTCACATAAGAAAACATGGTTTTCAGACTAGACAATGTCAAAATGGAATTACGATTCACTTCTGATTGCATGACGCATCTCTAAGATGTTGAAGAAGCTGTGACAACTTCCATTCTAATGTAAATTACAATTTTTCTGAAAATGGCATTTATATTTTATACAATATATAATAAAATAAATTCTGGCTATCTAGGTTTATTTATTTTAATTTAATTAATAATCTTACTAACCTATACTAATTCCTATCTGAGCATTATGAACTATGTGGGACTGTCCAAACATCATATTTGAATAATCACCCATTTCATCCAATCTCTTTAAGTTTGACACCTTAAATATTACTGAGGGTTTGTTATTTGAAATACTGCCTAAAAGTTGCCAATTGGGTGGAGCATGTGGATCCGGCCAACTGAAGTAAACTAAAAGAAAATTCTGAATCAATAAGAATCACTTTTAAAACTTTGTATGTATATAATAAATATATATATTTATAGATGCATCTCACCATTTTTGGAAGAGAACTATAAGACCACAAAAATAAAATGTAATTGTATGTTAATATATACATATGTACTGAACAGATGTAAAGTATGATTGCATACAATGCAAACACATCAATATCTTTGTTACCATTGAGGAATTTCATCACTCTCACAATGCATGGTGCTGTGAAATTCCATATGGAAAAGATTGTTATTTCTTAAAATTCTACTAGGATCATTAAATATGATTGATTGCTATCTTAATAAACCCACAAATTTCAGGTTGTTTAGATTCATGTGGTTCACAAGTTACTTAAAAAAAAATTAGGCTCCAGAAAACATTTTAATTTATCTGGTTTCATCCCAGGTAAAAGCCTGGTTGCATGAAGCAACAAATATCACAAAACTGCTTGCACTTGTTTGTTTTGTTCATTTTAACAACAAATTGTCTTTTCCATTTGACTTGTGGCCATCAGGTATTTACATTCATATCTACAAATTTTTTAAATTCCAATTCTTTAATTTCACACATTTTATTTGTCTTAATTTTGTGGTGTATTTAGCATTCCAGGGGATACGGCTTCCAGACATTGTTGCTGAATTTTAAGGTTATGAGTGCTGACTTTTGAGTTATGCAACTCACTTCGCAGATGTAAAAGAGAAGTTATCTTCATTAAGGGTTTGTTCTTTTCTGTTGCACTGGTCCCATATGGTGGATTTGCATATTTTAAGTTCGTGCTTTTTCATTACAAACTTACATTTCTGGCATTGGAATTTTTTGAATTTCAGGAATGAATTTTTTCATGATTTCAATTTCTTCTAGTAATGTTAAATTATTACATATAACAAATTTTTTTTCTTTCTTCCTTCAAACAGCATTTTAGAGAATTATTCTTTCCAATGGCAATTAAAGTCACTCTTAATGAACCATTTACTGAATCACAGTTTATACACTTTGTGGCACTATTTGTTGCCATTTTCTGTCAATATTTATACATTTTGGGACACTGCCATCTTGGAAAGCAGAATCACCATGAAAATTGTAGCCTCTTTTTTTAAAGATCATAGAATTTAACAATTCCAACAATTCATATAATGAAGGGTGCTATCTATGCAAGCAAGTTGGACATAATTATGAAATGAATTATAGATTATTATTATATAAAAAAAGCTCTTGTGGCTTTGCATATTTATTGAACATATACCTAGTTCAAATCAAATCAATCAAATCAAAATACGCTTTATTGTCTCAAGAAATGTATCTCATTGACAAAGCTAAGTAAAATTAAGTAAAAAGTAAAGTTTACAAGAGTAAAATTCTATAAGAGTAATACTAAAAAAAATGTACCAATTTTTTATAATAGGTCACATAATAAAAAAGACATGACAATATATTATAGGAATGGTTTCATTTTCGAGCCAGTCCAATACAAAATAATTAAGAATAAAAATGAAACATAAACAAACATAAAAATAGATAAATAATTTATGACTTTACACAAGAAAAATATTTAGAATAAAGAGGCAAAAACCTTCAATTAAAATTCCAGCATAGAAATATTTTCCTAATATCTACTTAAAAACTTGTCAGTAAAATGTGTAAACAAGAGAGACAAGTCTCATCTCTAAGACAAACAGTTTAGAATTGCTTAAAATGTATAATGCTTAATAACAATAATACTATAATAATTACTCAAGTCAAGGAAAAAAGATCAAAAGAATTAAATTTACTACTATTTATTTATTTATTTATTTATTTCAACGGAAAATCCATTTTTACATAAATGTATATATAATAAATTGTAATAATACATAAACATGATCTATAATGAATATTAAACAAAATTTACAGTGAAACAAAATGAAGTGAAAGAAAAACATAGTAGAATCACATAGGTTGTTGAATATCACAGTAAAGGTAGGACAAACCGTTTGAAGGCGGTTAAACTCATACCAAAGGGATCCACACCTAAATTATTGAATAATCAAGTTATACATGATATAGGGCTATGGTATCCATAATTTGTGCTGTGTGCCGGTACAAAGAATAAATTACTTTTCCTAGTTCTGCGCACAGTGTTAAACTTTACATCTTGTAGTAAATCAGGACAGCAGTATATACCATTTAATAGTTTAAACATAAACATTAGGTCAGCACACAGTCTAAGCTCCCTCAAAGTCTTAATATTAAATCTGGTCATTACAATACCATAATCGATGTAGTAATTAAGTTCATTGTAAACATTAATATTTGATTTAAATGCCAGTTTACATAAATGTATATATAGCATCAATTTGGTATTGATAAAAAGGAGACCAGACTGTGGATGCATATTAAACAAAATTTACTAGAGCACAATATAGTAACTTTGTTGAGGAAGGAGATAAATCTGCACCATATCTAGATAGAAAGCCCAATCTTTTGAATCCCTCCTGAACAATCCTATCAATATGACTTTTAAAG
Source organism: Kuschelorhynchus macadamiae (assembly GCA_030620095.1). Lineage (NCBI taxonomy): Eukaryota > Metazoa > Arthropoda > Insecta > Coleoptera > Curculionidae > Kuschelorhynchus > Kuschelorhynchus macadamiae. The sequence goes on from JAUTXW010002990.1 coordinate 4,420,617, forward strand.
CAGCTGGATCCTGCTTTATCTTGGAATGAACATATTAATACTCTCTGTAATAGACTCTCTTCTTGCCTATATGCAAGGGATCCACAGCTGGTCATCATGCTGCTTTGATAATCACCATGGCTTATTCCATGCAAGAATGAGCTATGGAATACTAATTTGATGCTGTGCACACTAACCTGCTGAGAGTATTTAAAGAAAACAAGCCATCAGAATAGTTTTTAACATGAAATCCACAGAGAGTTGTTAAACCTCTTTTTAGTAAATCTATACTGACTCTCTTTGGTCAGATATGATATAAATGTTACCTAAAAAAGTACATTCATCAACACACCACTCATTCAGACATTCATGACCATGCACACAATATTTTAAAACCACAGAACAGCTTCAATATTAAATCTGGTCATACAATCCATAATCGATTGTTGCTTTCAGGCATCTGAATTCATTGTAAACATTAAAAAAATTTATTTAAATGCCAGTTTATTCAGTGACTGATTTTCAAAGTGCCATAAGAGAGAATAAGAGCATCAATTTATTAGTGTAGATTTAATGGTAAATTCAATGTTTTGTAGTTGATACTTGTATGTTTTAAGTCTAATATGTATTATTAATATAGTATTTCTTTTTTATGAAGTATTTTATTTTATTGAATTCCTTTTTGCACCATATCTAGAAAATGTATTTTTTCTTCAGACTGAAAAAAAAAAAAAAATGACTTTTAAAGGTGAGCTGCGCATCGAATAAGACGCCCAGGTCTCGAACCTCCAAAACTGAATTCAACATAACTTCGTTCAGAAAATAATGATTAGCATTTCTCTTACAGCGACCAAACCTGATGGAGGAACATTTAAGGATAGGCCATTTTTTTCTGACCATAAATATAAACCATTCAGATCGGATTGTAAATTATCAATATCAGTTTGGTTATTCATACTTTTGTATAATTTCAGATCATCGGCAAACAGCACAAACTCAGAATGAGCCACTGCATCACCAATATCATTCACAAATAAGTTAAAAAATAAAGGGCCACAGTGAGATCCCTGTGGTACCCCTGACAATACTTGTATCTGTTTAGACATGTAATTATGAATTTTTACACACTGACTAGGACCCGACAAAAAACTCGATATCCATCTTATAGCAGATTCGCTAAAACCCAAACATTTTAGTTTATGTAGAAGTAGACTGTGGTTAACCCTGTCAAACGCCTTTGAGAAATCAGTGTAGATACTGTCTACATACACTTTCCTCTCAAAGGCGTTCAACAAGTATTGTTCGTAAGTAAGTAAATTAGTCACTGTTGACTTACCCCGAGAAAAGCCATGTTGTTGCTTTATTATTAATTCTTTACATTTCCAAGCTAATTGATCTGTAATAAGTTTATCGAAAAGTTTTGGAATAACAGATTGAATAGAATTACCACGATAGTTAGCAATGTCCTGTTTATTCCCCCGATTTAAATATTGGTGTTAAGAAACTCGTTTTCCAATAATTTGGGAAACAGCCTATGTATATATATAAATATGTTGTAATGGCTTGCTCAGAGCGTAGACACAGTTCTTTACTAAAGCAGATGGAATACCGTCTGGTCCAGTGGAATAACTTAGTTTTAAATTGCTAATTCCATTAAAGAGTTCAACTAAAGATACATTTAAACAATCAATATCAACTGTTCTTTTAGGTAAGTAATCAGGTAAATCAAGATCACTTTCGATATAGGTTGTTGAGAAATGTTCGGCAAACAGATTGGCCATGTCAGCGCCATTCTCTGCCGACTCATCTCCAAAAAACATTGAGTTGGGATATGCTCCAGAATTACACGCGTCATGTACGTACTTCCAAAAAAATGATGGATTGTTAGATATATTATCTTCCAGATGATTCAAGTGTTGAGTGTAACACGCGACCTGAACAACTTTGCAACGTTCGCGTAGTACTGAAAACTCATTATAATGTGTCATCGAGTTACTTTCTTTGAATTAGCGATGGGCAATCTTTTTGTTTATTATTAGGTTGCGACGTTCTCCAGAATACCACACAGGAAAATTTGAAGACCTGGATCGTCTCAGTGGAACAAACATATTCAATGCATTATACAGATAGTCATAAAAGACTTCAACAAGAGTATTTACATCATTACAGGTGAGCACAGAATCCCAGTCAATGCTATGAAGTTAATCGTTTTTAAAATCATAATACATAACATCATATTTTAAGTTTATAATCTGTTTAAAACATGATACTAAAAAGTGGTATGCTGAATGATGTCTACTTGTACCCAGCAGGCAATCATCAGCTAATGAAACGAGAACATCACAACCGCTACTACCAAATATTAAATCTAAAAAGGTATTATTAACATTGCGGAACTGGTTAAACTGTATTAAATTCAAATAGTTATAATTTGCACAAACAATATTAGCAGGGGAACCTGGAGGACAGTCCACCGTTAGGTAATCATTGTTATTCCACACACATCCGGCAGATTAAAATCCCCACTGTGAGGCAAGGCCAAATGAATTTAGCAGCTGCACCAAAGAAAATGCACTATCATTATTAACCATAGAAAAATCAGTGTTAAAATCCCCGCATAATATTATGTACTTATTTGGTGAATAAATGTTGACAAGCAATTCATTTAATTTATACAGGAAAACATTAAAGTCTTCATTAGGAGATCTATATATAGTAAGTAACAAACACTTTTTATTCTTTAAGGCAAATTCTGACATACAAAATTCAAAAACCTTTTCAATGGGATCCATCTCGGTCTCGACATGCATGGCTTTAAACCCTTTGAAAAAATGGCAGTGCCTCCTCCTCGATATAATTCTCTAGAGGAATATGAGTGAAGATTGTATCCCATTAAATTAAGTTGTTCAATATCCTGGCCCTGTAACCAGTGTTCGGTGACACAAAATAGGACTGGCTGTATTTCGGACAACATTACTTCCAGCTGGACTATCTTGTTGTTGATGCTTTGCACATTAAGGTGCATAACAGCAAAATCAGTGTTTATTGTTTTTGAAGAAGCTCCCGGCCTAAAAAATTACGCCCCAACAAAAAATCAAAACGCTGAAAGGCAACTCCTGACGGCCAGAAATCTTCGCTATCAACGATCTCCTTCAGTTCCAGACCAACTCCAACCATGAAACATCGTTGTTGTGACTCTGGATTTTTCACCTGGCAAAGTTTTACCTCGATTTCTTCAGCCTTTGTACGTGCATTTTTGATAATATAGTTTTTAATAATTTCACTGTCTACAGTAGTTTTAATTTTAGATAAATACAACCAAATTTTCTTCTGAATCACCGGCTTTATGGGTTCAAACTCACTGTCCTCATTTTTGGTGCCAATTTTTCTAGTCGCTCGGTTTTTTCTTAAGTTAATTTTCCATTTTTGGATATATCCCTGCCTTTGATTATCGTCGTTTGCTGATAAATCTTGAGGGTTATGTTTTTTGTTTAGCATTCCAGCCCCGCCTTTTTTGTATTTCAAATCCATCATCAAAACTGCTTTCCTCACGATCTTTTTCTTCTTTATTTTCCCCGTTTGCGTGTCCAGCTGTTTCACTCAGCTTTTTCGGTTTATTACTTATTTGGGCATGTTGGCATGTTGCCAGTTCACGATTGTCGCTGCTAACTTCATTCTGGTTCTGATTCTTTGCTGGTATCGATTCCACCACATCACTACATGACGTTTATTTACCTTTTGCCAGATTGTTTATTTTTTGCTCCTTTGTTTGAAGAACATTTATTTTCTCACATAATAAATTATTATTTTGCTTCAGTATGTTGTTTTTATCTACCATTTCTTCCAACATTCTTTTCAAATATTCAATTTCCATATTCATTTTGGCTTTTTCTACTTCAAATACCTTGAGATTTTCCCTGTCCTTGTCACGATTTCCCGCCAGATTTACACGCGAGCAAAACTCAATTTTTTACCTAAACACTTTGCACAACTATTATGGTAAATTGCACAACAATTTATGCACACATTGACGTTGCAACTTTTATTTACACAGCACTTGAAACCTGACTTTTTAATACTTTTTGTACTACATTCTGATTTAACATCTGACAGGTCAGACATCTTTATAGCTAGCTCTCTTCTAGAGTCTCACTAATCGAGTCTTTTTGATCCATTAGGACGCTCAAAAATTGTGACATAACAAGAAGCACATCTTTATTACTAGGATTATCTGTATGCTGTATACCTATATACATAGTATACAGCATACATGAGGATAAGTTAAACACTATTTTGTCAGATTCAATAGCAAGGTTGACGATAACATTATAAAATACATACAAAGCAGCTTTTATAATATGAAAACAAATAGGTACATGAACTCTATTTCCCCTACAATTTACAATTTGTATTTTGCCCTCAGATTACAATTTTACAATAAAGGAACATTTTATTATGCCAGTTTTCAGTCTAAAAAATTATAGTCAATGAATGCAGTCATTTTATGATTTTCTTACCTTGTCCTGCAGTTCCTTCGGGGAATGGAATTGTGCCCGTCAAAAAGACAACAATATGATTAATATTATCAGCATCCAAAATAGTCGTAACAAACTGTCTTGCACTTATCTGTTGGAACTCTGTTTGCACCTGCAATCAATTTATTCAAATTAGTTATAAAAAACAGCTACACAATGAAGTATCTTAAATCATTTAAAAATATCTGCATTTAAAGTTAAAAAGTAACAAGAGAATTGACTGAGTAAAACTGTCTAAGAAATTCAGATTCAAAAAGGAGAGTTCTATAGGTATTTATACACTACAAGATTCTTACAAAATACAGAAATATAATATATAATTATATGAAACTAATTTAAGATAATAAATATAAACTATAAATAAAACTAAAACACAATACAAATTAAACAAAAATATGAATATACACAAACGCTATACTCTACACACTTGACATTACTTATATAATGTTATCTTGTTTTAGCACATTCTTTATTCTGTTTTTATAAGTATTCAATTAGTGTTTTGCCAAATATATCAAAGGCAATCCTAAAGGGTAATTAGGCAAGGCATAGCAAAGACTAAAAAGTAAATGTCTTCTCTTAAGCATTCTCAGTCCAACATTAACAAATATATTTATTCTATGGTACTCCTGAATGTCTACCCACTTGTAAAACTAGCAAAGTGCAGAAATTTATTTTGAACCCTCTTGATCATGTTTAGGTGAACACAGTATTGACCATTAAGGAGACCAGACTACAGCAACATACTCAAGGCTTAAAATTATTAAGAAAATAGAGTCTTGACAATATCCAGTGAAAAGTCAGAAGCATTGCATGTGATAAACCCAAGCATTTTTAGAATTTTTAAACTTATCTTCAAAATGCGTTGAGAGATGCTCAGCCAATCGAACCAAAATCCCGCACTGATTTGAAGCAACTTAAGTTAACACTATGTTGTATATTGACTTGAACTTCTTGATGCCCCAACAAAAGCTTTATTGAGTTATAAGTTGTTGCTTTGTGACCAACCCTAGAAAGCATTGCCTTCTACATTTCATGTCATGTTACAAGATTCTAAATATATTCATTCAATATTTTACAAAACATCATATTGGAAAGACACTAACTGCCGATAGCCAATTATAGGTTGTGCAATTTGACCAAAGCCAAATATTAGCTCGTCAAATATTCAATCAAAATGGGTTGGGCTCCTTGTTGTGGCATTTTTCAAAAAAAAACCTCTTTTCTTATTTTAAGTGTTTAAACATTTTAATTCACAGTTTAGTTTATTTATTTTATCTTAAGTTATTTTTGTGAAATAAACTTATATAACATTTTTTATAATAAAAATGTAGCTGCTTTACTTAAAAATATTTTTTTTGAAGTTAATAAAATGTACTATTTTTTAGTCTGTAAATGACAGTAAATATGCACCTATGTCAAATTGTGAAGCAATAGATGAAAAAAATGAAAGCATATCTAAAGTAAATGTAGATTTAATGTTACCCCGTGCTTTCTTTACAACAAACCTAACCTGACTAACCTAACAGGAAATAAGTTGACATAAAAACAAATTAAACACAACACAATTTGCTAGAATTAATGAGTAACTGAATTACGTAAAACCCATAGGTAATAAACTAGGTAATTTCTAATGTACAGTTGCACAATCATTGACCAAAGCCCCCATGTATATAAATTATTTTTCAAACAGCTGTCGTAACTACACGATTTTATATATTTTTTCACATGTTCTTAAGGTATTAATGTTTTTATACATACAAATAGTGTTTTCCCTTTAATTAAATATTTTGTGATATAAATGTGTTGTTTTAAAAAGAATGCATGTGAAAATATCAATTTTTAGTTTTCCCATATAGTAGGATGTAATCAAAAGTAGTTTATTAATTTGTTATATTACAAGCTATTTATAATATTTAACCTTTATGAACACATTGCTCAAATCCTAAAACCAAAGATATTTCACTTTCAGAAGAAAGTTACTTTCTTTAAAAAAATATTTGATCAAATTGCTTGGTCAATTAACCACAAAGTTATTGACCAGCACAACCCTAACCGAAAATAAATATTTAGTTATTTAGCATAATCTGTTAAGAGATAGGTATTCATAGATCTGGGCATACCAGCATATTGCCCAACACTATTTGATAAGGGTCCTTTTATGAGCTGTATCGAGGTTTACAATAGTTTACCCTTGTAAATCATGGAACCTTATGGCATTGGTAAATTTAAAGCTAATTTGAACAAAAAATAAATGAGAAGAAAATTTATTCCCCTAATTTGTGTGTTAATAAATATAGCTGCATTTTTTTATATTAATTTATATGCACATAAATTTCTTTTTGAATTTAATTTTAGTCAAACTGAATTTTGAATTTATACAGGCACATATAATAAAAAAAAAATAAAAATAACATAAGAGTTAAATTACATGAATCCCATACGACCATTTATACAGGCAAATAAGATAATAGATGCCCTTATTGGAGTTATTTTATTTTTATTTGCTGTATAAAAAATCCCCAGACGCCAGTTATTTTATGGTATTTTTTATTTTATGTTGTCTGTAGGTATAAATCCAGGTTCAGTTTGCGTAAAATAAATTGGACGTCATATCTGAATGCTCTATGGCAAATAAATAAATAAAAATTATTTTATGTTATTTGTCTGTATAATTCCAACTTCAGTTTTCGTAAAATAAATTGGACGTCATGTCTGAATGCTCTATGGCAAATAAATAAATAAAAAGTAACTCAATAACTCTTTTGTGCATAAAATTTATTAAAAAAGATAAAATGTTTAGCTTTTAAAATAATAATTTCATAAATGATGTACTTGGTAAAACATTATAAAGTTGATATAAGGTTTTGGTGCTGATTAGTTTAAAATTGGTGTAAAAACTTACAAGCCTCCCTGACACTATAACACCAAACATAGCCATAATGATCTAATGACCTCTGAAGTTTCGCTTAATTCACAAATAATATTTACAATATGAAATTAGGAATAGAAGCCGCACAAAAATGTTTATTATATTATATTTTTATATAGTATATCCACGAGACCAAACCAAAAGCCAAAATTAATCATAACAAACATAGAGCCATTGTTGCCAGATTTTTCTTTCTTTCTTTCTTCCTCCAAATGAAGTCGGCTGCAACTTTTTTTGCTTTCAGGGCCATTCTCCAGCCTAATAGGTAGGATGTCCGGATGGCGAGCTCTTAGCTCCCGAACACACCGAATTTTTCAAATAACTCTTGATTTTTTCTTCTTTTAAATTCTGAAATGCATCTTGGCTTCCACTAGGTGCCCCTTGAGAGTACTACTGATATCACGAGATGACCCTTTCTTTCAAGCTACCCCCTTACCCCTCCCACTCCCGCCACGTAGCGGCCATTACGCTAATATTCTATGTAAAACTGCGGCAGACGAACGGGATAGAATGCAGGAACAACTAGGCCTCACACGTTCACAGCGTCTGCTCTCTTTCTAGCGGGGCCGTTAGTTTCCACACTGAGCGTTTGAGTCTTCCGTTTCCCCCCGAAATAAAGCAGCAAAACCGAACACGCGGCACCACTTATGCTAACAACACAGAGGTCTGCATTCGACGAGTCGAACCGGAAGACTCCAGAGTTTTCTTTTTTTTGTGCTAGTATGCTTCCGTTCCATTTCATCCTTGTCATTGTTTATTTCATTCCTTAGTAGGATTTGCTTTGTTCTCCGCCCGGGGCTTAGTCAGAGCTAGAGCGGCCCTCACAGATGATTTACACCTTATTCCAGTTTGGACACGTTTTCAGTTGGCATGTCCGGATTGCAAACTCCCGGTACACCCCGATTATACCAAATCTTTCAATCTACCAAATTAAATTTAAGGTTTTTCTATTGGATCTTTGCTTCAACTGTCCCTTAGGAGTGCTACTGGTATCACAAGGTCACCTTTTCTTCGAAGCTACAACCTTACTTCTCCTACTCCCACCACATATCTACCATTACATATAATATCTTATTGAAGAGGGAAGACGGACCGGATAGCATAAAGCAGTAGCTAGGTCTCATATGTTCACAGCGTATTCTCCCTTTCTAGCGGGATCATTAGTCTCCACTTATACCGCTTGATTTTCCTTAATCCCCCCGACATAAAACAGCAAAACTGAACACCCGGAACCACTTATGTTAAAAATACAGAGGTCGGCCTACCACGAGGCGTTCGAAAGCCTGTGCAAGATTTTAGCTTACTTGCTTGTAGGAACGTAGCCCTGGGGGGCCTAGACCCCCCCTCACCAAATATCGCAAATATTAATTACTAATTTTCCTGAGGTTTGACCGTTTAGAATAAATTTTCTGGTTTGGAAAACTAACTTAGTACACCTAGTAGATTTTCTGCCGGTAATCACCGATTCGAAGTCATAGTTTTTCAGCGACATTATGTTTCCGAGATGTTCACCATCAAAGTTACGATCTTATAATACAATTTTTGATCTCTTAAGTGAATATGTCACATTAGGTTAGCACCAGGTGTGTCAATAAAACTAACGCTATCTTTGTCAATTAAACCATAATTCAAGCCGTAATAAATAATAAAAAGTGACCCGCAAGCAATAATCAGGAATATCTGTGTACCTCTAGAACCGAGTGTTCAGTACAAAAAATCTTTGTTGGAAGAAAATATCAAGCAACGGGAAAATCTTAAATCCGTTGCGACCACAACACAGATTGTTCAATGTGCTTCCTATTAGTCCGGCGTTTATTTTCGCGGAATATAAACTAGTTTTGTTGAATGTTCAGTATGAGCTTTCTGGCTCAGTGGTAGGATTCTCTACTTTGGATGCAACGCATGTGTGTTCGGATCCCCGTTCAGACGTATGACCTATTTTATATATTTTTTAACAGAACATGATTCCTAACACTGGAACCTGTGGTAAAAGATAGTTCAAAATACAAGAGTTCTAACCACACTACATCACAGCTTGTTACGTTCTGGACGCGCGTTCCGCTAACCAAGTTGATATACACTGGTTTATATCATCTGCTGATGAACTTGGTTAGCGAAACGCGCGTCCAGAACGTAACAAGTTGTGGTGTAGTGTAATTAGAACTCTTGTATTTTGAGAACATAATTAATAAAAATGCGTAGTAAGTTAGGTTAGGATTGGTTAGGTTTGCTGTAAAGAAAACGGGTGATAGTGTGCATACAAAATTCCGGGTCTATATTAAAACAAGGACATTTTTAACAAAACTTACCGTTAGGTGGATCTGTTCCCTTAGCGTTAGGTTAGCTCAGGTTGGACGATAAAACCATCATTAAAGCCATAAAATTACACTTCCTATAATCGAAAATCAGATTTGAAATACGCGCGCTCTCTAAAGTGGTGTGATTGTTGGAAGTCTCAGGGAATGTAAGGCCTGTGTCCGGTGTCAGGTTAGCAGACGGATATTTCTGACCATTGTTTGCCGGTCACTTTTTATTATTCATTATGATTTTAATGATAAAAACTGTATTATAATATTTTAAATCTGATAACGTATATCAGTAAAGTAAGTAAATCTACTAGTATACCAGAAATCGCGCAAATCGGCCAACTGGCACTATAATGTATAATTACCAAATTTAGGAAATGAAAAATGAGTTAAAAAAAGCATAGGTCCAAAATCTTCCTTAAAACTAAATTAATGGAGAATATGCTTATTAACTTCCTGAGAGTTCTTCTAAGAATACAATTGCTTTGTTAAATGCAAATAAATTACCACCAATCTGCTGTTATACTCTGATTTTATCTCTTATATTTTAGAATGCAGTGGGGCTGTAGATTCTATACACACAGATTTTCTCGAATTCTATTAAGTTAGTTGGGTGGCTACGAAGTGCATGATCCGTTTTTAGAATGGATTAAATCTTATATTTTGGGTATGGAACAAATAGTAAACTCTCTGATTGTCTCTGACCGTATATAGGTACTTTTGGAGTGCCTTATCTTAAAAAAATAGTAATATAACTGAGAATGTATACTTTCAAGAAAATATTGAAAGTAATATTTTTATTGTGCCTATTGAGCAAATTATATATTACTAAGAAAACATTATTAGGTTTCTCTTGTTTTTTTTTGTTTTGTATACTTGTAAGAATTACAGGTAATATTTCTTTATGTTATAAATTTTATCATTTCAATTTTCAATTACTTGTAATTTATGTACTGTACTATAGTAATAAGTATTTCATAAGCACTATGTACGAATGGGATTATCTCGCGCATAAATAAATCAAGAAATAAATGTCTAAACTTTATTTTATAAAGTTTTGATTATATTATTATGTAAACCGCTGTATTAGTCAGAAAACGCCAAAAAGCTGCAAGATTTTTGAGCTGAGCGGCTGAGTATCCCGCTTCCACCCGGAATAAAGCAGCAGAACAGAACATGTGGAACCACTTACGTTAAAAACACAGAGGTCTGCGTTCGACGAGGCGAACCGGAAGACTGCCGGCTTAACGTTATTTGAAGCCTCATCCTTAATATAACCCCACTCAAACATGAAAGAATTAACATAATAATCAGCGTTAGGCGCCGTTTAGTCACTACCAAAAGTACCGTCGAAGTAACCTTAAATGATCGTACCAATTTCATAAATGACCGATCAATTCAGTCTTCCGGTTCGTCTCGTCGAATGCAGACCTCTGTGTTGTTAACATAAGTGGTGCCACGTGTTCGGTTTTGCTGCTTTATTTCGGGGGGAAACGGGAGACTCAACCGCTCATGGAAACTTAATAGAAACATACGCTGTGAACGTGTGAGGCCTAGTTGATCCCGTTCGTCTGCTGCAGTTCTACATAGAATATTAGCGTAACGGCCGCTACGTGGCGGGAGTGGGAGGGGTAAGGGGATAGCTTGAAAGAAAGGGTCATCTCGTGATATCAGTAGTACTCTCAAGGGGCACCTAGTGGAAGCCTAGATGCATTTCAAAAATTTAAAGAGGAATTATTAAAGTATTTGAAAGATTCGGGGTATTCGGGAGCCTAGAGCTCGCCATCCGGATATCCTACCGATAACGCCTCACTGGACCAAGGTGCAGGGTCGACTTCGAGGGTCGCCGATTTAACGACTCTGAGCCCCGGACGAAGGGCAATCTGGCGAATTAAGTCCTGTTATGTAACAGGCTAAACAGGAATGAAGAAGAAGAAGAAGAAGACCGATCAATTTTAAAAGTCACTTTTTGGCAACATAAATAAACTAAAATGACCGGCTATATACTGATTTAGGAAAACGAACGCGTAAATGACCTAAAATGGCTGACTATTTACCTTCATAAGTGAACGATTTATAAATGACTATTGAATAAAAAAATCATTAAATACTGAGACTGAGACCGAGACTTAGCGTCTGTTTACTGTTTAATTTAGAAACAGGTCTCTTTTTGAATAGTGGATGATTTACTATACTTTCGGACGTTTTAAAAATGACCGTACAAATGTCTGTAAGTGAACGAGCTATAAATATCATAAGTGCGCAATTTATAAATGACCTGTCATTTGCCAACATTATTTAATATCTTGGTGAATATATTAAACTGTACTAGAACAAAAACGCTCCACCGCTCCGATGTTCTTGTGTTCTTTTGGTGTTGCAGTTATCAGCGAATTAATGAAAGCGCGGAAACATATACATATATTGCCGTTAACTAATTTTTTAATTCGTAGCTGCGGTTGTGCTTTTGTAGCAATGATTATAAGACTTATATAAAAAATATACTGACAAACCAGAAAATAGGAACTTCTGAAACATAAGTCATAACCAACACCCTTAAGTTTATTTTTTACAAACTCGAAATAAGAATATTTTTTTACGAAATTAATCTGATAAGCCGTATTTATGTGAAAACCGATACTTTTGACCGACCAGAATAACTCCGCAAGAAAAAACTTGTGTTTCTTAGCCGTCAGAACTAGCCCTTAAAGTTTAGTTTGCACAATGATTTTCGTCTATGACGAGTAAGTAAAACTAGGAAAAAAGTAAAAAATTAACAATTTAAATTTAACCCTACTTTAAAAGATAACATAAATTAATTACCTGTTCATTTTCAGCTAAATTGCGAAAAAACAACAAAACTATTAAAACACACGCACTAGAATGCATTGTAATCTACCTATACGAGAATATCGTTCTAAAAAGTAAAGCATTGACGTAGGGGATTCCCTGACGGCTTATCAAAATCAGTCGGCAACAAGTCACTTTAGCGGCGATTAGGGATGCACGTTTTTAGATGTTTATGAAACATCGGTACATCAATTGAAAATACCGGTATTTTTATATCGGCGTTTTACAAGTTCTATGTTTAGTATATCAGTATTTTTTAACGATATTTTTCATCAGTTTAAATCGACAACAAAAAGCAGAGCGAACAGCGAACATTTTCAGATTTTCAGTCTGCATACATGGCAAAATTGGGGCGCTAGAGCTTTTTTTCGTATGTTTTACTAAAGAGTTTCAACAGGAGATTTTGACGAGTAAACTACTACAGAAGGTGGAAGATAAAAACAGTAGATCTACTGTCAATTAGTAGGTCTGGTAACACTGAACTGTTTACACTGGTCGACAGGGCAGGTTTTATCACTGGCTCTCTAACCACCTTAAAATCTTTACTTGACTAATGTAACCTAGGCTTAATCAGAAGAAAACCTAATTCTTTAATGCATCAAATTAAATATTTATGCACCCGTGAAGACTTGGTATTTGGCACTGGCAAACTGGCATATGTCAGTTTATATGGGTATCGGCATAGATTTTCAAGGCTGTCAGTTTACTCATTACTGGAAAGTTAAATTTTTCACGTTTGGAAGTTTTGATGAAAAATGGTGGTAAGTTAACTATTATTTTACGGGTTTTAGTGAAATAAAACTATTTCTGTTGATGGTTTTTTCTGATAGAGAATGTGGTAAAGTGTAATGCTAGTATGTGTTTTTATTGGAGAATGTTGTTAATACAAACAGTCCCAAATTAAAAATTAATCCAGTGTTTTTTATACCACAAAACTACTGATAATACAAAAAAATTGTATTTTTTCAATTCCGTCAATCGTGCGAGGTATGCTTGTTATTTAGAACAAAAAAATAGTTTCTGACAAAATTGCAGAAATCCACACCTACACAAGCCTAAACAAAATCGATTTTAAAGCAGTATTTTCATTTGTCTGTAAAATTTATATTTTTCTGTTTCACTTTTATTTTGATTACCCACAACATCCTTTTATTGGTTTATTTAGTTTTCTGTTGTTATTACTGAATAAAATTGTAATAAATAAATATTTTGCAAATAAATTGATAATTTGGTTTTATTTCTTTAAACTTATTTATAATGTACAGTTCAAAACATTACCTTGTCGTTTGCAATACACCAAAATTATTCTTGATCTCATCTGATAAACTGAAGTTCATTTTTGCCAGTATGGTTGCAAATTTTTTATCTCATTAGTAAATCGTTCACAGGTAGTGAAGAGATGGGCAGCAGATGAATAATACTTAGGCCTGACAGGATGTAGTGTGAATACTGTTAACAGAGTTTTGGGACTAAGTTGTATAATTTAGGATTTTTATGTTGATTCTAGGACAGGCATATAACACAAATGCTGAAAAATTAAGTAGAAATACATATTCAAACATGTTATTTATTTATTTATTAGAAAAATATAAAATTATAAAATGATAAATTACAAATAATAGATACAACTTTTTTTTTTAATCTCAATATTTAGTGGTTCTTGTTAATTATTAAGGTGGGTTTATACGGCAAATGAAATAAAATAAAATAAGAGATAAGGATTCAGAGGTGGTTTATACAAAAAATAAAATTAAATGTATGAAATAAGAACAATTATTGCTGTCAACATAATAGTTTTTTTCAAGCTTTTCAATACTGCTGTACCTATTGGATTAATTTTTTCAATACAACTTTAATTTAAAAATAGACACAACTCATCCAAATATAAAAATATTCAGTGAAATTGTCAATACCATATGTTCCAAGATGTAATGTGCAGGTGTATTTTCAAAATAAAATAAAATAAGAAGTTAAAAGTTGGTCATCTCTTCTTTTATTTTATTTCTTTGTATAAAAGTCTTATGGGAGATCCAATTTTTTAACTACCATTAAATTTACTATTATGCAATAAAAAAATGACCATAGTAATCCAAATCCAAAGACAAGAAAGTAAATACTGCTAAATGAAAACAACTAAAAACAAACTAGGCAAACTTATGAGGTAATGAAATGTGTGCTACATGTTTTCAACTTTTTTAATATTGATCAGTAGCTGCTAAAATACTGGTAATACTGGGCATTTGGAACCCAGTAAAAGCTCACTGTTTATATTTTTGATGGTTCTCCAACCAACTACCAAATACATTACAGGCCTTTCTCTGATAAACAAACTTTTTTACTTCATCCTAGGCATAAAGTAGTATTTTTAAAGCTGATAAATCAAAATGAGGCCAAGACACTGCAAGAAAATATAGAAGCAGATATGGGAGAGAATGTTACAACAAAAATTGCTATATGTAAGAATCAATTGTTAGTAGGTATTGAGCAACTTTATGGGGATGAACACCTATATAGTTTTTTTTTTATTTGTTCTAACATTGGTTTGTCAATAGGACTTTTGTATCTTTGCTCATTAAAGCTTTTTTGGAGTTGTTTTTTCCAACAATAAGCTCTGGTTTCACTAATATTTCGTTTAATTATGCAGGTGATACAAATGTACTTATAAAAAATAAGTCTAAGTGCTGATAGATCTAATAAATGATAATTTTAAAAGAATGGTTCTTGAGCAACTGCTTGGTTTTGAACACAGAAAAAATACAATGTGTAATTTTTAAAACATCTCGAAGAAAAATCCTTGTGCCAAGCTCAAGTGACACGGATGGTACGCATGTTGAAAATTGAGAAAACAGCAAAGTGCTGGGGGTTACATTGGACTTTTAGGTTCGATGCCCAGATTAATTGTGTGCTAGAATCTCCAGTGCATGCTTTGAGATATTATCCAAAAATCTTGACTTTAATGTATCTAGGACTGTATACTATGTGAATATCTTCTCCATTATATGCTACAGCATTTTTTTTTGGTAGTGCATCAAGGGCAGAAACAGTGTTTAAGATGCAGAAACAAGCATTATGTATTATGTTAAATTGTAAAACATCTTGCAGGGGCGTTTTCAGAACTCAGAGACTTCTTACAGTTCCTGTTTTGTATGTATATGAGTGCATTATTTTTCTTGAGAAATATGAAGACAAGTTTAAATATCTTGAAATCAATTATGCTTATGATATTAGAAAGAAAGGTAAGTACAACCAAAATTTACTAAATAAAATATAAGTTGCCGCACATCGGCAACACGCAAAACCAGCTTGACCCATCCCCTT
This sequence comes from Kuschelorhynchus macadamiae, assembly GCA_030620095.1. Taxonomy (NCBI): domain Eukaryota; kingdom Metazoa; phylum Arthropoda; class Insecta; order Coleoptera; family Curculionidae; genus Kuschelorhynchus; species Kuschelorhynchus macadamiae. The sequence goes on from JAUTXW010002990.1 coordinate 4,436,537, forward strand.
CGTCCCGTTTGGGTAGCCCAGCGTCCCGTCGATACAGAGTTGTTTACACTGTTTAACGGTAGTGCTGCGAATAGATTTTGGTGATTTGTACCGGGTGGGCTAAAAAAGTAGTGATTAATTCTTATTAATATTGCCTGTTGTTTATTGTTCAGTAGACAGTTGTGATTCGAAGCGTGGCAGTGGCTTATCATTTTTTCGATGCCCAAAAGATGAAGTCAGGTAAGTAAAGACATATATTTATCTATTAAAATCTTACCTATTTTATATGTCTATAATTAATGATAGCTAATTCATATGTGCATAATTAATAGCCATTTAAAGAACAAAAAGACTTTTATTACTTATAATTTAATTTTGCTTAAATCTAATATCGGAGCGTTAAAACTTAAATTCAGAAAATGTTTCTATCTAATTTTTAAATGTAAAATAACTTTTATAGGAGCTAAGTTTAGAGAAACCAACTAGGATTTACGGGAAGTCACAGATATGCTAGTATTACTACAGATAAATGCTATGATATTATTAAAATTTGTAGCTTACATCTAACTTTAAGCTCGTGGCGCCCCAGAGTTATGGCCCATTTGGCCTTGTAGTTAATCTGGCCCTGAGGATACTTTAGAAATATGTAAGATAATTTTTTTTATTTATAATTTCTGTGAAAATCCAATATGAGAAAACAAAATGTTTTATGTTTTTTGTTATATTATGGTGGTAACTGATTTCAGGTATCATTTTTAATATTTTAGGTGTTAACAATGATTCTACCATGGTTACAAGTGAAGTGCAGAAAAGAGCAGTAAAAATGTCTCTATCCAAACAAATAACTGTACACAGGCAGATGCATGTGTTCAGACAAGTAAACTGATTACACAAGGTATATTTGAAAAATATTTAAAAAAATATTATATAAGTAATATTCGTCTATTCGTATTTTGTTTGAAAAGCTGCAAATCATGGGATATAGGTACAATTTAACTAGAAATCTTAATCAAGATTGCCTAGAAAATTTCTTTGGCCAAATCAGAAACTGCATTGGAAATGTAAAAAATCCAACCTCCATTCAGTTTTGTAGGACCTTTAAAAAAAAGTTTGCGTTACATTATTTTGACCAAGCTGGTGGCGCAAATTGTATGGAGGGTATTGATTTTTGTAAAACATCTATGTATATTATTATGATATTTCTCAGGGTTGGTTCAACCTTACTTTAATTGATTTCACTTATTATTAGTTAGCAGACCTACAGTTAGGGAAATTAGTTCTTTCCCTAACTGTAGTGTCACACCGGTGTTTCGAATTTTAATGGTGCTTATTTGCTACTAATTAAACTTCTTTTTCCTTTTACTGTATTTTCGCATGTTTGCAGTGATCTTAGGTTTTAGTCACTTATAAGTAGATTTGGCAACCCTGTTGAAAATCAGTTTGCTCTTTATCTTTAAGTTCAATTGATGCTCTGTCCAGCCTGTTCCACCATGACTACAGATCTCTCTAAACATTTTTTAAAAATATTAATTGGAGATTAGATTAAAGATAGATTAAGCATTGATTTGAAACTATACATTGTTGTTCTGCCTTTTGACTGACGAGTAAGTATGTCGTTTAATTTTACCCCCTTTTTCTAACCAGCTTTTAAGCCTTGTCGACCATTTTATAAAATAAAATTTGTTGGGTTCTATTTTCCGATGTACTTATTTGCAGATAGCACTGATGATGACTGGGTAGTCGAACACGCTTTGCTAGGATATTTTTTATACATTATACACGTTATACAAACATATTTAATTGTTAAAATATGAATATTCACAGGTGAAGAAAATTCTCAATAAAATTATTACTATTGTGCTCCGTATTACCCATAAACCTAGGCTAAACCAATATTTGTGCTCTATTACGCTTGCTTCCCCAGCTGTTTTTATGACTATTTACAACTCGGCTCGTCGACAGCGGCACGCTTGTGCTCGGGATTTTTCAAGGTGCGACGAGAACTGCTGCAACTTATATTTTATTTAGTACAACCTACCATGCAATAGTTTGACACTGAGTATAGCTGTCATTATAACTGAATAGTTTTTACGACACTTACCGTTTTAAATAACATCTGTAGAACAATAGGCACTTTAGGAAGAGTCTCTTCAAGTATTTATGTGTTCTGGAGCTGTAGAGGGTCTTTTTTGCATAGAAAATGTTAAATGTTATGATTTGATTTTTTACATTTTAATATTTGCTTATGTTGAAATATTGATTACTATATATTGTGTTATTTCTGGTTTTAATACTGTGTGTTTGTCTTGATAATTTTTGTTTTTTATTTGATCCTCAATTTTTTACTGTTAATTGACATATTTCAAAATTGTAATTATTGTTTTGAAATAAAAGTATCTTTATGTTTTGTATATTGTATATCCAAGGTATTTGATCTTAGTATAAAGGACAGGTTAATTGACTTTTTTGAAAAGAATATCCTACTATCTGATGCGCAACATGGGTTTACAAAACAGGGGAGTACTAAAACAGCGCTTTCTTTTTTCCATAATAAGATCGTGGATGCAATTGATAAAAAGTTATGTACTATGGGGCTGTTTGTTGACTTTTCTAGAGCTTTTGATATGGTAAACCATCAGATTTTGTAGTCGAAACTATCAAGATATGGTGTTCGAGGTCAATTTCTTCAATTGCTTGAATCTCACCTTGAAGAGCGTTTTCAATATGTAAAAATCAACAATGAAAATAGTACATCTAAACTTATAACTCAGGGCGTTCCCCAGGGTTCAATTTTGGGCCCCTTACTATATTTGATATTTGCTAATGACCTTATTTTTTATCTTTCTAAAGACACATCAGATATTTTTCCGGTTTGTTATGCGGACGATACTAACATTTTGATGGTTGGGCTTGATCTACTGTCTCTTAAAGTTATCGCTGAAAATATTTATAGAAAAATAATATCCTGGTCAGAGAAGAATAATTTACTATTGAATAAGGCTAAAACGAATGTTCTTTGTTTCACACACTCAAAAAGACAAACTGACAATAGTGTTGCATTGTTTGAAAACTCACTTGACACGCTTGCGCCCATAAGTGAAACGAGGATGTTGGGTGTGGTGTTTGACGACGGGCTTACGTGGGCTACTCATATTGATGCATTATGTAGTAGGCTTCGGAGAACCTGTTATGCATTAAGCTATCTTAGGAATCACTGTGGTCAGGACACTTTATTGACTTTATACTACGCTAATTTTCACTGTCATGTCAAATATGGCATTTTGATTTGGGGCAGAGGTAAAGAAAGCAGACGGGTCTTTCTATTGCAGAAATACGCGTTAAGGATAATAGGGGGTCTTTCATATAGAGAGTCTTGCAGGGCGCTGTTCAGGGGTTTAAAAATTTTAACAGTTTTTGAGCAGTACATTCTGGAAGTATGTCTTTATGCATTCAAAAATAAATTGCTACTTCAATCAAATAGACCATCCCACAATTACAATACACGTGCTAAAGACCTGCTGTTGCCCGATAGTCACCGTACGTCTTTTTTTCAGAAAGGCACTTTATATGCTGCTTGTAAATTTTATAATGCACTTGATGATGATATTCGTAAGTCCCGCAGTATTCCTATTTTCAAAAATAAAGTCAAGAAATTGCTTTTGGGAAAAAATTGTTATTCTTTTCAGGATTTTTTTGTATAACCTGACATGTTTTTGCTTTGTTTTTTTTGTAGCTTTTGAGTTTTTCTCCAATTATTGTACAGTGTATATTTTTTGTATGTTGCACTTTTCAATTGAAGAAATAAAACATTATTATTATTATTATTATTATTATTATTATTGTTGAAATCGAGATATTACCAGGGTTACATTGAAGAAATAATAAAGGGGGTATTCTATTTTAAAAAATTGATTTTTGGACAGATTTGCTATGTTCATTTTTTTATTCTGATAAAAAAAATCCAGGTGGTTCAGGAAAAATCCTACAAATCTCTATAAATAAATGCTGTAAGTATAAGGAGACACCCAGTACATTGTCAAATTATAATTAGGTATTATAATTATGGTGTAAAATGTAAAACAGCATTCATGTCAAAAGCAAGATTCGGCACTTCACGTCTTTTTTTTTACATGGAAGATGTAAATAATACCATTTTTTACATTTACAAAGGATAACATTAGCTTCTCCAAGAAGGATATGCAGCTATAGGCCAAATACGATAAAACATAAAGAATTAATCTAGAGTTATTTATCAAATCTAAATTCGCCACCGTCATTAATAAATAGAGGAAACAATAGTGGAGGGAGGACACTGCCTTATCGTTGAAACTTATATTCTGAAATAGTTGGGCCCAGTTTCACTCGAACCCTTTGATCTTATGAAAATTATCGCAAAAGGGTATTTACATTTCCACGAAAGCCAAAAGCTGACAATTTTTCAGTAGGAGTTCTAGAGTCGGTACATCCGCTACCAAGCCATTAATAAATAGAAAAACAGTAGTGGTGTGGGTACACTGTCTTGTGGAACCCCACATTGTTGAAACTTATGTTGTGAAATAGTTGTGGCCACTTTCACTCGAACTCCTCACCGTTCAAAAAATTATTGCAAAAGAGTATTTGCATTTCCACAAATGTGATGAGCTGGCAATTTCTTAAAAAGAAGAGCAATAATGTAATAGTTTTTTATGAATAGAAATGTATATATTTTGTACAAATTCAAGGGAAGCAGTAAAAGTTGGTTTATTAGGGGTAAAACCATGATGTCTACCAGATAGTTTGATTTATGAAGTATTTAACTTTTTTTTAATCTTAAAGATTGAAAAAATTAACAAACTGTTTACAGCAGCCATGTCAAACATGCGGCCCAGTGAGCATTTTTCTGCGGCCCAAATCAGTTTTGAAAACAGCCAGATAATGCGGCCCGCGAACAAGTTGAAAACCGTTTTTGAAAGCGCGCGCCACTGCAACAACGATTGGTATAATAAAATATACAATTGTACATAGTTCAATCTATGTTTAGGAGGATGAACTACACATACTCAACCTAAAGCTAAACGTTACCTGGCTTGTTCCATGAAATGCTATCGCGCAAAAACACAGATGATGCTATCTGAACATTCTGGAAAGAACTCGAGAAATCACAATCTGTATATAAGCCGTGTTCGATTGAGTTCAGTTGTTCAGTGTTAAGTCAGTTATGATAGAGTTTCGAGTTGAGTTGCGCACTTATTGTTACAACACTTAACAGTACTTATTATAATTTATTTCAGGTACAGTTTTTAACATGTCTCTTTCAAAACCCAGTGAAAGTAAGAGGAAACTTGTAGATGCGCATCGTATCTTTCAAGAAAAGTGGGAATTAGAGTTTTTTTGCTGTGAAGTGAAAGAAAAAATTATTTGTTTGATTTGTAATAGTACAGTTGGTGTCTCAAAATTATATAATATAAAACGTCACTATGATATTCATAAACTATGTTTGACAAGTATACAGGCATGGTCAAAAAGTTAAATAAGTTAAAATCACGGTTGAAAGATCAGCTTATGTTTACACGTCCAAAGCAAGAAAATGAATCTGTGCTTCAAGCGAGCTACGTACTGTCGGAGTTGATCGCGAAACACTCAAAACCATTTGTTGAAGGTGCATTTATAAAAGAGTGCCTTCTAAAGGACGCGGAAATTGTAAGCGTGAAGGCATTTCAAAATATATCCTTGTCCCGGAATACTGTCACTGAAAGATTTACTGAGTTGGCTGCCAATTGCATGAAAAACAACCGGGAAGGATAATTTCAATGCTGTTTATGGACTTCTGCAAAAGTACAATTTAGATTTGTCAAAACTGTGTTTCGTTGCAACAGACGGAGCTCCTTCAATGACTGGAGTAAAAAACGGCTTCGTTAAAATATTACAGACAAAGATCAGAGAAACGGGCAGTGACAAACCAGATTTTCATCATATTCATTGTATAATCCACCAAGAAGTTTTATGCTCAAAAGTGATCAAGTTGGAAAGTGTTTTAAAGTCAGTGAAAAAAATTATAAACTTCATAAGGTCATGAGGCTTTAATCAGCGACAGTTTTCTGCACTTTTACGTGATTTAGAAAGTGAGTTCACTGGTTTACCATATTATGCAGAGGTGCGATGGCTTTCGGCTCGACCGGTTTTGGGAACTCAAAGAAGAAATACGCGTTTTCATGGAAACAAAAGGAGAAGATGTCAGCTTATTATGCGATGTACCTTTTTTACAAGATCTTTCAATTATGGTAGATATCACAAAACACTTGTCGGACTTAAATACGAAATTGCAAGGATCACGTCAAGTTATTACAGATATGCATGATCATGTGGAAGCTCTGAAGTGTAAGATGATATTGTGGGAAAAACAGTTAGCAGAGGATAATCTGTCACATTTTCTGACTTGTAAGGCACATCAGGAAAGCACAAGTGTCCCAATATCCTACAAAATATATTCAGAGAAGCCTTCTGGCAGAATTTGAGAAGCGTTTTCAGGATTTTAAGACCCAAGAAAACAAATTTTCTCTATTTACTGGTCTTTTCACTATCGATCCTCCTCACTTGCAAACGGAACTAATTGAGATTCAGTGTCAGACCCATTTAAAACAAAAATTTTATAGTGTTGCTACATTCGAATTTTATAAGTTCTTGCCTGTTCAATACCAAGAAATATTTCCTGTAAAATCCTGTCAATGTTTGGAAGTACCTATGTGTGAACAACTATTTTCTTTGATGAAAGGAAACAAATCTCCCACAAGATCGCGATTGACGGACGCACACTTGAACGCAGTTTTAAGAGTTATTTCCGCCGATAAATTCGCGCCACAAATAGACAACTTAATTAAAGACAAAAGATGTCAAATATCTGGCAAAAGAATTTAATGTTTGTAGTTTTTTGTAATATCTTTTTTATTAGAAATTTAATAAACAGACTTGTCCTATAATAGTACTTTTTCTCAAGATTTTCAATAGTTTGTCTTCTTTAAGATAAGGTTTTGCGGCCCACCTAGTCGATGGTCTTCATGCTTTTGGCTCACCAATGACTTTGAGTTTGACATGGCTGGTTTACAGGATGGTAATTTTCCACTAGTTGGCTAACTTTTTGTTATAAAATGTTTTAATATATCCCCAGATTAAATAAATAGCATCACAGATATTTTAAGGATTCCAAAATGTAACTTGTAAAAATTGGCCTTATTATTTTTAATAGATTTCAAAGCCTTATAGACCTCAGGTAGTACTATGATATATATTTAGGATAATTGTACATTTTACAGTTGTTCCGAGGAATTCTTCTTTTATGAAATAAATATATAAATGAATAACATATATGTGGTTTTTTTTGAATGTTTAGTGATAATTTATTATGGTCTAGCTAATTCTTCACTTTACTTAGTATATTGTTTATTTGTCAAAAACGTGATTAAGAACAAATTAGATATTTTCTTTCAAAATATTTTTAAACAAATAGTGAAGTACACTTCAAAAGGTAGTTTTCAACTTTTTTATTCTTTTGATAAATATAACTTCAAAATCGCGTCGCTTCGTGTTAAATGCGACATACAAAAGGAAGACAAATTGAACTTTTTAGATATCCATGTTATATCTGTTGTAATGTTGTATGCATGAATGCAATTCATGCATGTACAATAACATATAATTCCTTTTTTAATTCTGAGCTTTGCCTAAGTAACTCTGAAATTAATCTATAATCCTTGTTAGCTATCAGTGGTTTTAAATTTTAAATGCATTTTTTTCTTTTCTTTACTAAACTCAGTATTAAACCATTGTGGAAATGAAGATTTATTTTTTAAAGCCAAAAGCCCTCCAACAAAAAGGGTTTGGGTCGCGAAAACGCCATTTTAAGTAAAAATATAATGGGAAATGAAAATGGACACCTATTGATATCTCAATGTATTTTTTTATGACACATAAGTCAAGAACTTCAGCTATTGTAGTAATAGTTGTCATTTTTTATTCCTGTTTTCGTAGCATATTCCAATAAAAACCTGCTCTAGATCAGTTCATAATGGATGTCTACTCACTGGCTTTTTAATAATAATAAATTAGCATCTCATATGTCTGTGGTGCAAAAAATCAGAGTGAATTGATTTCCAAGAAAATTCAAAGCGCAACTAATGCGATTAGAGATTCAAACAAGGAACTCGTCAATTTTCTTCTTTCGTCATTTCTACAGAGAGATCCGGATTTAACAAGAAAACCTAATCACCTGCCTATGATACACTCTAAAATTAATGTAAATAACAGTATGATTTGTTGCGTTTTTCTGCAACTGGCTTAAAGAAAACATAATACTAGTGAATTAAGACTGTTGATGTCTACAGATGTGATCTCTGTTTCAAGGAAAACTAGTAAAAAGAAAGGGTAGGTGGTGTACTAGTTGAAATAAGAAACTTATCTTCACATGAACTACTACTGGAGAATTCAACCTTAAAACAGTAAAAAATGTTATGATAAATTTAAGAAGTTATATTAATAGTAGGTTGTGTATATCATCAGGTGCAATTAAAAGAGTAATATGTCTAAATGGTTTTTTGAGTTAAGAGAAACCTAATCAATTGGCCGGTCCAGACTTTTTTATGTGATACAGTTCTGTTGGAATGCAGTTTGTTTTGGATACTGTGTTTGACCCTGCGTTTTTGAGATGTTCCTGTTTTCTTGTAGTCCTTGACGTCTTACTGTCCATGGAAGAATTTATTAGGACAAAATTATATTTTTTTTGTGTTAAATTTTCGTTGTCTAACTAGAATTGTTGGATACTATACGTTGTTCTATTTAATTTGTAATTTAAAACACTAGACTATTTAACAGTTGAATTATTTAAATTGATATTTGAACTTTCGTCCACTCAATATTAGATAATGAAAATGAATGAACGATAGTTTCATATTGATTTTTTTTCTATTTGTTGCTTTAAACCGTACATTTTTGTATATAATATATGTGACACAACCAGAAAAAAAATTTAATTCATCTTGTCTACACTTTCTATTTTTTTCCAGAGTGTTTTTTATGAACAGTTTAGACTAAAATCTAGTTCTTTTGGTTTCGTATTTTTAAAATTAATTAATTTTAATATTTAAGTTTCTTTCGAATTTTATTTTGCTAATTGTTCATTTAACCCTAAACCCACAGTGCTCACCCGCCGAAAAGCTGTACATCATGTTCAATAAATAAGGGTGCATACTGGCTTACAAAGCTATGTGAGAGATTTGCCTATTATCCTTACATATATTTTTTTTGTAATACAAAGACCATTCTGCTGTCTTTACTTGTGCCCAAATCTATATACCATATTTGATATGACAGTGAAAATTTTTTTTCAAGTTTTTTGACTTACAATTTCCTTTTGACGCCCTATTTCACGAAAACCTTAGATTATGCTGTTAACCTAAACCGATTATGTTAGATTAACCTCGCCTACTCTGAAGCCTACTACACAATGCCTCAATGAGCAATACGCAAGCCTGTCATTTCACTTATGGGTGGCAGGGTGTTAGGTGAGTCTTCAAAGAATGTTAGCTTATTGTAAGTGCTGTTGAGAATGGGTGAAATAATGAATATTTGTTGTAATTTTATTTCAGATTAGCTTATTGTAAGTGCTGTCGAGAATGGGTGAAATAATGAATATTTATTGTAGTTTTATTTAAGATTAATTTGTTTTTGTCTGACCAGGATAGAGGCTGAAGAGTGAGTTGTTCTGAGTTTACATAGAAGTACACACGTTGGTATGGATATAGATCAAAATACTATTGCGTTCACAACTAGTTATTCACTAGAAAATGGTGCTATTAATAACGGAAAATTTATACTAATTAAAAAAGTGTTAATAGTTTGCGATCAACACTACTGACCTGGCATCTGTATCATCATGTTCAGATTCAGACAATAATAAACCTGGGGTGTCTTTTACAGCTGTAGTGGATGATTTGCGAACTTAACCAAAAACTTTAGTTTAAAAGACTTAGTCATAATCATTAGAGGGTTGAACGATTTTAAAAATAGAAGTTATAAATATTTGTGACAATCTAAGTATTTGCAATGATACTAATGTCGCTGTAGGATCGGTACCTTTCGGCATATTTAGTTCATAGGGATTAAAATATATATATAATTTTAACTGTAATTTAAGACATACATAACTAACAGAAGTTTGAAGTTACTTGGTTTTATTAAAACAATATTCAATGACTTTAACAGCATTGAGTGCTTTAACCTGCTGACTTACTTTTCGTCTCCTATCTGGTTTCCACACTATGACCTTTATAAAATCAAAATAGAGAGAATTAAAAAAAGTTTATTCAGTTTATTTCTTTTAAAAAAAGGATCATTTCAAGACTAAGTGAGTTAGTTATGCTGTTTTGGGTTCCGAATTAAATTTATTATCAGTAAGACGCGTATTTCTCAATCTAACTATTTTCTATAAAATAATTAATTCTTTTATTGACATTCCTGCCTTGATCAACTCCATAGGTTTATCTATTACACAAAGAATGTTAACAATTCTTACAAGAAAGTGCAGGGAAATAAACTGATTTCAGCTAATCATAACACTGATTTATTTAAGATGTCATTAAGAGCTTTTAAAATCAACATAAAAAAGTACTGGTTTGTATGTCTCCTACATTATACTAAATGTGATTATTTTGTGATAAAAAGAATAATTAATATTATTAAAATAGTCATAGTTTAATACAATTTTACTTTTGTTGAATTTACTGAAAATGGATTTTATGACTATGTAATTGATTCCGTTAATATACTATTAATATTATTATTGCTCTCATTTTTTTTTACTTTTCTTTGACTTCCTGCCAAGTCGAGCCCCGACACACTATTACAGTGTCATCAGCATATGAAATGATAGAACCTTTAGTATCAAAGTAAAATAAGGAATCCAAGTAAAATTGAATTGAAGAACTAGGCGTTAAACAAAATTATTCCCAGTACCTTCTTTTTTGATTTTTATTATTTGTGGTAGTTTGCAAAGAAATGTAGCACTGTGTGTGCCCTTTACTCCAAGATGGTCGAGAACATCAAAAAGATTTTCAAGGGGGAGAGTGTTAAAGGCCTTTGCAAAGTCTAAAAAGATAGGAATATATTTTTTATTTGGGTCGAGTGATTGCTTAACGTCATTAATTAGATCAAATATATAACAAATAATTAAAATATTTTCAGAAATTATCATTTAGAACTAATCTAATCTCAAAAAGAACAAGGAATAAACAGGTTTGGAAATGTGTTTTTTAATTTTTTTAGATCGAAAAATAGGGTAACTTTGACGCTGTCAAGTACTCAAACGGCTGAACTGATCGGCAAAAACGAACATAATTTTAAAAGGATATATCTAGAAGAAAAAATCCTAAATCCTATCGTGTTTAAAAAGTATAAGAAAATCATATATAATGTTTTAAAAAATTAAATTATTTTAATTTTGGTTTTCGATTTTTTCCTTGTGTTTCGGTAAAAATTAATTTTATTACGAAATGACTTGCGACAAAAATTAAAAGGAGGCAGAAAACTAAAAAAGGTATGGAGCTAGATGTTCTGCTAAGAGAAAGTATTTGCGAGCAAAAAAAATCAAATTTTTTTTTAGGTTTTGCCTTTACAGTATTTACCCATGTTCTGGATTTTCCAAACCGCACTCAAGCCTCAAGGTGTTGCCAAAAAACTGATCCTATCGGATAAGAACCATTAAAATTACGATGTGTTGAAAACTGAACTTCAAAAAATGAATATCGTTAGTTTGAAGCCTAATATTTACCTTTTTTTACAAAACCGGAGCAGATTCAAAAACTTCATTTATTTTCTACAACTTTTCATTTTAAATTCTTTTCCACAACGTTTAGATATATTACAAAATATAATTTGAAAAAAATGTATACAAATTTTGAGTGTTTTCTTGTTTTTTTTTCCGTCTTAAAATATTGCTACCGCAAGGATGATCCATTTCTGCCCTGAGAGCATGTAAACGTTAGGTCTGCCTACTGATATACTTTTACCAGGCAGATACGTTTTTCGTGTATCAGATGACGTAAGTAATATTGAGGTCGTCTAGTCTTTATGGGTCGCTCGGATTGAAGTTACCGAACTAACCCATAAAATACCAAAAAATGTTCAATTCTTTATCAATCTTGTATAACAACAAACATTTTTAAAGACCGCTGGTAATGATCAGAATCCCGTGGTTTTTTGGTCCATGTTGCATACCGTTCCATCAATTTGTTACTTTTGGATATCCTACTTAGATCACCCTTTATATATGTTTTTGGACATAAGCTGTTTAAAAAATGTCTCTATTATTTTTGTAAATTTTCATTAAAAAAATAATTTCTACTATGGCCACGGATATATCGAAAAAATGGCGAAATCTTCATGAGAGAGGCACCCATGAGAATATAATGGTGTGGCTAAATAAGAAAATATTTTTGCACCATACGATATAACACCCTGTATAGCAAGGATAATTTTTAGAAAAATCTATCCATTTAAGTTCTCGCTTAAGTAATACAATAATCGATTAAACTATAATTTGAATACCATACTTGATATTTACGACACGAATTTCATCTTTATCATAAATGTCGTATGTATTGTTTAGGTTTATTCTTATACTGTTGAAAACTTTAACCATTCGTATCCCAAACATGAATGGAATGTTTTAGTTTTAATTTCTTTTGTTTTAGTATAATTTGGAGGCACTGACTCCCCTGGGTAGCCATGTCTCTGCCAGTTTCGCAATATGAAGCCTTATTAGCCGAAGTACGAGGTCTACGGCGCAAGGCTCAACGCGTGCAGCAGCTAGCCCGACCTTTGATTGGTGGTAACCAACATTTTCAAGTAAGTGCTTTTGCTGTGTTGATATTATTAGTAATTTGCTCGTTTATTCCGCAAGTATTGTCTTAAATCTAAAAATGAAACATAAATATGAATACAAAAATTAAAATTATGCTTTATTGGCGCAAGATTATATTATAATTAACGTAACAAAAAGAATAAAATAGAAACGCCAATGTCAACTCTTGTCATATAGTTTCCTACTCTTGTCACAAATGATAGTTACGTCGGCGATTTATTTCCGTCTGTTTAGCGGGGGCTGGCCTTGCTGCAGTGACGTCGCCTGGCCCGCTCGAAACAAGTTTCGTGCGTTATTTCTATCAGGGGATAATATGGTTTAGCCTTTTGATGCTGTTATTTTAGTTTTTAATGCAATATATTTTGACAAATCTTATATTAAACTAATAGAGCAACATTACTATATGCATTTCGGTCAATAAGCAATGGTCAATTGCTCATCAAAATGTTTTAGAAATTTAAATTTGGACATAAAAATAAATAATTAGGAAATAATTGAAACATTATGCCAAGACAAAAATATATTATTTGAGTGCCTTCTTAATTTATGAAATTGTGTTATATTATATTCTTTTGAGACAGGATGCCCCAATAATTGTTATTATTGTCATACATTTTTTTTTTCAAAATTAAAAAATAATGTATTCGAGAGATTACAAAAAATATCTAAATATAAACACTTTTACAAAGAACGGAAACAAAAAACACAATAACTACATAGGCTTCTGATACCTAGTATCAGTAGATAACTTTTAGATTAATTAACAATGTTGAGTTTTGCATTGATACTTAAAAAGCAACAATCTAGAGCAAAAATTAAAATTAAAAGTAGTACCTGCTATATGTTAAAAGAAAACATAACTTGCTTGGAAAATTAATTTAAAAATAATAATAATAATCCAAGTATATCTATAGCTAACATTTTTCTACTGCACCGGTGTACCTATTACTTTTTCATAGTAATAAGTAAATTCAGTTATAAGTGCAGTTTTAACACTTTCAAACTTGTGTGACCTATTACCACTTGTAAAAACTAAATAATATTGAAAAAACAATGCTTAAAAGGCGAATTTCTATTACAGAGTAAGGTAACTAATATTAAATCTTTAGACTGAGAGAGCTGAAGTACGTCACGCACCCGGTCATTGACCTTTGTGGTCGGCGAGAACTGGCGAGCGTTGCGCTTGAGAGAAGTAACTATCCTGTGTGGTTTATGATTCTCGATTTTCTCAAACAGATATTAAATACAAACTGTATAGCAATAAAATGTCGTATATTGAAATGTAACACGCTCTGACTAGTCTGCGGCTTCCGGTGTTCATTATTTTTATTGGGAAACAAGATTTGTGAGTCTCGGCTCTAAGAACAAATTACTCTTTCTGACTCGAATTTAAACTTATTATTATTAATATTCATTTTAAAATACTTTGTGTTAAATTCTATAGAAATGATTTTAAAAAGGTTCCTAGACCTGTCTGAATCTCAGTTATGGCTATGAAGGAGAGTCTTAAGAAATAATTTTAAGCTGGTGTAAGATTCAACCACAAATTTAAAAAAAAAGTAATACGTTGAATATCATTTTATTTCTGAATTATTCTAAAATTTCTATATACCTACTATTTGATGTAGCCTGATCAAATACTAAAATTTTACCGAACTGTTTTGTGGGTTATATTTTTAGAACCTACTTAGGTATTAGTTTGTACTGGTTAAATATGGGCAAATTAAAAAAAAATAAAAATTATAAAAATATGCAGGCAGTTGTATTTCAAAAATATAAGTTGGTCTCACCAAACTTTTTAAAATACCCTGTATTTTTAATACTATTTTTAAAATATGTTCACTCTTGTAATCTACTGCTTTTGTATTTAACAATTTGTTCTATAGGGCAAGAAAGCTTGAGGACACTCATTGACAAAACCGCGACCGTCCTTCAAGTTTAAACAAAAATAACAAAGAGTGTTACTGTTTTAAAATAAGTCTGAGAATAAAAAATCATGTATTGACGTTTCTTTCTTATAAGTAAAAAAAATGATCTACAGTGTTTGTAACAATACCTATCACAAATCCTATTATAAAGTTGTTCCTTTTAGATTCTCAAATAAAGTACTTAAAGTTAAAAAAATGTGTCAGAAGATAAAAATTATCAGAAAAATATTCACTATTTGTCTCAATAACCTACAACTTTTGGTGAAAATAATTGGTTGAATGGTTTATCCGAAACCCACTTTCTAATGCCAATCTGTATATAAACTATTTATTTAAAAGTTACTTTTTCTTTGGCTCCTAAAATAGTATATAAAAATGTAAAGAAAATATGTCGACTTAGGATCCTTCAATTCATGTTTGTTGATAAACTCAGTACAGCTGTACAATGTCTCACTTAAATTAATACACTCTAAATACATTAAAATTCAAATTAAACCATCTTAGTTCACTTAGTTAAGCAGTGGTCTACCATTAGATATTAAAATATTTAATACTACTTCCATCAGAGTGTCGCGTTCGACTCCATTTAAACAATACTAATTTTAAGTCCTAACACTGGAACCTGTGGTGGAAGATAGATCAAAATACAATAGTTCTAATCACACTACACCACAACTTGTTACGTTTTGGACGCGGGTTTCGGTAACCAAGTTGGCATCATCAGCAGATGATATAAACTAAAATAACTTATCCTAACTGAGACTATTTATAGGTAAATGTAGTCTCACTTGGTTGCACACGACTGCACTGTTGTCAAGTAAGCAATAGATAGGACTATAGGGAATAGGCCCTCTGTCTTTATTTAGTGCTTTCTTACCACATTTAACTATTTCTATACTCTCAAATGCATCCAATAATCTATTATTAGATATATTTTTAATTAACTTGAGATTATTTATTCCTGGTGATTGTTTTCCAAAGCATGTTGGACAACGCTTGACTGTTCTGTTCTTCCGTATCTTAAATGTGTCATGTGTTCTTTAAAACGAATGTTTATGGAGCTTTTAGTTTACCCAACATATTTTAGATTTCAATCGACTTTGTCTTTAGGGTTTCCAAGGAGATTTTTCAAACTGTTTTCCGTTTTGTAGGCTACTCTAAACCCTACTTTTTAAATACTTTTTCTAGACCTCTGTATATCTGGGATCATATGGGATTACTATGAACTTATTGGGAACCTCAGGTGTTTGAAGAGCAGTGGCATCTTTTAACATTTTCTTATGCTTATGTCTATTTACTAATTTATGTACAAAATTATCAATATATCTATTACTTTTAGCTATATTTTTAATCCGATTCATTTCATTGTTAAAACGTTCTTAATGGAAAATTAACTAACCGTTAAGAAGGCTCCCAATAAGTTCATAGTAATCCCATAGGATGCCAGATATATGAGAGGTCTCGAAAAAGTATTTAAAAACGTAGGTTTTAGAGTAGCCTTCAAAACGGAGAACAGTTTGAAAAAATCTCCTTGGAAACTATGAAGACAAAGTCGACTTGAAGGAGACGAGTGGTATCTATGAAAATAGTTCTAATGACTGCAATCTTAAATATGTTGGGCAAATTAAACGCTCCCTAAACATTCGTTTTAAAGAACACATGGTACATGTAAGATACGGAAGAACAGAAAAGTCAAGCATTGCCCAACATACTTTGGAAAACAATTACCAAATATGAATAAATAATCTTAAATTAATTAAAAATGTACTTAATAATAGATTATTGGATTGCATTGAGAGTATAGAAATAGATAAATGTGGTAAGAAAGCACTAAATAAAGACAGAGGGCCTATTCCCTATAGTCCCCTCTATTTCTTACTTGACAACGGTGCAGTCGGGTGCAACTAAGTGTTCCACATTTACCTATAAATAGTCTCGGTTAGGATAAGTTACTTTAGTTATATCATCTGATGCTAACTTGGTTAGTGAAACGCGCGTGCAGAACGTAACCCCAGATTACCACCATGATCACGCCATTACAGAACAGGGGCGCCCCTTCGAAGCGAGAAGGGAAGTCACTTCAAATCAAAGAAAGCGAGATAGTGGGTGCTCCCTGAACCCACAATTTGATGCTTTAGAAGTTTCGTATTTTACATTTTTAATTTGGAATACCCGTTTTCAGGTCTCTTTTCAGAAGAAATGGAAAATTTTGTTCAATTTTAACGGCTGATTCGTACTTAATCTTAACGAATTTAATGTTAAAAGCAGAATTTAATGCTATTTAATTTGTATAAGAGTGAAATTTTCTATACGATGCACCCTTTAGACGTTATAAGCCAAAAACTGAAAAAAAGTACTAAAAGTTCACGGTTTTTTGGCTCCCTAAAGTTTAACTTGCCTCAGAAGCGGTCGCAAATTCATATTACCTTTATTTACGATGCCAGAAATGAAATAGTCATTTCCAGATATTTATGAATTAATGGCAACCAAAAATGTAATCTGGCTGATTTTTTAACATTTTATTAGGGCGCCATTATTCAGCAAATTACTAAAATTTGCTATATAAAGTAAACTTGACAATATAGTTTCTAAAGGATTCTTTTATTTCTTGCGTAAGCATTTTTTGAAACTAACAATAATTTATTTGTAAGTTCCTGTCTTGACTAATCCTACTAGTTATTCAATGTTTTCTAACCATGAATGCCTTTGTAAAACTTATCGTATTTATAATACTAAAAAAAAACTTTTTTCTTTAAATTTAGTTTTTCATAGCAGCCATAATGAAATGAAGAATAAGGAGGTGCTTCATCATACTATTACTTTATGTGAACAGTATTATCGCTGTCACCCCACAGTTTTTTTCGGGTAATAAATTGTGGCTAAAAATAATTTTTGGCTTTATATTTATATATTAGTGCCCAAATTTTGTTTTCTGCTTTTTAATTCGTTTCATAAAAGCGTGGTTTTCATTTTTTAGGCCGTGACTGCGGTAGCAGAGGAGTTACTAATTAAAGTAACATCGGGACGTATTGTTTTATTATAGACTATTATATCAACCCAAAAAAAGGCTAACCAGAAACACAGTCCAATATTTACAACACGATTACGTAAAAAATTACAGGTTTTGATAGGAAAAAACAAATCCGATGGAGATGGAAGATGGAACCCAAGTCGTACGCAGTGCAAGACACTGCAAGACCAACGCTTTATTCTATCCACGGAGTATCACATACCAAAAGTAATCGAACTTTCGTTATACTCCGTTGTCTTCAATGACGTCACCAATGCTACTCTAATGAAATGAAGAAATAACACCTCTATTACCGGATTCACTGCATTTTTTTATATATTATTGATGTTGTACTTTTAGTTCTGAACATCGTGTATCGAATTTTATGTAATGACAAAATTGTTCCGTCATGTTGGCGCAGCCATTTTGAATTATTAAGGGTTGAGTAAATATTCATAATTGGTACTGTTAATCTGCACACCATTGGAAGTCGCCATTTTTGATTTCTAAGTTTTGACTAAAAAGTCTAAATTTACACTTTTATTATCCCTATAATGCTATTCGAAGTGATATCTATTTTGGTTTATCGACATTTTCCAAAACAATTTTCTAATTTTAATTAAGAAAAAACCAGTGTCAAACAAAATCTAACTGTATTGCAGTTCATGATTATATGTTTATTAAAAAGGGAATTAAGGATAGCAAACTACTGCTTTTTCATATATGTAATGATTTACACACCCTATTTACAACCGCCCCCTTTAGATCGGTTGCCAGACTCCCTGTTGTGAGGAAATTTCTGGAGCAAGCGCAAGCTATAATTTGTCTAAAGGTGTCCGTATACATTCACGTTTCCCTCTTGAGTATGTTTACTATTTAACTTTTCAGTGTTTTGTGTCTATACTCCACTGTAGATTTTTAATGTGAATGTTATTGCATATTAATGGGGACTCGTCAAACGATTTTATAGATTATCTTATCGTTATAGTAAATTAAGCGCATGTTTATCTTTTTATAAAAGAAAATAGTACCTATTGAATCTTATATTATCTGTTTATCGTTAGTTAGTTATCAGACGCAGAGTTACGTGTCAGTAAATAAATATTTTGGTTTGAGTCCATTGTGGGAATACTTGATAATTGATTAAATACAATAGTAAGCTGATATTAATTACAATAATTGCGTCCATGGAAATTTTATTTTGATATATGCTTTTTCTACTGACTTATAGGGAATTTTGTAAATATTTTTTTCAAAAATTCTTGAAATCTGAAAAGTAAACAATACAAATTTGATACTTTTAGTTTCTATGTCTTTTAGTGGAACACGAAGGAATCATTGTTTGTCATTTTACGTCTACAATGTTATTAGTTTACAAAAATTATAGTACCTACGTGACTGTCTGTTTTACAAAAAGAAACCGATACATGGGTCCGTTAACATTCTCCCTTTAAAAGTGATTTTGTATATTATATGTTAGATTGTCAGAGACTTTTTGACTTTTTGCAAAATGTATTTGGCAGTTTTCACAGGACCCTGGAGTCCGCTGGACCGCCGGTTAGCTAGCAATACGCGCGACACGAATAAGGCTCGATTTTTAGATTTTTTATTTGATTTCTGTTGATATTGTGATTGGGCATATGGTCGAACCCTGGACGGTTAGTGCTTGTGAAAACTTGATTTATGATTCTGAAGATCTGGTAGACTTTCTATTGTGAATAAAAAACCTTTTTTGTGGTACACTAATTATTACAAGTTGTTAACAGCAAGAGTTTTTTTATGTTATCAGTGTAAATTTCAAGTAAAAATACGATCCGCTAATCAGGTCGAAATTCAAGGCCGTGGATCTTCGATCAGTTTTCATAAAAATTGTGTTCTGCTTCATTATATTTTAAAATGGAAGATTAAAAAATATTCAATGCTTCATTGTATTTTTAAATAGAAGATTAAAAATCTTCAATTCATTAATCAATGCCCGTAATAAAAAGCTACGCTATGCCACTGACGTTAACTAAACATTATTCAAGAAAATATCCCAACTCAACATGTAAACTAATCTGCGGCCTATAGTTTTCCACACGTAGAATCATATAATCATGTAATGTATCTAAAATTAGCGTGGGCAAATTAGTCTCCATCTTGAGATGCAGAATATCCTTAAACATTTTTCAGTTAGAATATAGTGTTGCAAGAAGTCAAAAAATTGACCAGCATTTTGACCAAATTTTATTTAAATGAAAATTACTTTTTTTCCAAATGGAAAATATGAGCACAAATAATAATTTACACCTTTTACTTACCTATACTTTGACCTTTGAAACCATACGTATACAAGATTTAAATATTATAAAATTTTGGAACAAATTTTATAATATTAAATATACTTTTAATCGTTTTAATTTAAAAAACGTATACATTTTGGTTTCACAAAAATAAACTTAATTTGAAGATAAACCGACTAAACTTCAACAAAAAAATGTCTAAATACTTGAAATAAAAATAAAAATTATTAAACATGCCGCTCCGCGTTGGGAGCAATCATAATTATTCGAAAGAGAGCTGCAAACCACAATACATTTGACTGAGTATTTGACCTGCTCAAATTGACCGGTCAATTTACCACCTCACAACTCTAGGGTTCTCAGATGTGAGAAACGTATTGGGGATTGGATCTGATTTGCAATGTCTGGCGATCTCAAGTCAGGTTCAATCTTCAGGAAGTTCTGTTGAAAGGCATTGTGGGAATTGAAAGGTGTCGTAGTTGAAACGGACATTGTACGATTTTTGAAGACCTTACAATAAAAGCAGTATCATAACTTTGTCATTTTTTAGAGAAACTGTAATTTGAAAGCACTTAATATGTTAAGATTATTAAGTATATTAATTTTAATTTTTTTGTATGATTATGTCAATTTTGACGTAATGATCATAAAATCAACATCATCAAAGAACGTTACAAGACCAACAATAGTATGTTTCCTAACAAGTGTGGAAAATGAGTTTTTCCTCACCAGATTGCCGTTAAGTGCGGAAAAGACATTTTCCACAGGCGTTAAGAAGACTTATTTTTCTACAGGCGTGTGGAAATAACGAATGTCCAACAGTCATATAAAATTTTATATTCAAAGTTTTACATTTTATTGCTTATTTATATAATAATTTGTAACAAAAATGCAATTAGTTGTATTGACCACATTGATGGCCAGTTCCAACTGGTTGCTTCTCCTTGGCATTATATTATCCCTATTGACCCTAATTGGCGTTATTCTAATTTCTTCAGATTTCATTGTTTAAATGTCGGTTTCTGTCGACGTGCTGGGTTTTGAAAGCTCAGATAAATAAAGTAAAATTACCTCCTCCTTTTCATAGTTGCTTATTTTCTTTTGTAGGCACCATTGGCTAAATATATCATATACTTTGTAGTATCTTCTTTCCGATTTTTCAGGTAAAAACGAATTAACATTTTTTGCGGCCTGAATAATCTTCTCTGAGACTCTTTCTGTTGAGGTTTCAACCACTTCCATTTTTTTGCGATATGGACTATAAATCTTACAAAAAAATTCATAGAAAATGTTTGACGTCGTAATTTTTGACTGATCGCGTCCACGGAGAAAGAATATAAATGCTCAAAAAGTAATGTTGTCTTTAATTTGAATGTCAATTAATGCCTTTTCCGTTCGAGAGCTACAACTTAACCAAATTGCAGTGGGTCGCGATGTATATTCAACGGGTTGTTAAACACAACAAATTTAACCTGGTTGTTATGTTACCCTGGGTTGTTGATAACATTTTCCGCCCTAGTGTTGAAAAACAAATTTTCCCCATTAAAATATCTGCTGAAAATTAGATTTTCCGCACGTTTGTAGAAAATATTCAAACGATCTATTTTAATGCTTAAGATTCGACGGAAAAACCATTCGTGTGTTACAAGCTTTATTATAACAAATCCTGCCTTCGTTTTCGAAGATCCTGCAGTGCACCACAGCTGTTCTATAAAACGACGTAACGTCGTATCGGTGATCGCGGTAATACTCAGTGTGGGTTTTAAATATCGTGTTTCGGAAACCTCTTGGTTAGTAGGATGTTTTTATATTCGTATGCATGAACCTTACTGCCTATTTGGCACCATGTGTGTCTAGTGAAGACAGCAATTCACACGAGTCATTTATCTTTTAAAAATCCCCCGTATTATTCAACTTTTTGTATATTCAAATGTATTGTGCCTAGTGTTAATTGACTGCAGCACTTGCTATTTGTCATTGTTTCAAAATAGGCGTCCGCCTTGTTACTGTTAAGCAATAAATAAATATGTCTTTTTTGACAAGATGAGCAAAATTCGCTACAATTGGAATATTTATTTTTCTTATGTTAAAATTAGTTTTGTTTAGTGTAGTTGGCTGCTGCGTTGCGTGATATAAAGAAGATTCTTGTTATTTTCGTAGATATTTATATATGGATAATAGTTTATGCAAAAATAAACTTTGAGTGACAAGCATTTCATTATTTGTTTATTTTGTTTTTTCAATATTACCTAAAAAAATATTTTATGGGGCGATTATTATACCTAGTTGGGCTTTATCAGTTGAAAATATTATGGCTAGGACAACAGTGCCTTAAATTTGATAATCATGTTTATTCTTTTTTTTATATTCTTGTGTAGAAGTTAGCAAAGACACTTATAAATAAACAAGAAGCCAACAGTCAAAGTAAAAAAATTCTAAATATTCTACAAAATGAGATCATCTGATATGCTTTAATATACTGACATACTGTTAAAGTTTTATAAGATGCGATAAAGTGTATCGATTTTATTCTTTAAGTTTAAGAATGTTCTCATATCTTTTAGTTTTGCAAATATGCATTCAGATTAAGTTGATCTCGTTAATAATATGAATCAGCGGACCATTATCTGTGCAAACAAATCACCATTAGAGAATTTGTTGACAAATAGAACTCGCAGTTCCTTTTAACTTTAATACCGATTGTACCTGGGAAGCCAGGTGATATTATATTCACTTCATGTGATTCATTGTACTGTTAGAGATAAGATAAAATTATAATTTTTACGTTGTCTGTGCTGCCGACGTTAATGATAATAAATTTAACGTGACGGACAATAAAAATTGTACGGTTGTGTATTACCAACGTAAATTTGTCATACAACACTTTTTCTGGAACACATTGTTATTGATATTTACAAATGGCCCTCCACAAATTCCAAAATTTGTCGTCGAATTACTTTTAATGTTTCAAAGAAAATAATTCATTTACAATTTTGTTTAATGTTCACCGGTAAGTTTATTTTATTTATACATTATTGCAAGGTAAAACTTATCCTTTAGAATCATTTTTACTTCACCGTATAACAGACCATATATTGTATTACTAGTATACTATATCGGTTGGTCAACGAGAATTTTGATATTTGGGTTAAAGATATATGTTGTTGAGACATATTTTTGATGAAAAAAACAACTGAATATTAGTTCTGGTTTTTCCGGAAGTAAGCCTCAGTCAAGGATTTCAAATAAAACCCTGTATTTTACATTAGAATTCCCTTTTCAATGACATATCACAAGTTGTATTCTTCTTTTCAAAATCGCGAAACAAGAAGCGATATTTCAAAATTCAATATGGCGACCGTTTGCCGATATCGATAACATTTTTGTTAAACGAATTATTAAAATAATATACAAAATGGGTTTTCTATTTGTTTTTAATAAGATTAAAAAAACTTTTAATTTGGCACAAAATGAGATAAGTTTAAGTTTTTGTTTAAAATGCCAACTTTTTCCTAACTTTCCATAAAGATTATAAATATTAAATAGTAGCATTAAAGTATATCTTATTATCTAAAGAAAAATGTTTAGGGCAGTGTATTTTCGATTTGTATTTTTCACAAAAAAGAGAAACTTTGGTAGATACATTTTAATGACTTTTTAATTTTTTAAAGATAAAATTAAATGTTCTATGCGATGGCCACCTTGTTCTTGCCACAATATAATTATCTCAATATTTTCTGTCTCTGTGAGCAGGTTTCGTAAATGCTGTTCTGATATGCTATCAACAGCTCTTCTAATTCTCTTTTCTAAAATTTTTAGTTATGTTACAGGAGTTAAGTACACCTATATATCTAGTATGGGGCAGGTCAGGCGACCTCGTTGGCCACTGGATTGGTTCACTGTTTTCCAACCAGTTCACGCCAAATCATGCATTCAAATGCGCCATCTTGTTGGTAAGTTAGGTCCTCGTTTTACTGCAAATTATTTATAGAGTGTTCAATTTCGTTTTCAAGAAATTCTAAAAACATTTCGCAAGTTAAAGGCTGATGGGAAAATATTGCACCAGTGGTATTAAGTCCTACAACACCCAACACTAAAATGTTCCTGGAAGGCACCTTCTCTTACTAATCTCGGATTTTCCCTTGCCCAATAACGAAAATTATTTCTATGAGACATCCCTAAATTGATAATTTTGATTAATCCGAAAAAAATAATCTTATGATGAAACACAGGATATATGTTATAATTATTTTAAAACCAGTTGCAGCAAATAAGTCGTCTTTGGAAATTATTTTGAAATTTCTAATTCTAAACGCTTTAAATTCTTGTTTCTTTAAAAATTGTCTAGCACTTTCATGGGAAGTATTGCACTGCTTACCTAATTCACGGAGGTAGTACGGTCATATTCGATGTACGCTAAAACTTTTGTTTCAACTTCTTCTATTACTATGAAATCTCCATAGTCAGAAAAATGGACATCACCAATATTTGCATTTGTTAAATGTTGCACCAGCAAGGATAATATCGAAGATCCTTTATAGCTTACGCTAAGCTATATTGATCTATTGTAATATGCATTTGACCACGCTCCGGAAAGCATTCCTGGTATAATATTTCTGCGTTTCTGGAATTTCTAAGACATTACCCATAAAGAAGGAGAACGTCAGTTATATGTTCTTTTGAATAAACCATAATAATTACTACAGCTAACTAGATCATCTATTCGGTGTCAAAATTTAACGAGATATAAATGGCGATAAAAAAAAGTATTTGGCTTTTTTGATTAAATGTAGTAATCAAATTAGTCCACCATTTTGTTTCTTCTCCATATTGGATTTTTACCAAAATGCTACCAGGTCATCCCCATATGACTCTTAATTTTTTATCAAAATTAAAAGTCAATCGGACAAGAGTTTTTTACATATGCCGCAAACCAAACCACAGACAGACCGACAGACTGAATTGAAAAAAAAAACATATTTTTCGGCATTTAGAGACCTTGAAACGTAAACATCTAAAATCATTTTTCACAATTACAATACTTAATTAAAAATTAAAAACAGAAAACGTCAAAATAAAAAAAGTTACTTAACAATAAAAATGATTCGAAAACTTACTAAGTAATATTTTATACTCGATTTTATCTTTTATAAAAAATTTATTACCTATTTGCCAAAATGTTGTCAATTTTTTTCTAAAACTAAAGTTTTAAGTAGAAAATAAGATACATTTTATTGTAGTATTTAAAATACAACTTTTTGTTTAAGATATTTGAGAAAATTTAAATATAAACTTATCCTATTTTGTGATAACCAATAAAACCAATTGTCGTTAATTCGTATAACAAAAAAATCAACGGTATCGGCAAACGGCCGCCATATTGAATTTTGAAAAACCGCTTCCTTAGTAATACTAATAATCGTAAATTTCCTTTACGCAGAACTTCTCTCCTTATGAATCTTTCCTTTTATTAGGAATAGTGAAGTGTGGCCCAATTTAGTTCAGTGCATATATATATATATATATATATATATATATATATATATATATATATATATATATATATATATATATATATATATATATATATATATATATATATATATATATATATATATATATATATATACATTTAATTTTACAGCAAAAATTAAAATCAATTGAATAAGATTTTTACGTTGATGTTTTAAAAACAATATTAGGTCGCCATTTTGTTTCGCCATGTTAGAGTCATACCACAACTTTACTAGTTTATCTCTATATGACGTGAAGGTATTATACATTTTGTTGGGCGCCCATTTTGTGCTGCCATCTTGGATTAGTTCCACAATTTTACTAATTCATCTCTATACTAAAATTAGTTATGTCACAATTTGAAATTAATCCATTAAGTAAATTAGTTTTTCAGGCTGAATTTTTAAATAATTTATCAAGCCGCCATTTTGTTTCGCCATCTTGGATTCATACCAAAATTGTATCAGTTAATTCCTATAAAATACTTGATTTTTTTAAAATTTGAGATAAATTGGATAACTAGTTTTTTAACATTTCACTAGTTTGCCATTTTGTTTCGCCATATTGGATTTTTACGAAAATGTTACCAGATCATCCCGATAGGATAAGGTTTGACCAAAATTTGAACTTAATCGGGTAAGTAGTTATGCCGCGAACAGATAGACCGACGGAATTGAGAAAACACGTTTTTCAGCATTCATTCCCTTTTACAAGGGAAGTAAAAAAGAATTGAATGGCGCTGTGTAAATAGGTGTTGTTGCCACCTAGTGTAGGTTCTAAAGGAGAAGTATTGTAATAGCAAATATTTTATATAAGTTGGCTTTTTACGACGTTTTAGAGTTCTTAGAACACACAAACCTATTTTTAATATTTTTAGAGAAAAAAATATGATGTTTATAGAAATGTGGATAGTTTGGGCCAATGTTCGGGGAGATTAGATTCTGAATGTCATTGGCGAAAAAATAAATTATTCGAATATCTTCTAATGAAATAATCTATTTTTTAAGAAATTGATATCGATGGTTTTCGTATTTTTTGATTTGTAAAGTCAATATTTAATAAATGGCTTAGTTGATTTTGTTGCAGTTTAACTGGATATAATAATATCGCCTATTAGAAATATCGATTAATCAAATAATCGAAAAATCGATTAATCGATTCTATTAACGATAGCTACAGGGTAACCCTAGGAGGATAGAACAGACTCCTGGAAATGAAAATAAAATGTGTTTCAAACGGCAAAACATATAATTTTTGGTATATAAATTCAATTCTGTCCCATTATACAGATAATCCTAGGGATATAAATCAGCCTCCAAAAAAACGAAGATAGTTTTTTATTTCCACAACACTTAGCTTTAAAAAATAAAAAACTGTATAACAGGGCAAATTAATTTTCTTTTGTTGTATATAAAAGCATATTTGTCCATTATATAGGGTTGCTCTAAGAAGGTGAAACAGCTCACTAAAAACAAATTAAAAATTTTAAGTTTTTTTTAACCGTGGAAGGTGCTAGTTTTGTTTTATTTTTTTGTATATTTGACTACGCATGGTGATCCTAAGAGGATAAAACAGATAATTAAAAGTATTTTCGCTTTATTTTAGACACCATTAATTTTTTTGGGAAACGGCAAAACATGTCAAATAAGAAATCATGGTTCATAGGATTAGACCAAGTTGGAATTACTTTTCGACGTTTCCCCGTGGATTGCACGAGGCATCTTCAGGAATCTTTACTACAGGGGATCTGAACATTGAATGAATTTGAGGTTCGGGCGGGTTTTTATACTTGACTTTTGCTTGTCGAGATGGTGTGTTGATGGTGTTAAGATCGGTCTGCACGTGTAATGTAGACCGTAACCCGAATCTCTTTTGAAGTTATTTTCCATGTTTAAAAATTTCAATAGATTCTCTAATTTTTCGTTTATACAATCCTAAAACTATAATCAGCGGATCGACGTAATTCTCAAAACAGATTCTTATGTAATCTCACTTTTGATGTTGCTTTGATTATCAGTCTTCTGGGTATAGAAAAATGCGATGTATTTTCATTCCGAGAATATATCTGTTCACTACTCTGACTCTGAAAAGAATGGCATGTGGGGTTTTCAAATCTTTCTATTCCGCGTTCGAATGGAGACAGTCTCCATTCGGACCGACTTATACACCAGCCGCACATAAAACATTTTAGGCTATAAATTTAACTATTTAGCGATCCTTAAGAAAATGTTTTCTTAAAACTTAAAATAAAAAACTAATTATCGCAATACTTACACACAAATGAAACCTATAAAAAATTTATTAGATAAAAAAAGCCTTAGAGTTGTGCTTATATAGGGGCAACTCGTGAAGTCTAGCTCAGACAGTTCGCCCCAAGATGATCTTCTATGTATGTGAAGGTTTATTTTGTTTTGATCGTTAATTTTTAAATATTTCATATTTCATCATATGAGATTTTTTTAAAATTTGTCCAAACTAAAATTGAGCTTATAGAAAGTTTTGTTTGAAAAATAATGCAAAATTACATTAAAAAGGTTACTCACGTGAGTTGTCTTACCTGTTAAATTTGACTTTAAAAAATATTTTTAATTTTTAAAGATCATAGAGGAAAATGCTGATCCTTTTTTAATTTTTTACCTTTATACGAAAATTCAACTGAAACGATTAACTACATTTTTCTAATTTTTTTGTTTAATTTATATTTTTTTTACCTAGAAATAACCAAACGTAAGTAAACTTGAATTAATCTATCACTGCACTTTTATTAACAGTTGTTTATATAAACTACTTTATAATTTAGGCTTTATTTGGTTATTTCAATCCTTTAACAAAAATATTCAATTTTTTTAGTGGATCATATAGCGTTATAGAACTGACAAAACACTTTTCAGTTTTGTTTTGATTAAAAAGTGGTATTGGAAACCCAAAAATTTTCTAAATAACATTATGTATGTGAACAAAATTTTCGCGAACGAAAATTTGAGAACGGTTAAATGATTGTTTTTAAATTCGCATTCTCAGGGTATTAGATTTTGGGTGCCATGGCCATAGGTATTTGATTTTTTAAGGGGTATAAAAACTTCAAAGTATCATAGTTTGAGAACCAGGAACCCCGATAGCGGTCAAATTGAAAGCAGAAATAGTTGGGGTAAATGTTCTCACATTAAAAAAAATCAAATCATTGGCGTAAATACTTGATGTTTTGTTCGATGAATATATTTTTTAAAAAACAGTGGAATGCGCTAAATTTATTTTCTTATTTTCTTTTTTTTGTAAACAAAATAATTTTTGTCCAGAATACAGGGTAGCCCTAAAGAAATGAGGCAGCCTCCAGGTACGAAAAAAGTATTCAGAAAAAGGTAAAACATGAAAAACTTCTTTTATTTTTTGTATATATATTTTTTTTATACGGGGTGGTACTAGGTGGATAAAACAGCTACCTGAAAATAAAAAAAAAAACGTTATTCAGAAGCTTTTATCTTGCTTACAAAACAGTGATATACGAAAGATTTATTTTATTTGCTGTATATAAAAAATTATTTTTTCAACTATACAGAGTAGCCAACAGGATGAAATCGCCACCTGAAAATAAAAAAAAATTAATAGCATATAGTATTCTTAGAAAGCTGTGAAACGCTTCAAATGTATTTTATTATTTTGTATTGAAAAACCATTTTTCCAATTATATACGAAACAGTGGCGGCTCTTCCATTAGGACAAATGGTTAATGACCCGCCAATAAATATTTCCTAACAGAAACAAATAAATAAAATAATACATAATTTATATTTTTACATTTTTTTTTATTTGAAAATTCCCTGTATTATTCTAAGCGCATAAACTCGTTGACTGTTTTCTAAATTCCGCGACACACTACCCATGCCTCGCACCGCGATCTCTGGAGAGGTTTCGTTTCATTTGGAATCGATCACGGCTGACGGCCCGCGTTGACCTCGTGGTTATAAACAGAGGGGAGTTTTTCCCGAGTGTTCCCGATCAAATTCACATAGGGGCGCATATGTAAGATACGGCTTACGTTGGCAAAGTTTGGCTCAACAGCCGCTCCAAGGAAACTTAAATATTTTTGTCAGTTGCTCTGTTTAATGTGGATCGTGTGATAGGTTGTGGTTACGCTTGCGTATTTTTATAGATTTTATTTTTGAAGATTTTACATTTTGTTTGTTGATTTTGTGGTTTAAATTAATGTTTTAAAGAAAGGTAGGCATAGTGTTTTAGAATATTAAGACTATATATTCTTTTTTCAATTTTTTTCAATTATATTGGCGAGCTGAACTTTGAGAAACGACTCGAATTTAAGACCAGTAGTCGACCTTTGCCGAAATTTAAAATTCAGCAAACAGGTTAAGAC
The DNA here is from genome assembly GCA_030620095.1 of Kuschelorhynchus macadamiae. Classification (NCBI taxonomy): domain Eukaryota; kingdom Metazoa; phylum Arthropoda; class Insecta; order Coleoptera; family Curculionidae; genus Kuschelorhynchus; species Kuschelorhynchus macadamiae. The sequence goes on from JAUTXW010002990.1 coordinate 4,466,508, forward strand.
AAAAACAAAGAAGTAAGTTGTTATTTTCGTAGAAATATGTACGATTTATGTGCCTGGACATGCCGTTGCGAATTAACAAAGGCATTTTATTATTTCATGTGTCTGATTTTTTCAGATGACTCTTTGTGGTTTATATGTATTGACCCCCCAGAAAAGTTGACCACGAGCAGCCACTGGGGCGCTAGGGCAATGAAATACATCCCTGAAAATAAAATAAAAAATAATCCAAGTCAGAAAAGCAACATTTAAGAAAAAACGCGTGACTACCTTTTTTGTCATTTGAGCAAAAACTTTTTGCAAACTCGCATTTTACTTAGAGCAGTTATTTAGAAAAATCCCAAATTTGGAGGAACAGAAAATCACAATTTTTTACCCAACAAATTTCTACAGGTTGTCTGAAATAAACTAATCCCAAAAATTTAAACATATCTATAACGAACCCGAAACTTCTTGTTGTAGCTTTCTTAAAACAAAATATATTTTAATCTGCAATATGGGAATAAAAATGGCGTTTGATTTGTCTTTTATAATCTTGTGTTTTAGGTCTACTAAATAATTGATAAAAATTTTGTTTTCTAATTTTTGCAAAAATATAAATTAATTATTGTATGTGTAAAGATATTTTCACATACCCTAAATATTGTCATTTGCTCAATGTAAAGCCTTTGTAAACGATTACTATAAAAGGCAAAGAAACGCCATTTTCGTTTTCGTATTACAGATTAAAAGAAGCTGTGTTTTAACAAAGATACAAGATGTTGAAGTCTCTAAAAAGATTTTTTATGCACGGGGAACGCGAGAGAAATTCTCGGCGCGAGAGAATACAACTCTTTCGTCTCGTCTCGTTTTACGAGAGAAAATTGCTCTCTCGACTCGTCGAGACGAAATGAGACGAGAGGCGAGATTCATGCACTTCTCCACAGGAGCAAAGCATTTCATGTACTCCTTCTATTTGAAAAGGAACATCTTTCAGGGATCGTATTGTCCAATCCAATCCAATCCAATCTTATGTGTATTGAAGATGGTACGTCGTGTTTTTGTCTGTAGTGTAGTGCTATATATGTAAGGGAGAAACATCAAATTTATTATATTTTTTTGCAGATAAAACTCATTCTGACCATTGACGTACATACATATACCGGGAAGTAATATGTTTGCGAAAACACATTTATATTGCATTGTCGTGTTAAATTTGAAGAAGTTACAAATTCGTAACTTTTTCCAAAAAAAATGCTTTATTGCTTGAATCGAAAAATTGTATCAAGTTTGAGATCATACATTCAGTGTGTTCAAAATTATCGTACGGCCAAAAAATAATACATTCGTTCTGACATGGTGACATTAAAAACAGGGAGTGCAAAAGATACTAGTTAATAAAATATATAAGAATAATACAAGTAAATGTATGTATGCATGTATGTGGGCAAATGTGATGAAGACTCGCCTATATATATATATATATATATATATATATATATATATATATATATAAGATAAATCACGTGACTTACGTGTTTATATATATATATATATATATATATATATATATATATATATATATATATATATATATTGAGTTGGAGAGATAAATTATAGGTTGCAAATGTAAGTTCCACAATCATCCTTTTTAAGATATTTTTAGATACATTTATTTTCCCATAATATCAAATTGTTTAACGTTTTAATAATTAATTCGACTCTTTAAATGTGCATTGTTAGAGTCGGTGATAACACAAAATATAAAGTTTCTATATCTTTTCTAAGTATGTGGTATTTAGCATGAAAGCAATATGGCATTTAACATAAAATGCATTAAATATCAGTTGCTAGTTGCTAATTCCATTCCGTAGATAAACATGTATATCATTTTCAAAAAAAGCTCTAGGTGCGTAATATCAGCAGTTGTCGAGCTATAAATATGTATTACGTTAGGTTATTTATATTAGGATAAATTCATTCACATTTTATAATGTATTTTTAATAGTTTGAGGCACGCTGAAATTTCTGAAAAATTAATTCGAAACACCTATTGCATTTTAGTCTCCGTACCTACGTGTTTTTGAGTTTGCAGGAATATTGTTAGTTTCTATATATATGCTATAGATTTTTCGTCAAAAATTTTATTTTAATAAAACTTCTTCGACTTATATAGTATTTTTAAATTTAAATGACAGAAATGGTTACGCGGTTATTTCGTAAACAGATCTTTATTCTCTCTATGAACGAAAAATAATTTCATTCTAGCAACTTTTTACAAAAATGAAAATCTGTACACTTCCAGTGCCTTAGCAAAGCCTTAGAGTCAGTAGCGACTTGTAGCTAATGCGAATGAGAAAGCTAAAATATGTAGAGAAATGGCAGATACGGGGCTAAATCTCTATTTAGCCAAAAATCATTTGGTAGATAGTAAATTAATGTTTGATTGTTTAAGAAAAGATCGAATTCGTCTACTGCCGAGTGAACAAAAATATTGCCTCGTAGACCACATAATACTCCGTATAGACGACCCATTCACCGCCACACGAACAATTAGAAGTGGTGAATTTATTGTGTATCTTAGACGCTATTGAGACAGGAATAATATCATCTCTCCTAGCTAGAGAGGGTCGGAACTGATCAGTTCAGTCCATACTCGCGTATATCCAAACTTCCAGTCTCTGTGCGTTTAAACGAATTTGAGAACGGTTGACCGATTGTTTTTAAAGTAGCACCAAAAATAGACTGTTAGTGTCTCATGGAATTAGATTTTAAGTTCCATGGGCATAGATATAGAATAGAAAAGCGTTCCGAAGCCTCTTCTTCTACAAACAATTGTAGGGGACTTAATCCCAGAATGGTCTCCATAGTTCGGGTTGGTGTGGTTCTTATGGCTCCAGTTATGTCCAGACAGGCAAGTCTCTGGAGCTTGTCTGTATGTCGTCCTGCGAATGGCGGGCCACCATACAAGAGCGCCATAAGTGATCATTGGCCTTATCACTGCCGTGTCAAGCCAAACCACAATACGAGGTTTTAGACCCCAAAACTGATCCAAAGGGCCGTCTGCACGCCCACAGACGTGTGGCCTTTTTTGTGATACTTTCAGTATGATCTCTCCAGGTCAGTTTAACCTATTTAAACTGTTATATACAGAGTTTTCTATAAACCACCAGGATTTTCTAAAAAATAAACAAACTGATAAAATTAACAGCGATTTAAGCTTTTAAAGGGAATAACATGTATATTATTAGTTGATTAGAAAGAGCATTTCTCGTGATTAAGAAAAAAATTATTACATAAATTTAATCAAAACCTAGCAAAAATCATCTGTGAGTATTTAAATAATTTTTATTGGATCAATTGGTTAGGATATCTTTATTTAAATAATGTAATGTTGGAAGAAAAAATTGTCTTCCTTCCATTTATAAAACGTATGTTGCCAGTGCTTTAGGGTACAAACGGCAACACTACACAATTAGAAGTTTTTTAAAAACAGTTTCAGTCCTATGAGGCAAAA